>OU015495.1:97117831-97122831 GCA_907164885.2 Dolomedes plantarius
TTAAATTAACTTATTTCTTGGCGTTTCCGTTTCAACCGCACACTTTGAAATTTATTGGATAAGACTTCGTATGACATTTTGACATGTTTTTCTCTCTGGCCAACCCAGTGAGAAATCTTGTTTTCCCACTTGCGATGCCACGAATTTCGCCTCTTTCCCCGGGGCATATCAGTCCTGAGCGGAATTGGATTTTCAAAACTTTATTTATATTCAAACGCAAAATATGTTTCCGACAGCTCAGAGTTAAACTCGCTTGTCATACTTCTAAGAAACACCGGCAGTATATGAAAAAAAAATTATAAATACATCATTTTAAGCGTTGGTAACTATGCATTTACAAGCTTACAAGAACTTCTGAAGACGGGTTCGAGGGAATCTAAAATATACATTATTATTTATTTCTCTATTGAAAATTGAGTTCTTACCAATTTGTATGACAATAGGATCTAGAAACCATTAACCTATAGTTAAAAAATAAGAAAACAGTATGCACAGCAGCATATGATTCGAGTTAAAAGAACTTTACTTGATTTGCTGCTACTGATTCATAGTGTATTAATTTTAATATTACACTAGTTTATAAAATATCTATATATTTAAGTTGCTAAGCCGAATTTTTGGGTAGTCCGTGAAAGAAAACTGCTGCATCAATTTACTTCATTTTGGCCTTAAACAAAAGATTGTAATCTGTAGATTTGTCAAATTTGGTATTTGTAACCGCAATTTTTACTGATTGGCGCTAATTTACAATTAAAAAATCGATTTATGCGTATGCTCAGTGACATATTTAAATCTGGCTTTAGATACTTACGAAGTACGAGGCCCCCAAACACATTAATTTGTTTATTCCGAGAAATATCTCTAGCTCTTTCTCTACCATTTTTATTTTTCATTATGTTTATGAGATATAGAATAAAACCTGATGGGTCATTGAGTACACATACCAAGATTTTAGTTTGTCATTGAGTAACCATATTTCTTTTTACTGGGTTCAATAAAAAATTTTTAAAGTGTATTTCTCTATTCTTAACATTATGATTTTCAACATTTGGCAATGATGTGTTGAGTATAATTTGCGTATTAGTACATTTATTTACTATCCAGTCGTTATGTGTTGACGGTCCCAACTAGTTACTTAGAGGCAAAAAAAGCGACTAAAATCCATGCTTTTTAAATATTAAGGGAAGTCTGCACCTTCGCATAGGATAATTCATCTTTGTACTCCAGATACCTATATCAAAATAATATTGAAATCACATCAACATTTTACTATGCATTACTATGCATGCATTCTAGAATGATTCGTGAAACAATTTAGAGGTATGTTACATGTTTATTGCTTGCAAAATACTCACAACTTCCTCTCGCCTGACTATTGTCGCTAGAATTAATCGGAAGTAAATTCCTTTTATAGCTCAAGGTATAAAACTGAATTGGCCGGCTCCGAGAAAATATCGGAAATCCCGAGGAGGAAACAGTTGAAGTGAATTTGCTTAATCTTTGTGAGCGAAATTAAAGGTTTCGCTTCAGAAGAGTGGATAATGACAGTGAGTGCACGCTGATCATACGCTACGCACTTAATTAATGCCATAATTTCTCAATTTGTACAAGGATAATTGAATTTGAAAGAGTGCTTACACGATAAGCTTGACTTCGCAGAATTACAGAGCGTAGAATGTGTTAAAAGCGTGAGAGGCTTTAGTATACGCTCTTGAGAAAGAGAGAGGGGATCTCTTAATTGAAAGCATGTAAAATATGCAATTCAATTAAAGGTTTATAACTTTTTATGCTGATAAAAAAATTACCTTAAGTAAAAAAGTTTATGAAAGATCTAATATAATCTTTTGATCTTTTTACAAATCTATCAGGCTGCAGATAAATTCCGTTTTTCTGTACAGATAATAAATACACTCAATAGCCAAAACATTATGACCACCCCTACATTTTGTAATGAATTCGCCTGGATGACGTGGAAAACACGTAATCAGGTGGAAGTGGTATTTAACTGCTGCTGGAGAGTCTGAAGAATCATTCTTTCACTTACTTCTGTGTGTGATGGGAAAGGCTGCGGATCTAAGCGACTTTGATAGAGGGCAGATTGTAATGGCTTGAAGGCTCGGAACAAGTATTTCCGAAACTCCAATACAATGCAGGGCCAAGTAGAATAGTATCGCAGCACACTGTTCAGCGGACACTGTTGGATATGGGGCTACGCAGCGAACGTCCCACAACTGTGCCTTTGCTGATAGATCTAACATAATCTTTTGATCTTTTTACAAGTCTATCAGGCTGCAGATAAATTCCGTTTTTCTGTACAGATAATATATATCTTTGTATTAAATTTCAGTTGAGAATAATAAGAGAACATTTCAATTACCATATTTTTAGGACCATAAGACGCACCTTTTACTTTAAAAAATCCACTTAAAATTGGGATGTGTCTTATGGTCGGAAGGTGACATTAAAATAAAATGAATATTTTATTATATACATTACATACATTTTACACACACACACACACACATATATATATATCATTATTAAAATTACATATTATTAAACCTATTTAAAAAGGGTGTCCGGGCTAAAATTATCCAAAAGTTAGGACTTATTTTTACGGAACTACACATTAGAATTTAAAACAATTATTTAAATAGAAAGAACTTCTCGCCAGGTTTTGATATCAATAGACTTAGATGTGTGCACCTTTTGTAGCACGGCAAACATTTAAACGGTAATCCAGTTCTCTCCAAGTGATGAATTACTGTCCAAGTTATTAGACTTCACGTTATTAGACTCTCCAAGTAATTAGACGAATTACTTGAATGATACACTTCTTCAACTCATCCACAGTTTCAATTTTTTGGTTGTACACGAAATTTTTTGTTTATACACTAATAACTCCTGATATGCTACGAAACACCCTCTATTATTTCATCAAACAATTTGCTTAGCTTCTTATTTACAGATAACAAAGTTGTTCATCTATAGCAATTTCTTTTCTTTCTATTTCTTTTATTTAATAGCGCGTACAGACTTGCACAGCGCTCTCTGCCTATTCCAGTGATTTATGTCTCTGTACTCTGTTCCCTGCGTCGGATCGCTCGCTCTGGCGGTCCGTATGCATTGCATCAAAGGCAAACTCGAGGTCCCGGGGGTCAAATGGTGACAGTGGGGGCGGGGGACACTAGATCAAGAAACACGAAGTCTTTGGCGGCTTGAATGGGGGGGGGTTCTAAATGGGGGAATATCTGGAAGACACGTGTTCATTGGAATGCGGGCGGTTCTAAATACCGTGTCTAATGTTTCCGTGACTAATGTTGACAGGAGAGTCGGGGAGAGAGCTGTGTCCAATGTGAATGCACCATTAGATGATTTTATATCTTCAGATGGGGCATTTTAGTATATTTTTTGTCGTATTTCCAGCATTTCTTCATTTTTATCAGTTATCAAAACGATCAGCTAAATAAGAGCAGCTTTACTATTCTTAACCAATTTATACTTAATAATTGTGAAACAGGTTTGAATCTAGCTAAATTCACATTCGAGTAAAAACACTGAGTAATTTTGTTTCTTCTTAAATAAACTTTGTTTCAGATACAATATTTTTCGGACCATAAGACGTACATTTTACTTAAAAAATCGACTTAAAATTGTTGGGCGTCTTACGGTCCGAATGTAACACTAAAATAAAATCAATATTTTATTACGTACATTATATATATTTTACATATATTATTTATTTATAATATATATTTTTTATCTTTACTAAGTAATCATTATTAAAATGACATTTTTATACCCATTTATACAGGGTGCCCGGGATAAAAGTATCCAAATGTTATGGCTTATTTTTACGGAACTACCCATTAGAATTTAAAAAATATTTTTAAACAGAAAGAACTTCTCACCAGGTTTTAATATCAATAGACTTAGATGTGTGCACCTTTTATAGCACGACAAACATCTAAACGATAATACAGTTCTATCCAAGTGACGAATTATTCTCCAAGTTATTAGACTCTCCAAGTAATTAGACGAAATACTTGAATGATACGCTTCTATAACTCATCCCCTGTTACAATTATTTGTTTATACACAAATTTTTTTGTTTATGCACTAATAACTCCTGATATGCTACGAAACACTTAGAGATACTTGGCTACTAGACACCCTTTATTATTTCATCAAACAATTTGGTTAGCTTCTTATTTACAGATAACAAAGCTGTTCATGTATAGCAATTTATTTTATTTCTCTTTCTTTCAAATAAGATGATTTTATACCATCTGATAGGACATTTTCTTTTTTTTTGTCGTATGTATACTATTCTTAGCCAATTTATGCATAATGTTCGTGAAACAGGTTAGAAGCTAGCTGAATTCGCATTAGCGTGATAAGACTGAGTAAGTTTGTTTCTGTATAAGTAAACTTTGTTTGAGATGCAATATTTTTTGGACCATAAGACCTCACTTTTTTACACAAATGATTGACATAAAAATGGGGGTCAGGTGGAAGGTAACATTAAAATAAAATGGATATTTATTAGACATATTTTATAAATATTATTATTATATAATATATATATATATATATATATATATATATATATACTAGCTGAAAACGTGCACTTCGCTACGGAGTACATTCAAATTAAATATAACGACCAATGTATGTAATTAATGCCAAAAATAAATAAATATATGTATATGTATTTATAATAAATACGACGATCAATTTATACAATTGATGTAAAAAAAATATTTGCAAAAAAATTGTAAGGGATATTTTTATATACAAAATAACGTAGAAGAAAATATTCAAATTAAATCTAATAGGACATACTAAAGAATATAGTACAGTTAATATAGTACAGTTTGAGGAACGTTTCTTTTACTGTATTTTAATATTTTTTTGGACAATTTCCAATCGTCTGCCGCATTAGAATGAAAAAGAAATGTATTTTTGTCTATTTTGTTGTTAAGCACGTGACGATAAAT
>OU015495.1:97127831-97440331 GCA_907164885.2 Dolomedes plantarius
CTCTAAATCGAGCAGTATTTATACAAGCCAGTAACATAACATTGACATATTTGCATAAAATACACTGGAAAGGAAAAATAACAAACCATGGGGAAAATAAACGAAAAACAACATTTCTCAGATGTATGACGTCAAAGTTGCGGTGACGCCATTACTTGTTAGATAATAAGTGCTACATCAGTCTAAAACGATAGCATGAATGTCGGAAAGTAATACAAGTAAATGAACTAATAAACTGAAGTTTAGATAGCCCTTTTAAGGTTCATTTTCCTAACAAAAATTGTTGCCCTAAATCATCTTTTCATGTTTTTTCCATATTTTCAAAAAATTAAAGTTTAATTACAAATTTTTTACGTCTATTTTTTGTATGCGCATTGATACGCGTGTACTATCCATTTTATGCCAATACGTGGCTGTCTAGCACGGTTTTCTTAACTTTTTTGCCTGGTCCCCTAATTTTTTTGAGCAGTGTATATATATACAGTATACCCACTAAAGTCCTTCCCCACCCTCTTTACTTCGGAACAGCTGCTGCTATATTCATAAAAGTGTTGTCTACGTATAGTAAAGTAGCCATGCGCTACTGAATGAAACCACCTACCGCGCCACCTGGTGGAAAACTGTGGAGTTAGCATTCCTATTTCGAAAACGGAACGAGAAAGGGAAAAAAAGTGATTTACAAATTTGTAGAAAATCATCGATTTTGTACCTGCAAAACAGAGATTATCAGAAATATGTATTGTTCATAAATATTACATATGCTGTGGTAGATGATACCATTTCAAAAGGTTACAAAAGAGGCTCAGAGTTTCAACCATTACAAGAGATGCAAGCGTTACAGTCACGGACCATGGATTGGCGGACGCGTTCGAAAAGACCTGGATTTACTTGGACCTGGTTGCCTGGCTCCCAGGCTCTCCGGATTTAAGAAACCTGGATTTTCTTTCTTTGAGGTATACTTAAAGGTGCTGTGTATAAGACACATATCGAATATGAAATGGATCTGGTTGCAAGAATTTTTTGCGTTGCTCCAGATATCCAAGCAAATCCAGGTGTTTTCGAACATGCCCGTCAATCCATGGTCCATCGCTGTAACGCTTGCATATCTTGTAATGGTGGAAACTTTGAGCATCTTTTGTAACCTTTTGAAATGGTGTTATCTACAACAGCGTATGTAATATTTATGAGCAATAAATATTTCTGATAATCTCTGTCTCGTATTCCTTAATTTCTTGTCCCTCTCATACCACTTTCCATGACGTTTGCGACCATCGGTTGCTATGCAATTTTGAATCCTTTTGACATGCCCTACCTCCCCTTAAAGTTTGTCCCAATCATTATGGGACACCCTGTATATATATATATATATTCTTAAGTTTATCGTCGTTTGAAGTTGGACAAAAGTTTTAATTCATGGTTTGACAAACGTATGTTAGAAAAAAATTTCGAATGCTTTCCCCAAAAAAACTAACTTAGGAAAAGTCTGGTTTGATACTTCTTTCTGCCCATTGGTCTGTTTAATTTCGACATGTCTGAATACTGTGGAAAGTATCTTTTCTAATTTTAATATGAATACATGCATGTTAGGCTTTCACACATAATGCTGGATTTACTTAATGGGAGATGCTATGCATACCTGCACTGTCGAGAGCCCAAACTAAATGCTTGAAACCTGTCAAGGGAAATGTACATCTCACTGTACTCAAATTTAACATAATTTATACTCGGTATTATCCCCTCAATATTTAAACGTAATTGCGGGTGATCTAGGGAACATTGAATATTTTAATATAATAATTAGATTATAAATGACATTTTTTTTAATTTGAAAAATGACGAAATAATTTCAATATTTTTAATCTGATGTGAATTTCAATGTTGTATTTGAAGCAAGAATTCGTTTCATGTATAGCGAATTAATTAATCGGTGAATGCGCTATGAAATATAACACCCATTTCATACATCATGATATAATAACCATACCATACAACTTTTTATTCCTTGCAAATATATTACTAACCCACACATTTATAATAATTGTAAAAGTAACGTGGTTCGTAAATATCTATTGTCAAGGATAAATAGAGAAGGAAATAGTTTACTGTCAAGTCCTTTTTAAAATACAACCCAAAATACCCAACCCCATCTCCAAATACCCAATTTGAAGAGCTTAGTGCAATATATTTGATGGATAGTTTCTAGCAACAGATCTCTTCCCAGGAAGAGGTTAAAAAAAGCATATAAATCCTTAACGATATAGTTAAATAAAGATGTTTTTAGAACAGATTCCAAGTTACGATAAACTCTGTATTTTCCAGATTTATTTCTCGTTGTCTGGATATCGCTTTTCTTCAGTACTTGGTAGAGTATTTTCAACTTATAAAGTCAATCACGCATAGTATAGCATGCAGAAATGATATCAGTTTAAATTCCTTTCAAAGTTAAGAATTAAAATAGAAATTATGTAATATATCTGTTTTGTTTACAAAAACTTGCAATTTGCTTTTATGAATGTATGTATTAGTGTCCCCGTTCATCAGGTATGCTACAATAAAGTATTAAATTGAATGCACTGACTTCGAATCCATATTTATTTTTAAAGATGCCAGTTGCAATAATATCAATGGTAATATTAATCATTTCATAGAAATGATAATAATCGTTAAATTTTTCCAAAAACAGTTTTAATTTTTAAGCGAGAATTATTAATATTTTTTGCCCATAGAAATTTGTAACTATAAAATCTATGTGCTCTTTATTTAACCCTTCAGCGGGCGGGCCTGTGTACAAAATGTACAATTTCGTAATTTTGAATGGTTTGTTTTTACATGTAAGGTTTCAATGTTCTAAGCAGTTTCTATTTATAGCTACACCCTTTCTAATACAGGTCTGATTTTCTGACCCTTGTATTCCTTTCCATTCATTCTTAGTCCTGAATTTAACCGGGGTAAACCAGCGATTATACTGGATTACAATACGACAAATGTAGGAGTTGATGTAGTCGATCAAATGTGCAGCTATTACACGGTATCCCGCATATCACGAAGATGGACAATCTCATTGTTTTTTAGGTTTTTGGACATAATAGGAATCAATTCACAAGTTGTCCTTAGATCCAATAAACTGGGCACTTTTGAAATAAGGCGATTGTATCTGCATTCTTTGGCTTTATATTATAAATATATATCAATATTATCAACATTTTATATCTTGCCATAAAAAGAAGAATTATTATTTTCAATTTGATAATAAAAAGTTTATTACAAAAGGAATAATCAAGGTTGAAAGAGACATTGCACTTTGTGCCACGCACTCCCACTGATGTTCCAAAAATTGGTGCGACCGCTGAAGGATTAAACATCTACCATCATATGCAAATAATAAAAAAAGAATTGAAAAGTATCCATTTTGATAAACTGGGATTAAAAAAAAACCCAGAGGGAAACCCCATAGCTTAAAATGGGAGATAAGATATGCAATGCCAGTTGATGCGCCATTCTATGTAACAAAATGCAAGAAGAGCAGAGTAGAGGGAATACGATTAGCTGTCAAATATAAACCAGACTCAAATTTTGATGGACAGAACCAAAAAATGAACAGAACAACTTTTAAATTTTATTTGAAAGCTAAAATCTAGAAGGAAAAACTGAAGAAAAGAAAAGTTTTTTATTAAATTTCTTTTCTTCAGATAAATATTGAAGTCACTTGTATAAAGGAAGTTTGCGGAAAGAATTCGGAGATTCTCAAAAAAATTAAAAATATCACTTGAAAACAATTAAAAAAACACATTTCATGACTGGAAATAAATCGCCAATAGACGACGACAATATCTTTTGTACGCCATAAATCTCGCCATATGTTTTTCTTCCCTGCAACTATCCTTCAAAATGCATTTCTTACTTGAAAGAGTTTCTTCCAGGAGGTGTCTAAACTGGCGCCCTATCCATCAAACACTTGGCACTGAGCATTGCGTAAAGATTATACAGAACATTCAACAAAGGCATGCCTTCATTTTCTATTGCGTTGCCTCAGAAAAAAAAAGCCCGCAATCAATAGCCTTCATGTTTTAGATAGCCTGAAATACTGCTGAAAATGTTTTAAGTATTGACTTCGCTTAAAAAACACGAAATTCCTGTAATTCTCATAATAGACGACGGGTTCCTTGTATTAGTTAAAGAAATGTTTCGATTTATAAGACAAGTAAATATAATAAGGTCTTGTGATGATTGTTGTAAGTTGTGTAGAATTTATGAAAATTAAATGCTAAGCTTCAAAATTTGTTTACACCCCTTTTCAATGATAAAAATTTCCAGGATATAAATTTTGGGTGAAAGAGGGATTTCTATTACAGCTCAATTGCAAAATAAGTTAGCTAAATTTTGATTTTGGATGATTTTTTTTATTTGAAATTTTAATTCTCGTAGACGTGGTACAAACTTTTACTTTTTTTTCAAATATAGATTTCTCCAGTGTACCCAGATGAACTGAAATACTGTTTCTCCAGTGTATTCAGCTGCCTTGGACGTAGGGTTTCGCCTTGTTGTCAGTTGCTTATAGCAAGGACGAAACTCACGTCCAAACCTGCTAAGTACGCTGGATATGTACATATTTGAAATTTTGGCTCTCCTACTAGGGCGTTTGCGCAAGATATTAACGTACGCGTGTTTACGTGCTCAAAGACGTGCGCAAGATATTAACATAACGCTCGTTAACGTACCATGTCAATGTCACCATACTTTTCAACCAGGATTTACTAAGGAGCTCATATCAAGAACGAAATCTAGCTACAATGCTACTGGGTAAACTGGAGTTGTAAATATTAGCAATCGACTCCTCCCATAAGGCGGAGTATTTTGTGCTCTATGCATTATATTGCTGCAGAATTGGTATATTAGTGTAAAACATTTGAATATTGCACTGACATTATGTAACCTTGTACTTGGAGTAGCTTTAAAATCTCCAAAGTAATAACTGTGTTTATAATTTAACTTTCGGTATTCCAGTTAACTTAGGTGGGAGTACGTTGAAAATTATATCGCGTGAGGCAGCAAATGTTTTATTTAAAGAAATTTTATCTAATATTATCTTGTTACGTTTATTTATTATATTTTTCTTTTGTGGTAAATGTAAATTTTATTTTGATTTTCTTTTAACTGTGTCATTTTAGTGGCAGAGTTGTGGCAAGAGATATCGTTTTCTTGCTCTATTTAAGAGAGTGCTGAGCCTTTTTTAGGCTGGTAGATCAGTGAGTTTACGTTGCAACAAACGTGTTTTACCACACAATTTGGAGTCTTATGAGTAATTTTTATCTTCTGACATTGAAGTATTTGGTGATATCTCTGTCAAATATATCAATATCAGGATATTTATTGATATTGAAATATTTGACTTTTTAATTTCGCTTGAAGGGGATACATTTTCCCCTTCAAGAGCTCTAAATTGTGTAGGGCAATTCGTGGTAGACGATAGATCTATCGGTTGTGGGCTGGGTAGTTGCACTTTGCCAGTAAAAATTAAGAGAAATTCCGCATTTCGAATTATTTTCCCAACAACAAAGAAATAGCCAACCTCCCCGATTTCGACCCAAGGGAATGCTACAGGCGTCCTAACGCCACTTCGATTATAATCAAAGTGGATAAATAATTATTTATCCTGGTCTCCTTCTCCATTCATAACTTTCCATCCTCTAAATTCCAAATTACAATAGCCCGGCGCTTCTAGTTCTAACCTGTCATTCTGTGAGGAATCGACCTCAAGACTATCTCACCAACTTCAGCTAAATCTTCTGCTACCGTGTCCCCTTTTATCAATTCTACCACACTCAATCGTTTTCAAAATGATATTTATTTATTTATTTATTTATATTTATATATTTATATTTATATATTTATATATTTAATTATTTTTACTTTCAATGTCAACACTTTTCTTTTTATCCTGAGAATGGAAATATAGCCACAAAAAATTATCCATACCGAGGATATGGAGCTCTACTCTGCGGTACCTCGTTAACGTACCATGTCAATGTCACCATACTTTTCGACCAGGATTTACTAAGGATCTCATATAAAGAACGAAATCTAGGTACAAGGCTACTGGGTACGCTGGAGTTGTAAATATTAGCAATCGGCTCCTCCGATAAGGCGGAGTATTTTGTGCTCTATGCATTTGTCATATTTAGAAAAAAATTGCATAGCGTTGTTCCATGTATTGCTCTTCGATCTAATCTATATATATAAAAATGAATGTTTGTTTGTTTGTTCGTATTTTATGCGCTGCCGTACCGTTCATCCGATTGCGATGAAACTTGGAATGAACTTATGAACTTATGATGATATTTCTTGCGATGAACTTATTGCTTGAACTTGCGCGAAGGTTATAGACTATTTTGATCCCGCTACGACGTTCCATTCCCGAATTATGTTAGAACAAGATTTCACGGTATCAACGGATACTTTTTGTTCAAAGCCATTGTAAGATTTTATTGTTGCCACTTAAATTATAACATTTCCGCAAGAATAAATAGACATGAATTAAAAACGTGATTTATTCATATATTGGCGCATGCAAGAATGAACTTCATGTATTATTTTCATATACGTGGCAACGCCGGAATATTTCTTTTTAAAAATGAAAATATAAGGATGGAAAGTCATTCATTTTCAATGAATGTTATCTATCAATTTCATGAATTGAAACTATCCCAAGCTACCTATTAAAACTCAAATATACTGCAGGACACGTTGACGTAGCTAGAAACACGTGCGTTTAGCCTAGAGGCGATGATTTATATAATTGAAGTGACATTGAAACATAGCAGATGATTTAGTTTTGAGAAAGAATTGCAATCATGAAATACGTGTATATTATAATTAGGAAAGTCTGAAAGTGGCATTGAAACGTAGCAGACGATTTAGTTTT
Organism: Dolomedes plantarius; assembly: GCA_907164885.2. Taxonomy (NCBI): domain Eukaryota; kingdom Metazoa; phylum Arthropoda; class Arachnida; order Araneae; family Dolomedidae; genus Dolomedes; species Dolomedes plantarius. Next base: position 97,134,754 of record OU015495.1, read on the forward strand.
GAGGAAGAATTCCAAGCATGAACTACGTTTACATACTTTTTCTATAATAATTACCAGATTTGCTGTGTTTTAATATTGAATGTGATCTCAATCCATTCAAACATTATTGATTATTTTTCTATAATAATAAATCCATTCAAACGTTATTGACTCGCTGTAAATTAATGTTTTAAAATGCCCAAAAAGATGAGAGCAACTTTTAACAATGCAGAAGTAAGGGGAAAATGTCAAAGATTGTTGAGAAATGAGCAATGTGATGAAAAAAAAAAACAGAAGCGCGCGAAGCCAACAGAATTCGAAATGCAGTTAGACAAACACAAGAATCTGAAGAAAAACATTCCCAAGCGCGCGAAGCCAACAGAATTCAAAATGCAGTTAGATGCACACAATTATCTGAAGAAAAACCATTCCCAAGAGCTCAAAGGCAATAGAATTCGAATTGAATTGATCCGAAGCAGTGAGACTGATGAAGAAACTTTTAACGCGTTGAACATACGATCGTCTTCGAGCTTCAACATCGAAAGGAGAGGAAAGCGATGAACAACGACAGCACCGACAACAAACTAATGCTATTTGCAACCGCAAAAGAATTTTATCGAAAACTATAGAACATCATAACATGAGGCTAATCATTGAAAATATAATAACAGAAACTGAATCCCGAGCGAAGCCGGGTAATACATCTAGCATATTATATTCATTTATTGACGTGTGCTTATGTTTTTTTTTTGTTTTGTTTTTGGCTAATGTCCCTGGGGGATGACGACATTACACCCCAGTCCGGTGTGCATATGAATACAAGACATAGAAACAGACAAATGACACAATCACAGAAGAATTTTTTTTATTGACAAACGATGACACCGGCGATGGACGATAGGTTGCAGCTCCTCTTTCTAGACGGGGCTCCAATTGCAGGCGGAAGACTGACCGGTTCCTCAGAATACAGCCAAGTCTTATGCGGGAATCGAACCCGCACCCCCAGCGTGGAAGGCTGATGCCTTATCCACTTAGCCACTGGGCGACCGTGTGCTTATGTTCCATCAAATTTTTTCGTGTGCTTATGTTCCATCAAATTTTCTGCTTTACGATCTAGTTTTCAGACAAATATAGTGTGTACTGTAAACTACTTTTTTTCAATAAGCGATATATAAATATTCAGGGGCCGAGGGGGCGCTGTGGTAAGCCCGCTGACTGTAGGTTCTGACGGTGCTCGGATCGAATCCCGGCGAGCGCCACTAAAATACCTCCGTTCTTGCCGCCCCTTCATAGGGAGCATGTTAGTCTGCCTATATGGTGTTCCCCTAATAAAATGTCCATCAAAACAGTGGTGAATAACAACAGGCAAATATCTAACTATAAAGTGCCTCCGCATTGCGAAAAAAAATATATAAATATCCAAATTTACACATTTTGCCATACTGTAAGGACTTTGCCTTAAATAAAAAACTGCCAGCCTTTTTTGTATTTAATGCTTTCATTGCATTTCTCGACTAAATACAGGTTATTTACAATATATATAATAAAATTAAATTCGTGGGTTCACGGCATCGAGGAGGAAGGTCAAACTTGAGTTGTCGCTACGCTCATTCAAGTCTGTCTAGGCCCGACAGTATCTCCTTGTCTCCGGCTCCAGCGTCACTCTGAATAACTTGGTCTCTGAATCAGTGATGTGAAATTAACTCGCGTTCGGCGACTTTATATACTTTCGCTGAACGTTCTCGAAAAATCTGGAAAACGCCGCCCTTCTTTATTCAGTTACTTTCCCAGACGACCAGGCGCCTCCAGTCAGCCACTTCCTTTTGTAGCTGACGAACTGTTCCGCGAGCTGTCGGTAGCACTTCCGGTCTCTATGTCGCCAAGACTGTCTGTCTCCAGCCGTCGAAATCGATTATGTGCACAATAGGGTTTGGAATGCACTTGTAAAAAAACCCGGATATATGTGTGTCCAATAAGTATAAAGTGTCAATGCGAAAAAGCGAAAAAGATACCAGTTCTTGAACTGAGATTCATATATCGTTAAAGAAAGTACTATTTGAGCAAAATAGGGTCTGTAGACGTACTGGAAACACAAAAATTGGAGAAAAGGCAACGTAGAAATACCTTGTTGGCTGATTTCTATAAAATAAACCAAGTTGCAAGTACTTCGAGCAAAAGTGTTTATAAATGTAAAGAAACCACTGAGCATGAGCTGCCCGATAATGAACAGGAAGAAGAAAACAATAAGAGTGACGCTGAAAGAGATGAGCTTTTTGAACCAGATGAGAGAAAATTGAAAACATCTAAGCCCTGGTAAATAAGGATAAAACTTAAAGCAACTGCTCTGGCAAGTGATTGGTATGTGGTATGTGACCGCGGTACAGCCGTGATTACGTCTAGTGTCCTCCAAGACTTCGGCATCATAAACGAGGAAGACTTGTCTCATGTTGTTGACAAGAACAGAGTGAAAAGAGAAAAAAATAGTAACAGGCATCATTTGCAGTCCAAAGCTATTAATGAACCTTTACGGGGTCTTTACCTTGATGGCAGGAAAGATGAGACTGTTGTGATTGAAATGGTTGGTTCTAAACGTTATCGTCGGACCCAAAAAGAAAAACATTATTCCTTGGTTCAAGAACCAAAGTCAAAATACGTTTGCCATGTTTCGCCCACTACTGGGCTTTCTAAAGACATTGCTGTGGCAATTGTTGCACATTTGGCTAAACTGAATATTTTTCTGTAGGAGCTCGATTTAATTGGAAGTGACGGAACGGGCACTAACACTGGCTGGAAAAATGGTGTCATTCGTCAAATCGAACTAAAAGTTGGTAGACCACTGCAATGGTGTATTTGCCTCCTACATTTCAACGAGCTAGTATACAGACATCTTTTCTATCACTTGAACGGAGCTACTGCAGGACCATCATCCTTTAGTGGTAAAGTTGGTCAAAAAATGAAAGACTGTGAAAATCTTCCTGTGCCAGATTTTTTACCTATTGACTACACTATTCCTAATGCCGACAAGAAAGAGCTGAGCAAAGACCAGCTGTATCTCGTAGATATTTTTGCAGCAAACAAATTTGGTCAATGCCCAGCGGATTTGGAAGCTCGAGAACCATGTCCATTAGCACATTCACGATGGGTAACATCAGGAAATACAGTACTCAGACTATATATCAGTGAAGAAAACCCCTCAGATGAACTGAAGCAGCTGCTGTGCTTAATTTTGCACTGAAACATGCCACTGTGGTTCCGCATCAAAGAAAGTGGTTATTTTTCTGAAGGTTCTAAGATTGTGTTTGTAACAATCAGATTAACACGATACCTCGCGGAACATTTGCGAAAAATAATCGACCTAGTAATAGAACGAAACTCATATTTTGCACACCACGAAAATTTAATTGTGGTTATGGTTATGGGCAAAAGACAGCATGTGAGAGAACTGGGATTATGTCGAGTTCTCAAAGATCAGGTAAATTGCAAGGGGAAAACAATTAGAGACTTTAGAGTGCCAACACCTGACTTCAACGCGATCGATGACGTTGACATGATTAAGTGGAATGTTTGAAATGTCACTCCGCCTCCTTTGCTAAGGAATGTACCCGATGAAGAAATAGTAGAAATGATCAAAATTGGCAGACCATTGATTTCAGACTTCAATAGATTTCCATGTTACACCCAAGCTGTGGAGCGTTGCATCAAACTTGTCACAGAAGCTAGCCAAAGTGTGAGCGGTACTGAAGCTAGAGATGGCTACATAAGAAGAATCCTGTTGTGAAGGTCAGTTATGCCAGAATTTTCTTCAATAGCTGCCTTCAATGTGTCTGAGTTCAACAATCAATAATGTGGTATAATAGGAACGACGAAAGTAAAAAGTGCAGTAAAAAAAGCATTCGCAGCAATCTTATGGAAATACTTTTTTTAAAGGTATTTTTGAATGTTTTGTTTGTACAAAAAATGTTTGAAACATACGTATAAAAATGTTTCCCTGTCTTTTAAGGGGACTCACTACTCTTAAATCTTTAAAACCTTCGATTTTTTGGCATAAAATATATGTTAAAGTCTGATCATTTCTGAACAAAATAAAGCAAACCGCATGAAAATGTTCCGCTTAGTTCCGGAGATATTGATATTCTAAATATTTAATTATTGATCAAGTTTATGTTAAGAAAAGTTTAAACTCATTTTTCTCAAAATGTAGTTTTGCATCGTTCCGCATCTGATATCTCAAAAACTATGAAACATAATTCCATGAAATTTTTATCACTGCATAATCATGTTATTTTATTGCGTCTGAGCTAGAATTTTTGCAATCACTGCACATTTTGTTATTTTTTCAGAGGCAAATTAATGCAAAAATTTAAGGAAATTTTAAGTATATTTTGAGCAGTTTAAAAAAAAAATGAAAAAATATTTTAATGTTGAATGTTTTATGTTCAATTGTATTTTGAATTATTTATTTTAAATATAAAACAGGAATTATACATTTAAGTGTAAAATTAATTTCATAGTTCTGCGCTCAAGCCAGTATACAGTAAAATTACTTAAAAAACAAGGTATATCTAAAGCATTTAAAAAAAATTATTTAAAATTATTTTTAGAGTTGGAAATTTGTTTATTAAAATAACTATATCAATTTATCATTACATAAAATTTGGAAAAATTGGGAGTAAATTGAAATAGTTACAAAGAGTCAAAAAGTATGAAAATATGCCTTATTTCCTCGACTTAAAGGTCGTGAGCCCCCTTAACACCCTTTTACTATACATTGCGAACTGTTGCATTTGAAATGCATTATATCAGACGTTTCCAAAAGACTACTGAAAAAAAAAATTCTTTTTTTTTCAATATTTCAAAGTGAATGCGCGATCGGAAGGTGTTTTTTTTCACAAAATTTTTTTTACGTTTTTTCTTGTCTATAAGTGTAACAATTTTTTTCAACAAGCCGTTTCCGAAAAAGAAAAAAAAAGTTTTTTCGGCCCACCCTAGTGCACAAACCGCGCGTTGGTTGGTCTTCACGGAATTTCCCCCCGCAAAAAATTCGTTAATGTACGGCAGTCGTTACGATACGTTTGCTGAAACGTGACTATTTTCTCACATATATGTATATTCATAGAATAAAGCATTGTATAATTCTTATTTTTATTTTTTTAATTATTTGGAGGACAGATAAGTAGTAAAATTTAATCCAATTACACAAAAGGAAATGCATCCATGCATTTACATTCCCAGTTATAAATTTTTTAGCTCATTCACTAAAGATTTAGAACAGTATCCCAGCTACTTAGATATTTTTCTTATTTAGGTACCTGAAGAGGAGGATTTTGGAACATTATTTTGGAATTACACTGCTGGCCACTGTAAATGCAACACCCTGAAGGAAACATGCAAATAACATAAAATTTACAACATGCATTAGCGGAGGTGAGATATGCAAATGATTAGAATTTCAGCGCAGACGCACATCACGCGTGCCTGTGGCGCCACTTCAAAGCGCTATTTAAGGATTGGAGATTTCGACGATTTCAAGTTCGGCAATTGTGTTTTTCTTGTGGTTTTTTCAAAAAAACGATCAATTATGCCTCGTCGAAAAAAGCGATCATCTTTTGATCAAGTATCCGAGTTCGACAGAGGAAGGATAGTGGTCTACCCAGATTGTGGATTATCTTTCAGGGAAATCGGTAGTCGTGTTGGACGAAACCCAAAAACTGTAATGCGAATATATGATCGTTGGATGCAGGAGGGTACGACGGACCGGCGTGTTCGATCGCATCCACCTCAGCGCACCACTTCACGTGATGACAGGCAAATTGTGCGCATGGCAGTGACGGATCGCTCAGTCACATCACGAACCATAGCACAGCACATGCAGTCTGTAACGCATCATCCAGTGTCTGCGCGTACCATTCGACGCCGTTTACAGCAGAGTGGTCTGTCCGCAAGACGTCCATTGCTTTGTCTACCCTTGACGCAGAACCACAGACGTCTCCGCCGCCAATGGTGCGATGACAGAAGGATGTGGACGGCAGAATGGAATGAAATTGTCTTTACTGACGAGTCACGCTTCTGTCTGCAACACCACGATGGTCGCATTCGAGTCTGGAGACACCGTGAAGAGAGGATGTTGAACAGCTGCGTTATGCACCGTCACACTGGTCCTGCACCGGGTATTATGGTATGGGGCGGTATTGGATATCACTCTCGCACACCTCTAGTACGCATTGCCGGTACTTTAAACAGCCAGCGCTACATCTCCGAGGTGTTGGAGCCAGTTGTCCTTCCTTACCTTCAGGGCTTGCCCACAGCCATATTTCAACAGGATAATGCGCGACCACACGTGGCACGCATTGTCCAACGGTTCTTCGTCAATCGCCAGATTGAATTGCTTCTCTGGCAGCCTCGCTCTCCGGATCTTTCGCCGATAGAAAACATGTGGTCCATGGTTGCTCTACGATTGACCCAGATTCCATCCCCAGCTGCCACAGCAGATCAACTTTGGCAATGTGTGGAAGCTGCTTGGTCTGCTGTACCCCAAGAACTCATCCAAAGTCTCTTTGAATCAATGCCGAGGCGTGTGGCAGCGGTGATCTCTAACAATGGCGGCTACTCTGGCTACTGATTTTGGCAGGAACCACACTTCACAGAAGTCTATAAATTTAATCATTTGATACTTGGTCAACATGTTATCTACAAAATAAATTTTGTTGTGATATCTCTTGTCTTTCTTGGTGTTGCAATTTGGGTGGCCAGCAGTGTACTTATAATAAAGGTTATTTTAAAAATTTTATTCTGCATTGGGATGAAATTATTTCTATTAAAATGCGGTTTTTAAAATTTTACAATGTCCTACAGAGTAGCAATCTAAAATGATATAACTAAAAACTAAATGAACTCTATCAACATATAATTCTTTTTCATAAAAAAATGGATTATCTCTAACTGTAACCTTGAAAAAAATTATCTCTACATTATCGCTACACAAATTTTATGTGTAATTTTATTGTGCCATATTTAAAAGGGGTTCATTAAAGTGCAACTTGATATTAAGCCTTCGAAACTTTAGCTATGGAATTAATCTGCATAGAAATATTTTGTATTTATATTGATTTTTTATTGGCAGTTTCTTGTTAAATATTGTTCCAAAATAATAAACTGCAACCAAGTAATTTTGGTATCCATTCGAAACTGCGGGGCTTACTTCCACAGCAGAAAATCCAATTTTATACTTCATAGCCCTTCCTCTGGTTAATGATCCCCTTCTTAATGAGGGTGTTTTTAACTCTTCCTCTTTTATCTAATCAATTCATTCTCTTAAACCGAAACACATTAGCTATTTACGCTTAATAAACTGAGGATTTTGTTTGCACGGCATGTGTCTTAATAACACATAATTTTAGTTTTAGCTCAAATTTCAGTGGGAAATGCTTTAGGATCTTTCCAGTACAAAAAGAAAAAAAAAGATAATTATACACAATACGTTATTTATGTACGCTTCTTAATAATTTAATGGCGTGTCTTTTAATCATTTAACCGCCTTACCTTTGAGGTTTTTTTTCTTTTGTGCACCGTAAATAAGCATGTTTGTTTTCACCTTAGTTTATCTAAGCATGTATTTTATCGCTATTTGTTTTATAAAACATATTACCTTGTCTAGGACGGATATGGGCACGTTAAATCTGTAGACCGGAAAATCCCTCTATGACATCAGAGAGGGTGGGGGAGGGTAAGATATCTCAGATGTCATCCCTGGGATGCTCAGTAAAAATTGAGGGAGTACCTGGCTAAATCAGACAGCAACCTTTGTGGTGTCATTATAAAACCTGAGCCGCATCCCTCTGACCGATAGCCTTTTTGGTCAGGAATAGATTCCGGCCAGGGCACATTAGAAAACACAACATAAAACATATTAAAAATAAAATGTTTTTACATGTCATTTTCAATAATTTTCATAATTTTCGTGGATAGTATTTTCAGGATATAGTTAAATATATATACACTAAAGAGCAAAATAAACTGGTACAGGCGTGCGTATGCAAATAACAGAGATATGCAACCAACCAGCGTAACCCGAAGCAGTTGGCAGCGCCTATATAACACAACAGGAGTCTGCCGAAGTTGCTAGATCGGTTCCTGCTGTTACAATGGAAGGTTATCAGGATTTATGTGACTTTGAATGTGGTGTTATAATCGCCGCACAGGAGAAGGGACATAGCGTCTCCGAGATAGCGATGCAATTTTCGCTCACGACCATTTCACAAATGTACTGTGAATATCAGGTATTCGATAAAACATCAAATCTCCGACAGCGATGCGGCTGGAAAAAGGCATTGAAAGAACTAGACTACCGACGACTGACGTGAATCCTTAAACGAGATAGACTTTCAACATTTCCTTAAATTGCTGTGAATTTCAATGCTGGGACAATGCTGGACTGTCCAACGGACCGTCATTTATATGGGCTTTCGGAGTTTCAAGTCCATTCGTGTACCGTTATTGACTGCACGGTACAAAGCTTTACGCCTCGTCTGGACCCGCCAACACCTCCATTGGACTGTTGATGACTGGAAACGCGTTGTGTGGTCTGACGATTCTCGTTTCCAATTGTATTGGGCGGATGAATGTGACGGGTATGGTCACAACCTCATGAATCCATGGACCGTACATGTCAATCGGGGACTGTTCAAGATGGTGGAGCCTCTGTGATGGTATGGGGAGTGTGCAGTTGGCGTGATATGAGACCCCTGATACGTCTAGAGACGACTCTAACAGGTGACGGGTACATAAGCATCCTGTCTGATCATCTACACCCATCCAGGTCCACTGTGCATTCCGACGGACATGGACAGCAGTCGCGCGTGGCACGAAGTGCAACATCTCTTTCAACCTTGATTATTCCTTTTATAATAAACTTTTTTTTTCAGAATGAAAATAATAATTGTGCTTTTTTATGGAAAGATACAAAATGTTTATAATATTGAGATATGTTTATAATTTCAGGCCGAAGAATGCAGATACAATCGCCTTATTTCAAAACTGTCCGGTTTATTGGATTTGAGGGCAACTTGCAAATGGATTCCTATTATGTTCAAAAATCTAAAAAACAATGAAATTGTCCATCTTCGTGATATGCGGGATACCGTGTAATAGCCGCACATTGGATCAACTACACTGCTAGCCACTGTAAATGCAACACCCTGAAGGAAACATGCAAATAACATGAAATTTACAACATGCATTAGCGGAGGTGAGATATGCAAATGATTAGAATTTCAGCGCAGAAGCACATCACGCGCGCCTATTGCGCCACTTCAAAGCGCTATTTAAGGCTTGGAGATTTCGACGATTTCAAGTTCGGCAATTGTGTTTTTCTTGTGGTTTTTTTTAAAAAAACGATCAATTATGCCTCGTCGAAAACAGCGATCATCTTTTGATCAAGTATCCGAGTTCGACAGAGGAAGGATAGTGGCCTACCGAGATTGTAGATTATCTTTCAGGGAAATCGGTAGTCGTGTTGGACGAAACCAAACAACTGTAATGCGGATATGTGATCGTTGGATGCAGGAGGATACGACGGACTGGCGTATTCGATCGCATCCACCTCAGCGCACCACTTCAAGTGATGACAGGCAAATTGTGCGCATGGCAGTGACGGATCGCTCAGTCACATCACGAACCATAGCACAGCACATGCAGTCTGTAACGCATCATCCAGTGTCTGCGCGTACCATTCGACGCCGTTTACAGCAGAGTGGTCTGTCCGCAAGACGTCCATTGCTTTGTCTACCCTTGACGCAGAACCACAGACGTCTCCGCCGCCAATGGTGCGATGACAGAAGGATGTGGACGGCAGAATGGAATGAAATTGTATTTACTGACGAGTCACGCTTCTGTCTGCAACACCACGATGGTCGCATTCGAGTCTGGAGACACCGTGAAGAGAGGATGCTGAACAGCTGCGTTATGCACCGCCACACTGGTCCTGCAGCGGGTATTATGGTATGGGGCGGTATTGGATATCACTCTCGCACACCTCTAGTACGCATTGCCGGTACTTTAAATAGCCAGCGCTACATCTCCGAGATGTTGGAGCCAGTTGTCCTTCCTTACCTTCAGGGCATGCCCATAGCCATATTTCAACAGGATAATGCGCGACCACACGTGGCACGCATTGTCCAACGGTTCTTCGTCAATCGCCAGATTGAATTGCTTCCCTGGCCGCCTCGCTCTCCGGATCTTTCGCCGATAGAAAACATGTGGTCCACGGTTGCTCTACGATTGACCCAGATTCCATCTCCAGCTGCCACAGCAGATCAACTTTGGCAACGTGTGGAAGCTGCTTGGTCTGCTGTACCCGAAGAACTCATCCAAAGTCTCTTTGAATCAATGCCGAGGCGTGTGTCAGCGGTGATCTCCAACAATGGCGGCTACTCTGGCTACTGATTTTGGCAGGAACCACACTTCACAGAAGTCTATAAATTTAATCATTTGATACTTGGTCAACATGTTATCTACAAAATAAATTTTGTTGTGATATCTCTTGTCTTTCTTGGTGTTGCAACTTGGGTGGCCAGCAGTGTACATCAACTCTTACTTTTGTCGTATTGTAATCCAGTATAGTCGCTGGGTTACCACGGTTAAATCACGACTAACAAGGAATGGAAAGGAATAGAAAGGTCAGAAAATCAGACCTGCCTTAGAAAGGGTGTGGCTATAAATAGAAACTGCTTAAAACATTGAAATCTTACATGTAAAAACAAACCTTTCAATATTATGAAAATGTTGCACACGGTCTGAAGGGTCGATTAGCTCAGTTGAGCCAGCAAACATAACAAAGAGAAAATGTATAACATTTTTTTAGAGGTAATGGCCTTATAATCAAGCATAATTACTAAATTTAAAGTCCTCTTACGGTGCAGATGATTTTCCTCACGAAATAAATGTTAAAAACATTTAATGTAATGGAAGTGTAATTTGGATGGCGAGTCCTGAAACTTCTATCTTTCCTCCGACGCGATAATCAAACAAATATTTAGGAAAGTGCACATTGTTTCGAGAACAAATGCAGGAAAACTTTATTTATACCCAATTACCTTATTGAGCCCGCCCGAGGAGCTAACAGAATTCGCTTCGGAATGAGGAGTAATGAAGAGCATAACTTATTATCCTCTGTAATTTGTTTTTCCTCTGAAGCAAATTCAGGGAATTTTAATAGCGTGTAATATTTTTCATCTTAAAAGCCTATATATTTTAAAGGACTAATTTGCTTGCCTTTTTCTTAAAATTCCCATTTCCTTTTGTATTTCTAGATGTATCGGTGACGAGTTAAACTTATCGAAGTCGTCTGCAGTCAAATGCCTGGAAATGAGTTTTTAGAGCAGGGGTCGGCAACGCGGTGCCCTCGACACAATTTTAAGGTGCCCGCCGGTCAAATTTCGAAAATTTGCACAACAAATGCGCGTACTTGTAATGAATAATTTTAGCAATGAATAAAAAAAAATTATTAAAATTCACAAAACTGTAAAAATCAAAAACTGAGCTGCCTCATCTCTCGACAGCTTCGTTCTTCCCTTGTTTCTATGATAAGTACGATAAATGCATTAAAAAAGATAAATTGTCGCTCTGGAAATCGCATATGTATAAAGATAAATTATCACATTTCCAAAATTTAAAATTAGAAAATTTTTGTGATGGAAATGCTACCACTTACTAGTTTGTCAAACATTTTGATTCCTTATTGGAAGAATTCAATACCAAGAATTTATGTTCGTGAATCTTTGTTTTCTAATATGAAATACTTAAAATCAAAGTATCGATCAAGCCCCACTGACACTTACTTGGACCAATGCCTTAGAACTGGAAACTCAACTCATGTGCCACATTACAACGAGTTCGCCGCAGATTTGCAATGTCAAATTTTGCAGTATCAATTTTCAGATTATTTTGTTTAAATTAAATTTTAAATATATGTATTAAAAATTTACTAGTTGGTGCCCGTCAAAACATGACGGCTAGATAGTAAATAAATACACAAATTATACTAAGCACATCATTGCCAAATATTGAAAATCATAATAATGCGCAGAAACAAATTAATGTGTTTAAGCGGCCTCGTGCTTAGTGGGTATCTAAAGCCAGATTTAAAAATGTCACTGGGCAGGAGCAGAAAGCAATTTTTTTTATTTAAAATTATCGCTAATTAAACAGCGCAAAATAAACTATTTACATGAGTTTAAATGTTATATTTCACAAAACATAATTATCATAAAATTAAAAATGGCAGAGAGTGATCTAGAGAAACTCCTTTGAATAAACATGTTTATCTTTAAAACATGTCACTGAGCATAAGCAGAAAGAGTGAGTTTCTAAATCCAGATTTAAACATGCCACTGAGTATGCTCAGAAATCCATTTTTTAATTGTAAATTATCACTAATTAATAGAAATTGCGGTTACAAAAACCAAATTTGACAAATCTACAGATTACAGTCTTTCGTTTAAGACCAAAATGAAGTAAATTGATGCAGTAGTTTTCTCTCACGGACTACCCAAAAAATCGGCTTAGCAACTTAAATATATAGATGTCGCATTAATATTTTCATGTTTAATTTAAATATTGACCCCCCCCCTTCCTCCTCTTCACCCAGAGGTGCCCGCCGAACTCATTTCTGAAATATGCCCTCCTAGTTAAAAAGGTTGGCGACCCCTGTTTTAGAGCATTAAACTCATTCTCGAGTGCATGCATCAAAATGTCTATAGAACAGTAAATGACCAAAAGGTAAAGTCATTGTCATCAAATGTCTAGATTTCTAGGGTTCATTTTAACAGCATTCCCCATGATTACGCTAATAAATATGTAGATAGGAAAATCTTTTATTCATGATACTACAAGCGGCATGCAATATTGATAGGAATTTCGTTGACTGCTTTTATAAGCACCCTGCCCTGGCTGTCCATGGCCTAGGGCCAATGGTACGCAAACTAAGGTTCTCAAAAAAAATTAAATTGGAGGAGTCGTGGATAGTCTGAAGTATATTTATAGGATATTAAATTATTTTAATAAAAAAAACATGCTTTACCTTTTATATAATTACACATTTTTAATATTTTTTTCAAATTTTTATGTTAAAAATATATGATATTGTTAAATAAGGTGTTTAAACATTTTTATAATAAAATTTACATCAGAAAAAGGCTATATTTCCATTACCTCCATTTGCTTCTACCAATCTCTGGGAGTCTGGGTTTTCAAAATTATTAGCTTTAAACACACAACAACGAACAAGACTTAAGGCTGCTGTGTACTGAAACTATTGGATTCACTCGCCTCAACGTTAACCTATGGAGAAAATATGTTTACTATTTATAGTTGCATAAATGCTGATAATCCAATAAGAATGGTATTCTCAGCTAGCCAGAACTTTTCTGCACCTTACATCAGGATTCATTTTATAAATTTCGACCACAAAAGCAATTTAGGAACATTTAAAACACACTATACCAGATCCCCCCCCCGAATAAATTAAATTTAAAAATATTATTCCCCATTATTCCCTTACATTCATACAAATGTATACTCCTACCACATTTTGAACATTTGTACCTAAAAGCAATTAATTCATGATCCACGCTGCACTTAAGAACCTCTTTCTATTCTTTCAATTGCAATAGCGTATAAAAATTAGTTACACGCTATTTTTCTCTGCTACATTTATACGTGTCACCATTTGGTATTTAGAGGAACATAAGCTACCAGAATGAGGAAGATACATAGTCTTTTACACATCCAAAAACTTTTCAAACACAACGACACAAAATTATAACGCGTGAGATGCACAGGTTGCAAGTTAAGACATGTAAAGCACCTCGGGAAACAGATATCACCACTTTTGGCGCATTTGAGGATCCAAAAAATTTCGTCGCCGAGCGTTGGACTAAACAACATTCCAGCAGAGTTGGAATTAACAATATTACAAAACTTTAAAACGCTGAATATTGCAATTCTGTTGTATAATTAAATACATCTGAAAACAGCAAATAAAAAAAAATACATGAATAAGTTAAAATTAAGTGAGTAAAACTCCCTTTTCCATAGTCGTAGCATTGGAAAATTGTGGAAAACTTTTAAGAAAGTTGGGTTTTTCTGCTTTTTTAAACTGTGAAACTGAAGACTCCAATTATGTCTTTAGACTTAACATAGATTTTAACAATGATATGATCCATAGCAAAAAATCAATGCTATTATTTTTTCTCATTTTATTTATGTTATATTTGTTTTTCTCATTGTATAAATTTGGATTACTACTCAAAAATCAATTCTATTGTTATTCAATTTAAAAAAATCATAATATTTCATATTTTAAGGGCCGTCCGGCAGCCAATGCGCTGAGGAGGGCTCTAGGTGAATTCAGTTTGTGTCCTCCCTCCCCCCCCCCCCCCCCACAAAAGTTAGAATCACTCTACGCCTATGCCCTTTTCAGCAATAATTAACGAGTTAGAGAATTAACTAAATAGTTTGAAACAGAATTAAACTTAGCTTAGCTTAGCTTTTATAAACATGGATACAGCTTTGTAGTGAAAGGAATTGCAGATTTCCAAAAGGTCACATCCGCTCTAAATTGATTTTCCTTTCCCCTTACTCGATACTAATGTAACCCCCAAACAGATTACACATATCGAAGAAAGAATAGGAACTTCAATAGACAGAAAATAATTACTTTATTTGTGGACAAGATTGAAATGCAGCGTTAGCACAACAATTTTCAATTCACGGCACGTTCCCCTCTTACAAACGTTGAATGACATTTTACTACCAATGAATGCTAAATAAAAAATTTTAATGGAAATTTAACGTGTAGGTATATACTCACATGAAAAAAACCGGTCTTTAAAATCAAAATAAATGCTGATAAAAGTAATATAAAAGATCTTAAATTAAAAATAAATTAAACCACTTTTCACAACGTCAAAATAAAATCTAATGATATAAAATTCACGGTAAAACAATGTAAAATCTTAATGCATTCAATTTAATTAACACGCAATACGATTGCATAAATTATAGAAAAAAGATAGAAAACTTGACGAAATTATTCCTTACTTAATGACAAGACCGCAGAAAGAACTATTCATTTGAAATTATAAGAAATGGATTTTATATCATTTGGCAGGTTTGAGGGATAAAATGTCAGCATACAAACGATCTAAAAATACATTTTAGAAACATTAATTAAGTAACTAAAAAATTGTGCATATATCAGACGTTGATTTCTTTTTAATATAAAAAGATAAAAACTTAATTACTTTTTGATGGAAATAAAATATTTATTAGATTAAATATTTTGGAACGTCAGAGAAAATAAAATACTTATTCTTATCTGTAAAAATGATTTATCCATCGTTTAGAAATTGCTCAAGCGATATTTTCGATGTTTGATAGTATAATAATTGAGCATTAACAATATCGTTCATATCTGTTGAAAAGGAATAAATAACAAATATTAGTACTCCCCCGGAAACTCAAAATGCGATTGATAATAAAGGTTTAGTAAAAATATTTAAAGTAATCAATACAATTTCAGCTTACAAAGGAAATTTCAAAAGTAACTTAAGTCCCCTGTTTATTTTCCCCAAATCTCTCTATACCCCTTTCCACTTGAATTTTGGTTACAATCTTGTTAAGACATATGCATTCATATACATTTCTTAAAACATCCCTTTCAACCGTTTAATTTCGCACAATTCGCCATCTTGAAAATATAATGATCCAACCTCGCAGTAGAATAGTATCGTTTTCGAATTGGGTTGAGACTCGAGTTGACACTTCAAACGGTCAATTTGCAAACCGGGTCGTTTAGTACGACTTTATAAACAGCCAGTTCAAAATTGAGTTACTCGAGCAGCAAAGTTCTACTTAATTAACTCACCTTGACGGTAATTTGCCATTTGAAGTGAAATAATTAGTTACAATTAGATCCCTGGATTTGGTTTGAAATAATATTTAAAAAACATGTCGAGTAAGTGGATACATGTTGTGTCTGTGGTAGTCAATAACCAGTGGTGTTATTAATGTTTGCGTATATACCAGTGATATTTAAATTTGCGTACTAAAATGAGCAGCATTTACAAATATTATTAACAGTTCGCGGATAACTTTCATCAATTGCAAACTGTGTATTTTACAAAGTATTTAAACTAGTGAACTCTCTACGTTACAATTGTTTGATGTTCTTCACATGTTCTTGAAAGCAAAATCAAGAATGATCGAGTTTATTTCAAGAGACATTTATGACGTTTGGGCTAGGTAATTAGTGCTGCTGCATATTTTCTATGTTTTGAAGTGGACAATTTCACGTATGGTGTTTCTGAATAAATATTCAGAATTCAAACCTTTTCGTCAAAGAGACACGGTAAGCTGTTTTAAATACATTTCAACCTAACTTAGTATTGAAAGAAACTTTAATCTTTAAGAATTATCATATTGAGGATTATAAATATATACTTATTTATTTCACATTTGCTGTTTTTTTTATGGACTTTCCATCCAGATTTTTCAATCATCATTCTATAAGACACGATCTTAAGTTTTTGATATCTCGGAAAATCAGTTGAAACTTTTCTACAATAAATTTCCCCGATAGACGTTTTTACAGGTATTAACAGCAAACACTTTTTTTTTCTTACAATTCGTTTACCTTAAAATTTTCGGTAAATGTGTGGTTGCCTTTTACTTCTGTTTGTTTTGATTTTCTGTTAAACCATATGATCACGTTTGCTACCATAGACAACATGAGTCGTTTAGTACATTCACTACTAATTTTCTCGTTTGTACTGTTTGCAAAAATTTCATCATGTCTGCCGGTCTAGTAATAATATTTAATTTTAATTGCATTGGTAATGAACAAGTTAAAATTTTTCAAATAATTTGGGGATGAATTCATGATTGTCTCAATTCCATTTTCTAGGGGGATATCATGGGGAATATTGCAGAGGTTTAAGACTGGAACGATTAAATATGTTAGCCACAGTGTAACTGAAAATACATTCTAGTTGCATGAGTCGTATATATACCAGTTCTGAAAAAAATACGAACTTATTAGAGGAGGGAATATTGCTGCATATACGAAATTTTCTTTATAAGGGATTGACCTCTGATCACTGAATACTAGATGGTACGTGACACTGAAAGTGCAAAGGTCCATTCAGTTTAGGATTGTGTTTGTTTAATAGGGTAGGTGGGGGCAAAGGTTCGCACATACATTTTAAAATGACCGGGAAGAGTTTTAGGAAGAATAGGGTAGGCAATGCATTCCTCTACTTACAATTATTTTGTCAGTTCCCTCGTAAAAAATTTTGGAGTTAATGAACTGAAGGAAGGTATAAGTTATAAAGCTGGTGAATTTAAGGTAGCTATTCCTTTATTAAGCTAATGAATTCATCAAATAAAAGTTTTAAATTGAATTTCTGAAAAACTGTGATTTTTGCTTCACCGCCACATATTAACAGTCATAAATGTTATAATAATTATCAGAATTTAATGAAATTTTAACTGTATATTTTTAATGGTGTTATGTATGCATTGAACCAAAAGGTTATAAATATATACATTTAGAGAGGAATTATTGACATTTATGTTAGAAACTTTAATTTTTTTTCTTGAATTTTTGCTCTAAATTACTCGATTGGCTATAACTCATTTATACTTTACAATATTTTTATTCTTCTGGTTCAATGCATATATAATGCATATATGTCTACATTTATCCAAGTAAAAGTGATGTGTTTTTCATATTTTTTTAGTTAGGAGTGTTAGCGTAAAGTAAAAAAATGCTTATTTTTTTTCAATTTTTGCCAAATTTTAATAAAATAATACATACAGTTATTTTAATTTTACTATTTCTCAATGTTTTGTAGCCTAATATTGCAAAAACTATAAGAAACATTTCCTTAAAAACTTATTTAAAAATTTTGGCTCTTAACGTGGTCGGTTACCTTAAGACCCCCTTTTGCAGAGAAAATGAGGTAAGTTTATTTTCGTCTCTTTTAATGTAATTTTTTGCAATTTTTGAGTAATTTTGAGCATTACTCAAACTCACGAACTGTTTTGGGCTTATTTTCGC
The DNA here is from genome assembly GCA_907164885.2 of Dolomedes plantarius. NCBI lineage: Eukaryota > Metazoa > Arthropoda > Arachnida > Araneae > Dolomedidae > Dolomedes > Dolomedes plantarius. The sequence continues at coordinate 97,152,848 of OU015495.1, forward strand.
ATGTTAGGGTGGTAAATAACCTTTCAAATCCTACCTTAAGTTTTGGGTTAACTCAAATACAGTGGCGTCCAAACTGCAGAAACAGAACCAGAACGAAATGGGGTAAAGGTTTGCAGGAGTCATGGGGTAAAGGTTCGCAGTGCAAACTTTTGCCCCATCTGCAAACCTTTGCCACTCTAACTATTAACATTTGTTTCATGTCCTCTTTTCACTAGGAATCCTTATTAACAACGTCTTTTATTATTAATGGGAATTCACATTTTTGTAATTTGAAAAAAAATTATGGTTTTTGATAAAAACTGCCTGTTTTTAATCAGAAAATTTTTTGTAAAATGCTTGAAAATGCATAAATTAAAAATAAAATAAATTAGTACAACAAAAAAATAAAATAAATTAGTACAACAAAAAAATAAAATAGCTCTGAACAAAGACCTATTTTACAAGATAAAGGAATTAAATGTTGTTACAAGACATAAGCTTCGAAGGTCTGGTTAGGGAAAAAAACTCTAAATGAGTAATTTCCAGATTTGCAAGTCTTTGAAAGGCTCCTTGCGTCACAATTTTTGACGAAATTTTATAAAATTTATTACAAAGACTCCTCTTATACATTAAAATAAAGTTATGTATCCATTTCAGGTTTAGACATAATTCAGATTATCAAAGTTTAACTTAAGCGTGGAAAAGTACAAAAATTTCACGAGAATTCAGAGTACAAGCATAAAAATATTTCCTAAAAATTAATTATTCAACGAAAGCACAAATCAAAACATAACCCTGATCAAAATGTATAAGCAATCTAAATGCAAAATTAAGGATAAGGTTAAAAATTGGATCGTAAGGAGCATTTTAAAAACATAATAAAAATTTCAATTTTTTAAATATAAAAAATAAAATTTTAAATATTTATAAAATTTTATAAGGTGTTTGAAATAGTTTTACTTTAATGAATATTTATGCCCAATTTCATATCTCTGAGGTAAAAATTTCAAAGATTGCTTTGTAATATCCCCCATCCCCTTAATTTGCTTAATTTTTACAGGTTTTAAAAGAATGAGTAAAGCCTAAGATATAATATAGCGATAGTGTTAATAGTTGATATTTGAATTGGAACTTCTTTAGTTTAAGAAAAAAATTATTGATATTAACCCCTTTTCATTTTATGAATTTCTTTGTTAGATTCAACTTTCTGTGTTAATAGTTGATATATCATTTTGAAGTTATTTAGTTTAAGAAAAAAATTATTGAGATTAACCTGTTCAATTTGTGATTTTCTATATATGTAACACCTTTAAAAAGATTACAAAATGTGAAATAAAATTATTTAGACAACTCTTTTTGTGATTTTCGATGCCTATCCAGTAAGAAACCAACGAGTGGGGTAAAGGTTTGCAGTGCGAACCTTTGCCCCATCGATTGGGGCAAAGGTTCGCAAACAGGTGCTTTGGTAAAATTAAAAATTTGGTGACTAAATATTTCGGGAAAAAATTCATTATTTTATAGAAGGTAGAGGGGATACCCAACTACAATACAAGTGACTTTTTGGGGCGATAGGATCTAACGGAGGCCCGTAAGAAACCCAAAACTCAAAACTGCGAACCTTTGCCCCCACCTACCCTACATGTTAAAAATGCAGAATTCGTGATTTCTCAACTCTAGTTTCTGGGGGGAAATTTTGGGAAAGATGGCAGATGTTTAAGACTGGTGAAGTTAAATACGTTAGCCATCATGTCATTAAAAAGATATTCTGGTTGCATGAATCTTATACAGTGGCTCCCAAAAAAGTTCATATACATACGATTTTCAATGAAATAGGGGTCTATCCATTAATTAAAATGAATATTTAAGAATGGGTACTTAATAATAAGATCTATAAACAATTCTTAACAAAACTACATGAAATATTTTAAAAAAATAGTAAAACTTTATTTTTAAGAAACCAGTAATCAAAAAGTAACAAAACCTTTATCTCACAAGTCATCGTACACTGAAATATTTTCGGATAAATTCATAATTAAAATTATCGTCTGGCGCTTTATTTTTATTTTTGAATTGTGGTTCTCATCCTGTGATCGTACGCATAAAAGTAAAACAGTTTTAGAATCTTAAAAGACCGGCCTTTGAAACAGAGCAATACATTTTTTTCGAAATTTTGCCCAAAATCAGCCATTTCAACGTAGGCAGGTGTAGGTACCACAAATCAGTTTTATTTTCAACATGTTTAAATTAACTTCACAGTATCTATGGAATGGTGTTTATCTTCCCGTAGTCATGATAAACAATCAGCACCCAGTAACCTCAAAATAATTTTAATTTTATAGTAAAAGAAAATGATACGACTGCTGCAATCTAGAACTTAATACATTTATAGCATTTTCAACAGATAATTAGCTTCCACCATAAATGTAAAATTACAATTTTTTCCCACTGAAGTTTACTTCAAAATTTTCTTTAGAGCTAAGGACCTACTTAAATTGTCTATCTATCACTTATATTACAAGTCACGAAGAAAATTTACTTCAATAACGAGTACTAAATAAAAATGCTGGGCATGCAGTTTGCGAGTCGTGGCTAAACTAAATAAATGATGATTCTTCTTTTAATTTAGTTATCCAATAAATGGAATCTTACTCAGCATTGGTGGAAAAAAATTTTTTGGCGATAAATTTAAATATTAATATCCATTTGATTGTTTTGAACAAACATAAAACTTAATTTCATCATTTTATTTAAACATAAAAACATTCCTTCGCCGTTTTAAACAGCATGTTTTTTATCTTTTTTGGGCGCATTATTGATAGATTACATTAAGAATCCCGGACTGGTGGCGGCCCTGTGGTACAGCGCGCTGGTTTACGGTGCTGAGGGTGCTCAGATCGAATCCCGGCGTGGCGCCACGAAAAATGCTTCCGTTCGTTTCGTCCCTTCATAGGGGTTAATGCTGTCCGCCTACATGGTGCCCCCATAATAAAATGGGCAGTAAAATTGCGGTATAGTATAGGCCAATGTTTCATTACAAGTGCCTCCGCATTGGCCCAAAAAAAAAAAAAAAAAAAAAAACATTAAGAATCCCATTTTCGTTTTCAGTTAAATGTAAATCTTACGGTAAACAGAATAAACCATTTCTGTTTACAATATTTTCATGTTTTATGACTTATTTCTAATCATCTACATACATCAGAGATAGTTAACAGGTTGATCGTGGGATATTTCGGTTTGCTAAATACATACTAGGATTTTTAAATATATATATATATATATATATATATATATAAATAAAAAAACAGTTCCGTAACTGACTGCAAAACTGACATACAACGCACAGACCAAAGGGCTGGACCAAAAGAGCTGAAATTTGGCATGGCGATTCTTCTTATAGTGTAGGGGTGCACTAAGAAAGATTTTTGAAATATTATTCTTAGATTTTTTAAAATTAAGTTTTTAAGCTGTTTTTGTAACTTTTTTAAAGTTTGCTTTTAAAATAATAATTTGAGGGTTATGAAATTTATATCACGAGAAATATCATAAAAATTTCTTTAAAAGGAAATCTTTTTCGAATCTTTCTCTTCATTTTCTGATTTTTGGTGAATTTTTAAAGATTAATTTTTAGAATTTAATTTATTAAATGCTGATGACGTGATCTCTTTTTCTGGTACTTTAAATAAATTTATCGTCACGTGCATAACAACTAAATAGACGAAATTTTTTTTTCTTTCTAATGCGGCAGACGATTGGATATTATCCAAAAAAATATTAAAATACAGTAAAAGATATGTTCCTCAATCTATACTATATTAACTGTACTATATTCTTTAGTATGTTTTATTAGATTTAATTTGAATATTTTCTTCTACATTATTTTGTGTATAAAAATATACCTTACGATTTTTTTATAAATATATATATTTTATTTTTTATTTTTACATCAAGTGCATACATTGACCGTTATATTTAATTTGAATGTACTCCGTAGTAAAGTGTGCATTTTCAGCTAGTATATATATATATATATATATATATATATATATATATATATATATATATATATATATATATATCTATATATATATATATATATATCAATGTATGTATGTAAGAAGTATATGTATGTATGTATATTTCAGCATAACTCTGGAACTCCTGGAGCAATCTCAACCAAACTTGGTACACATATGACTTACAATCTGGGATAAAAATACTGGTAGGCAGACCCCCCTAGCACCCCTATTTTGGGGGTGGAAAGGGGTGACATGTAAAAATAATCGAAAACGAAAAATATTAGTGTCGAATACATAGATTTCGGGGTCGCTGAGATAGTGACACTCCCGATGCCGTTTAAGTGCAAGTTCAGCCCCCATCAGGATGGGGGGAGTGAGAGAGGGTAAGAAATAATATGTTCAAAATGACCGAGATAAACTGAGATATCCAAAATACTGTGGCAAAGCCAGACAAACATCTAGTTGTTAATTAAAACTTTATGCAAGAGGTTGTTATTTGTAGATGAAGAATAATTTTTCGCTCTGCATAAAGATTTTTGAGAGTTACTTTTGAGTGTAATGTAAATATGGGATTTAGAACTGCATTTAAACGAAATAGCTAACCAATGCTTACAGTGAAATCACCAGATTTATGATTTTAGAAAAATAGCTGAGGAAATTCTTGAATACTCATTTCCTTTGAAAAGCAATTTTTATTCGAAATATGAAAATCAAAATATTTACATTTGAGTTTTTGAAATTATAACTTTAAAATCTTTTGATTTACAACAAAGATTCAACGAATAATAAAGAATAAAGAAATTATTTATTTGTGAAAACTTTGCAAGTAAATTTACATTCGAAGTTTTAAAATTAAAGCTGGGGGATATGTATAAATCTTTATACCAGATTACCTCTGTATACTTTACGTCGATCGTAAAGCTGTTTTCGGATATTTTAGGGTACGAAAGTCGATCACAGTATTTGATAAGTTAGCCTCCCATGCTTTCGACAGTGGTTTTTAAGATTCTGGGTGATCGCTCGAATAATCGTTTAAGAAGTTCAGATGATTACATATTTTTTCTGAACCAGTGTCATTTAGCAGCGTAATATGCATCCTTTTCAGAAAAAAAATTCACTAATGAACTAAATTATTTGCTAGTTAACTTATTATTTACTAGCAGTAAGTAATAATTTTTTATGCTATTTCATCTTGCCTTGCATGCAGTAATTACTATCAATTACTGTATTTTGATACACAATAATTTTTTTCTCTAGATGAACTGTATTGATTTGTGGCATGGTATTGGTATAATGTTGCCACAATTATCCTCGATTGATATGATATGAAATGAAAGCAACATTTTGAAAACAAATATTTTATTTAAACTAAACAATTGTGAATGTGAAATTTGCATTAGAATCAACAAAACAGTTCGCTATATGCATACTAAGAAAATTAAATAGTACTATACAAAAGAATCTAAACAAAAATCCTACAATTTTTCAGAAAAAAAAGGACTGTAGTATCTGAATTTTAAAACATAGAAACAATGTATTTAATAACTTTTGATTAAACCCCTGTGTATTTCGTGACGAATAATGCAGTATTTATTTCACTCTTAATTTGCTGTTTCAAGATAGTCAATAGAAGAATAAATCTTTTACAAATTTAAATGTGATTCATAAATAATGGAAAAAAAACTGATCTAATATTTTGACTTTTATTAATTTTTTTGAAGTTTCCTGCAAGAAGGAAATTTTTTCCATGACACTTTTTCATGATTAGAGGTTTTGACTCTGCCCATAATTCGACAATGGCCAGTGCTTTGTTACACAAGGTAAAATCCTCCCTGTACGCCTACAAACGAACCTCGAGTTTTAGAGCGTTTTATTGGAATTCTGTCAGGATCACTATCAAAATGTTAGGAAAATGTGATACATGCCACACATTTAACTTTTTCATAAATACTAAGATATCTCATGGAAATAACCCTTTTATCTGTTCCTAAATTCAGTAAAAAAGCGATTAAAGCTCATTCCTATTCAAGAAAGCAAGTTAATTTTCCTTTTCGGTTTTCTAACTTTCCCTTGAAGTGCGCATTTGAAGAAACGAAACAAGCTCTTCATTTTCGAAGCGATAAGGCCAGAAGCGGTTACTGAAGTTTTAAACCCAGTAAGTAATATTAAGCGTCTTAATTTTCAGAGAGACTCCTTATTTAATTTCCCAACTTTTTCCCTTACACTCCGGTAATTTTAATGAGAGTCTTTGAGATATTTGACTTTTAAGTTTAGAAGCTATAGGTTGTATTTTGTTAATGGCGTTGGATGAAGTTCAGAACTTTATTAAATACTAGCTGACTATCAGAACTTAAAGCAGAAAGAAACATTATGGATTAAAATTGCACACTCAGAGTAAATCATTTGGCTGGATAAAAATAATAGTGTTTTAATATTTGTATTAAAACTGAACCTTTTGAAGAATTTGGAACTTATGAATGAAACATTAGTATATTTTAATACTTTATGCAATACACTTGTCAATGGGATATTCCTTACGCGTGCATTTCTTAGAGATCAATTATGAAAATCTTTCTTAGCCCGTGAAGTTGCATTTTCCAACTAGTGAGTTTTAATAACTTTGAAATGTTTTTAAGAGAGCAAAAATGTGCGCTTTGCATCAACAGAATTAGAAACATATTACGTTTTGTAACTTGGTGTTTCGCATAGCTGATTTTACTCCGATCAGATCTATTTTTTTAAATTGCAATTTTTTTAACATGGGACAAACGTTGTTAGACATTAATTTTCTCCACACTCCATTAAACCTAAGCTCAGATCAGTTGTTGCTGAATAATACCCGTAAAATTATTTTTACTGAGATAAGCTTATGTGTTTAAAAAAATACTTTTTTGTCATATTTTGAAATAATGCTATGCTTTATGTTTCTTCAGTTTATATTTATTTTGCCAAAAACGGCTAATACCTTAATTTAAATTTATTAACATACTGCTTCTGTACTGTGAATTCTTTGAATAATCATCAATATTGCCTTGTATTGTTAATAAGGGTTAGTATTATCAATATCGCATGAATAAAAGTAAAATAGATTTAGAATCCTAAAAGATCGGCCTTTGAAACAGAGCAATAAAAAAATTCGAAATTTTCCCAAAATCAGCCATTTCAACGTAGGTAAATAACTTAAACTAGTTTTATTTTCGACATGTTTAAAATAACTGCACATTATATATGGACTGATGTTTATCTTCCCGCAGCAGTAAACAATCAACACCCCGTAATCTCAAAATAATTTTAATTTCATAGCAAAAGAAAATGCTACGACTGCTGGAATCTAGAACTTAATACATTTATAGCATTTTCAACAGATAATTAGATTCTACCATAAATGTAAAATCTAAGATTTTTTTCCACTGAAGCTTGCTTCAAAATTTCCTTCAAAAATGTTCAAAATTTCTCCTAAATTTTAAAATGTTAGGAGGGCCTAAGGACATTCGCTAACATTCCATGCAAGTTCTGGTCCTGCGCCCCAAATCCATGAATGCGAAGGGGTTATTGTAGATATTGAGTTAGTTGACAACGCTCTGCATCCTTGGAGGAAAGTCATTTCAATGGAAGTTTGGGAATGACATAAATGCTGTTTGGGAGACACTCATGCTGTTCCAGCTTCTTCGGTTCACCTAAGTGCAGCTTGTTTGAATAGGTCAAAGGGATGAACGGTGTCAATTTCTGGAAAAAAATCAGTCGCTTTTGGAGTCAAATAATTCTAAACAGGAGATTTTTAGGTCCGTTTTTGCTTTTCAAAGAAAATCATGACCTAAAATAGTTTCCAGAGTAGAATTTTGTGAATTTCAGTACTTAATTTTAACTAATTATTTCAATTCAAATTATATTCATTTCAAATATTTTTTAAAAATATATACACTCTGTCACAAAAAAATATATGCAGCCAGAAGGAAACGAACTACTATCACGGAACTTAACATGTATGTTGTGTATGAGGAGATAAGCAAATGATTACAAATTAAGACAGACAGACCGTGTTATTAAGAAGATATGACATGAAAAAGGTTACAAATCAGTAAGTAGTAAATCCACCTCTGGCAGCTATACAAGCCGTAACACGGCGGGCATCGAATCAGTGAGGTCACCTATGACCTCCTGCGGAAGATCATGCTATAATCTCTGCAATTGGGCAGTTAATTCACCAGTAATATGGGAGGGCTGCACTTGCCTTCCAAGCACGTCCCAGACGTGCTCTATTGGTGAGAGGTCTGGAGACCTGGCAGACCATGGGAGTACGTCATATCCTTGAAGACATTATTTGGAGAGTCGCGCAGTATGTGGATGAGCGTTGTCTTGCTGTTAAATGACACCTGGGCGATTTGATAGCATAGGCAGTACAACTGGCGTTAAAATCTCGTCCACGTAACTGTGTGCCGTCAAAGTTTGTTGAAGAACGACTATAGGTGATCGTGTGTCCCAACAAATTGCTCCCCACACTGTCACACCTTGTGTAATCGCCGTATGCCTCTCGACAACAAATGCTGGATCGGACCGGTGGCCTGGCCGTCTCCACACGCGTATGCGCTGATCATCAGCATTGAGACTGAATCGGGATTCATCGCTGAAGATCACACGCCTCCAATCGGTCTCACTACAGCTTGCCCGATGTCGGCCAAAATCCAATCGACACTGTCTATAATGTAGGGTCATTGGTAGTCGTCTTAATGGACGTCCTGTTCTTATACTTGCGTCGACCAGTCGTCTCCGAATGGTTTCCCTTGTTACCACCGGATGTCTGGAAGTTGGTAAATAGCGTCGAACCGATTCTAGTGATGTTTTTGCTGCGGACGTGGCCGCTCTTATGATTGCACGATCCTCGCGCACATTTGTGTTCCTGGGACGCCTTGACTCTCCGCGACGGTAGACTATCTCTTCCGTGATCCATTGTTGCCCACACCGACCAACTACCATATCGCTCCGACCGAGGTGGTGGCCGATACGCCTGTTCGACCAACCTGCTTCTCCGAGGCCTACTATACGCCCCCTCTCAAAGTCCGACAATTGTGCATAGTATCATCGGTTACGTCTCCGAGGTATCTCTAGTCACAATACCATCCATCCAAGTCGACAGATTTGTTTGAATAACTCTATGGCACAAGCAATCGGGCTTTTAAACTCTTCCAGATGCGCATCTCATATGCGTATATCGCGCTTACCCTTGTCTCATTGGCGTCGAAATTTTAATCATTCGCATATGTCTTACCAGACTACATTCCTACCAAGTTTCGTGATTGTAGCACGATTTCTTCTGGGTGCATATATATTTTTTTGTCACAGAGTGTATTTTTTACATTTATATTTATATTTTTAAGAATAAAAATTTACAATAAATAAAATAATAAATAAAACATTTATTGTTATATTTATTTATATGGCATGTAATACAGTAAATTGTGTATTGTAAATATAAATTTTTCGAGGTGACATTTTGTTTATTGTAAATGTTGCTTTAGCCAATATGTATTAGGCTTGTAAAATAATGTTGAAAATAAAATAAAATTTAAAAAAAATAATAATAAAATAAAAAAGGAAAACATAAGTAGTGCACACAGGAACTGGTATTTTTGTGAAAATTAGTGCAATAGTAAATTGTAATTGCTAAAATTTAAAAGGTTTGGCATTCGGGATGATAGGCTTGTTCGCAGTGTTGTCAGACCTAAGTTAGGATTTTGTTGTTTCTTGTTGCTGGTGTTCCGAAGTGGAGGCGGAAGTTTTTTTTCCCTGATCTCCGGGTCTATGAGTTCTGGCGGACGGACTGCCGTCGGAATGACTTGATATTAGTCTGATTAGCTGTATAACCTTCGGGTGTGGACGGCGTGGTTTTTGAATTTATATTTTTGTGAAAAATATTGCACAAATCAGATCTTAGTGGGAAACTTAGTTAAGTACGTCAAATCTTAGTAAGAAATTTGTATCTTGTTTATTACCGAAACACTGGAAATGTTTCCACAAATTCTTGTTGTTTTTGTATCGAAAAATATAAATTAATATTTTTTATTGTTATCGTGATTTTTTTTTCGTTTAGTTTCTGAAACTGAAACTCAAGTATAGATATGTGTTTTCCTTCAGATTGTCCATTCGCATTGGTCTTTAAATAATATAAATTAGTATATTTCTAGGATAGTTAACGTTTTGTGAAATCTTTACATGTTTTCGGTGTTCAGTTTAACAAAACTGAGTGGTATATATGTTACCGGCAAAGTATGAAACGATTCATATTTCACGCATTTCCTAGGCATTCTATAGAATGCCAAATGAGAAACCGGCAAAGTATGAAATAAATCTCAGATTCGTTTCGAATATCACGTGGCAAGTCACGTAACTTTTAACGCGCGCCTCACGCTCAGAATTTGTCAGTTGCACTTTGCGGTTTGCTCGGGAGTGTCAAAATACGCAATTTTAATTAAATTTGTTCAACCAAAAAATTAGTTTTTTACCGTGCTGCATGAAAATGGAGGAGCAAACTGTAGTGTTGGAGAAGATGTCATGGTCTGTAGACATGACACAACGATTCGACGATGAACTGTCCAAAATTCGAGTTAATGATGCAAAAAACAGTTCTTTCTTAACCGAAACTGCTTACCAGAAGTTAATAAATGATGTACCAAAAGCCAAAATGACTACTAAGAAGGAACCTAGGGACTATTGGTTGCTGAATCGCTATGATGTGATAATTGTAGAAAACAAAAGTAAACTCATTTATCCTGTTAAAAAGAAAGTGTCAGTACTATACAGTATTACGTCACGGACTTCATGAAGCTCATTTGACTTCATGAAGTACGATTTTGGTTATTGGACACAGAGGACGTGATAGAATGTTGAAAGAACTTTCAATCAAATACAAAAACGTTACATGTCATTATATTGAACTGTACATCCACGTTTGTGAACCATGCCAGAAAAAACAGAAAGGTATTAAAAAAGGTATTGTTGTGAAACCTATGAATTTTTCCGAATTTAATTGTCATTGTCAGGTAAATATTGACTTTCAGTCTCAGCCAGATAGAGAATACAAATTTCTTATGGTGTACCAAGATCACCTCACAAAATTTGTGATTCTCAAGTCTCTAACGTCAAAAAGAACTGAAGAAGTAGCCTACAACCTAGTGGACATTCTCGTTGCTTGGAGCGCCATCTATATTACAGTCTGACAATGATAGGGAATTTGCCAATAATGTGGTGACTAGCTTGAAGGAGTTTTGGCCAGCACTGAAGATCGTCCATGGGAAGATTCGCCATTCATAAAGCCAGGGTAGTGTCGAAAGAGCTAATCAAGATATCAAAAATATGCTCTGTACTTGGATGCAAGACAACAAATCTGACCGCTGGAGTAAAGGATTACGTTTCGTTCAATATATGAAAAGTAGAGCTTATCATTCTAGGATCAAAAGAACACCATACGGAGCTCTTTTTGGCTTCAAACCTAAAGTAGGGCTTTCAACGTCTTTCCTACCCGAAGATGTTTTAAAATACATAAATACAGAGGAGCAGCTATAAAAAGTAATAGAAAGCGTCCAAACAATGTAAAAAGGTGAAACTAATCAGATTATGCAAGAAAAAGAGCCTCTTTCAAAAAACATGGATGAGATTATAGCCGATAGTGGATTAAACCAACATGATGAAGACATGCTTACCGAAGAGATTTCCGTTTCTGATACCTGCTGTGTGTGTGTGTTTCAAAGAAACGAGTGATGCATATGCATGCTAAAAGTGTCATCCAAAAATTCCTACCTTCTGGGGTCATGCTAGAAAAGATGATGAAATGGATAGTTTGTGCAACCTTTGTTTCAAAACTGAAAATACTATTGAATGTAAAATAAATTCTAAAATCAATCTGGAAATACAAGCCAAAAAAAGTGAAAATGAATTCGGAAAAAAAGAATTCCCCACTGCTTCTTTGGGAACTACTGGTGCCAGTTCCTATTCCTGACGTCGACAAGGGGCTAGGTGATTCGCGCAACATATTGGCAGTTGTAATTAGTGTGACAGAGGATGGTTTCTACCGACTTGGAACTTCTGAAGGAGTTTAAAATAAGTATATGCGAGATCACAATTCACTTTATGCCCTAAGAACTTGCTTGAAGATATTCCTGACCAAGAAATTACTCTCCAGTCAGTTGCAATTGCTCAGTCCAGTGGAAGCATCCAAGGATTCGTCAAATGTATGTGTAAAACAAAGTGCCAAAATATGAAATGTCTGAGTGAAAAATGCAATGAAATGTAATTCTAAATGTCATTCAAGCCTACCATGTTGCAACAAGTATGTTAATTTTAATTTCTTATTTTTTATATGAAAATTATGTTTCCCTTAATAAGAAAGGCATAAATTTTGTTTGTATGACTTCCATTTTTCTTTACGTATTTTGAATAAATTTTTCTTAATGGCACTCTCATTATTTTTTCAGAACGACATTTGTATTTTTGAGGAATGTACGTCATTTATATAATAGTCTTATCAGAACCTTTTTCATACTTTGCCTAAATAGCATTTTTCATTCTATAGAATGCCTAGGTATTATATACAATGCTAGGGAAAGTATGTAATAATTCTCATAATTCACAGAGACGACAAGGATGACTGAGTGACAGAGGATGCTTTCTACCGACTTGGAACTTCTGATGGAGGCATAATTTCTCCATTTTTCATTCTTCTTTATTTTGCCTAAAAACGCCCGGCACTATATACAATGCTTAGGCATTCTATACAATGCCGGCGTTTCATACTTTGCCGGAAATATATACATTTTTAAACTTTGGCATGAAATAACGCGTTACGCACTTGGTAAACCGTATAAGAAATGGGAAATTACTGATCTATGATGCTGTTCGCAAAAGGAATTTTAAATCGTGTAAAAAGGAGAAACGGTTTTAGAGAACTTTTTTTACAGACACGTAATGTCAATTACCCTAGTTTGTTACTGAGCTATCCAATTTATCAATTTTTTGTGTGCATTGGATATATATATATATATATATATATATATATATATATATATATATATATATATATATATATATATATATATATATATTCAGGTGGTTATCAAAATAATTTAAACACCAAGGAATAACATGAAATATTTTATTAGTATAGGGTGTAACATTTTTGGCATGTAATACAGTCTGAATTCGCCTAGGAACAGATTTGTACAAGACATGAATAGTGGTTTAGGGAGTATTACACCACACGTCATGGAGAAATCGTGAAAGTTAATGAAGAGTTTGTGTTGGTGGATATCAATACTTGGATCTATTCCCTAAAAAAATTACAGTGTTTCGATGATATTGAAGTCGGGAAACTGTGGGGGTTAGGTAACATGTTTGCCTCTGTTTTCATGTTCCTCAAACCATAATATGACAGGTTTGGCTGTATGGACAGGAGCTTTATCATCTTGGGAAACACCCTCTCCAACGAGAACCAATGTTTGCATCATAGTATGAACTTGGTTGGCAAAAAGTTCGACATAGTCCTTCCCAGTGTAACTCCCTTTTTGGGTTACAATGCGACTTGCTGAAAACCATGAGATAGCAGCCCAAACCATGTCAGATCCGTCTCCATGATTGATAGTTTCACGAGACTATCAGGATCATATATTTGTTTGGCTGTTTTCCAGTAGTGCGCACGTTCTCTTGTGGGGAACAATGGGACCGATGATTATTCTGACCACATGACATTAATTCACATATCACTTGACCAGGATTTGTGCTCGTGGCACCATGGTGGACAACGATTTGCATTCACATCTGTTACAAGTGGCTTGGGAATTGTTACTCCTCCGTAAATGATTTGTTTATTAAGTTCCCTCCTACTTATAATTGCTGATACAGGAACCTGTAGATGCAGATCGAGCTCTATGGTCAATTTGGTTGCAGTAGTTTTAATTTTACAAGTCGCAATCCGCTTCAATATTCGTCCGTCTCTTTCACTCCAACAGCTCTCCCTTTCTTTCACTATTCTGTTTCACAGACGATGTTTATCCGTGCATTCTGTATGCTATCATGACATTCGATGCCACAGCTCTAGAAACACCCCAAACCCAGGTGGTTGCCTCAAGAGATATTCCATTTGACTCGCTCCAACATAGTAGGGGAGCATATGTAGTACCGTGGCGGTATTAATGATGGGAACATGGGTGGATATTTTTTTCATCAGAAACTACCTGTAGATGAATAATTTCCATGGTGTCACTCTTTGGTGTGTGGCGTATAGCAGTAATGACGTCATCAAGATGGCCACCATGGAATTAAAAAAAAATCCACTTTATTTCAGTTATTTATCGGCCGATTTTCTTTTGTAATACCTCATATTGAAGATAAATAAAATGTCTAGATGACAGATGCAGAATCGGGGGAGACGGAGTCGTCATAGAGCACAAAAGGGAGAAAGCGCGTCCTCTGAAGAAGATGATTGGCTCGCGGTTGGAACCTGTGTTATGCTAGGTCAAAGTTACATTGGAGACCCTCCATGAAGGATAAACAACTTTTGTGCTTGTAATTAAATTAACATTATACATAAAGAAAAAACACTTCATGTTGGCTGGCCAGCCATTGAAAAAACAAAGAAAAAAAAACACCCCTGTAAATTATACATAGAAAGTGCATTCAAAACACATGGGAAAAATGGTAACAAAATAATTACAAAACAACTTAAATAGGTGTCATACATAAATGAAGGCACTATAAGAGTCAACCTTGTGACAAAGAGCATGGTTGCATAGTAAAATAAGTGTCATTACTATATAAGGAAGGTTACAAGACACGTCTGCATGAAAAACATAACCCTCAAAACAGTGTATCACACTGTACCATGCCTAGCACATGAAATGTGCTAGGGAAATGTACTATAAACTTTAAAAAAAGGAAATGTGCTTACAAACTTAAAAAAAGCAAGTGCTAAATTACATTGGGATACACATGTTAAGATGAGTACATACCCTAGAGCAGGGGTGGGCATTTAGTCGATCGCGATCGACCGGTGGACCACCAAGACATATTGGGGTGACCGCCTTTACTAAGACCTAAGACGCGCATACTAAAAGAAACATATTTTTGGAACACCGACGCGATTTGCTTTAAACGCGGTTTTAAAAGAGTAAGTTTTTTTTCTTGTAGTTATGTAGGTAAATACATATTCCTCATTTATTATTGAGTTATAATAAATATTGTAGACCATTTTTTTTAGCTCACCACACCTACGTCGCTGGGTGGACCGCAACACCTTGACAAAATTAGAAGTAGCCCGTACCTTGGAAAAGTCTGCCCACCCCTGCCCTAGAGCATTAAAAAAAACTTAACGAATCATAGAAAAATGCAACAGCATGTTATTCAAAAAAGTTACACAGTATAGCAGATAATTTAGACTTTTGTAATAAGGACTGGAAAAAAAATTTATGTGCCTAAAATGGGAAAAATGGCTCTGTGTTGAACATCAGTATGTAATTTGTAAAAATTGTCTATAGAAAATGTAATTATTATTAAAATTCACTAAAAATCTTTAATTTCTTCTTTTATGTTCTTTAGTTACGTAAAGTTTGCATATAAAAAATATTAATTGATTTTTAAATAGCAGAAATGAAGTAGGGTATTAGATACCCGGCGCGAGTCCTCGTGTTCGAAATTGGGCGAGAGTGCTCGCGGGTTAATGCGAAGCTGTTAAAAGACCAAAAACCAATCACTCACATATGTGCTCTACCAATCATACCAGCTACTCCAACAGATCATTCCATACAATTGACTTTCTAGACGTACTTTGAAAAATTTACTATATATGTGTGTGGAGTAGATTCAAAATATGTTGTTCCATTAGATTTGGGTCTTTACCGTCCTGTACAGCAACTTATCATGGCTCAACAGAATCTTCGAGATAGCTTTGTGCTACAACCTGGAGAGTTACACATATGCATGGCCTTACTACGTGCTATTGGCACATTTATTGAGGCACATTTTGATTGGCACATTTTGGGGGCTCTTCCTTTCCTTTATAAGAATCACACACAGGTCCCAACCGCGAGCCAACCATCTTCTTCACAGGACGCGCTCTCTCCCTTTTGTGCTCTGTGATGACTCCGTCGTCCTTGATTCTGCATCTGTCATCTAGACATTTTATTTATCTTCAATATGAGGTATTAAAAAAGAAAATCGGCCGATAAATAACCGAAATAAAGTGGATTTTTTTAATTCCAGGGCGGCCATCTTGATGACGTCATTACTACTATACGCCACACACCAAAGAGTGACACCATGGAAATTATTCATCTACAGGTAGTTTCTGATGAAAAAAATATCCACCCATGTTCCCATCATTAATACCGCCACGGAGCTCATTTTTTTCGACATATGCTCCCCTACTAACAATTTGCCCTCTTTGCAAGGTCTGCAAGGGCTAACAACTTACGTTATCCCCCCAAAACCACGATGCCCATGGCTTCAATACTGCTACCTGGCAGTAGAATAATATATATACTATATTCTAAGGAAAATACCGGGGGTCATACTCGTATTTTAAGGAATACGAAACACTTTCCAGAACACCTCTAATATTTATAGGTGTTTCCATTATTTTTATAACCACCTGTGTATATATATATATATATATATATATATATATATATATATATATATATATATATATATATATATATATATAATATTGCATTTCTACTTCAAAACTCAAGGGTTAACAGCATCTATAGAATAGCATATAATTTCTCAGCTTAAATGCCTTTTTCCCCTTTCAGTACATGCAAATATAGAAATCAAAAGTACCATACAAGTTTTTCGTATGAAGTGTGTTACTCTTAAACTTTTAAAGGTGCTAAAACAGCCACTTCTTACAATAGATGAAGGAAATACTAGTCGAGAAACAGGTACAATGAATGGTTGCAGATAATGTTACTAAAATGAGATACATTCGAACCCCGTTATAACGAACTTCAAGAGATCAAAGGTTTTGTTCGCTTTATCCGGTGGTTCTCTATATCCGAACCATTGAGAAAAATGCTAGAGTTCACAAAATGGAAAACTCATTAGTTGCAATGTCTATTCAAAAATGAGGTATTAAAAAATTATAACATCTATTAAAAATGATCATTAATGAATTAAATCGATTAAAATCGATTACATTAAACTGGCGCAATACTAATTAAATTACGTGCAATAGGAAAACAGTGGGACCAAAATTTTCTCGTTATATCCGTGAGTTCGTTATATACCGGGTTCGCTATAACGGGGTTCGACTGTATGCATGAAAAGAAGTAAACCATATGGTAGGGGGAAACAAATGTAAAGAACACAAATCAAAGCAAACAAACTATAAAAATATATTTCTCGTTTCTTATGTTTTGATTAGACTGTTTGTTCTTTCGTTAGGATTTACTTCTGTCATTTTTCTTTCTTATGTTTCCTGGTTTACTGTGTTTGCTTCGTTACATCAGATTATATTCTTTTCAATTCGATTTTTTTTTTTTTTGCAAGAAGTGGCTACATTTTTTCATTGGACGTACTTTTGATCATATGCTGTTGCTTGAAACTTCTGGAGAGGAAAGATGTTTAAACGCTAAATGTATTCCAATGACTTAAAACAGTGGTCTTATGATAAAAGTTTTAAAGATATTTTAATTTTTTTCTCTTGTGACAATTTTTCTACTCTTTTGTATATAATTTTTGCAAAAACATGTCTCTCTTCGACCGAAGAGAATGTATGATTTTTATCCATAAATTAAGCTTAATAAATACCGTTCGTAAGTAAATGTAAAAATTTATTATACTAATTTTGTTCTTGCATAACGTACAACATCATCTTTTCCCAATACCTCCATTTATTCATTTTTTTAAATAAGAAAAATGTGCATTTGTAGCAGCTTTAAAGTATTGGAAAATTCTACCAATTAATGCTTGGAGTAACAATTATGCAGATTACATTGCCTTAGGTATGCCGTAAGCATACGTTCTCTTCCAAAACTTGTAAGTTACGAACGCTAGAATACATGCTGGTAATAAAATTTAAAATTTAGTGGACAACTTCTTAAAATTACCACGTTGTGCTCCTCTTAGTTTAAAATAGCCCCAAATATATGCTAATTACATTCATACTTTACAAACTACTGTAAATCAATAATCCTATGAAACAAACCAGAATTGGATGTTTCATTCATTTAATTAAAAACAGGTAATAAAATTTCCACCTCTAAAGGAAAGAGCGGAGATTTGAGATCACGTATCGGCAATAACTAGGTTAAGAAAGTCCGCAGCTGTTTACCGGAAGATGGAGCTCGTAAATTTCTGCTAGTAATAAATATGATCGTGCATACTATGGAACGTTTTCAGATATCTTCCCAGATTATGAAGTGCATTGTTGGGATATATGTTGCAAGTATTATAATAGTCCAGAGACGTTATTTCAGTTGGAATATTTAGATGTTGTTGAGAGAAGGGAGGTTATTGCACATCAGGAATCTGTTCTTTTAAACTATCTTATTTATTAAACGCATATTTTCAGAAAAAAATGCAATGCACTAAAGTATTATACAAATATTGGGTGTGTTTTTATTGAGAAATTCTATTTCTTGCAATATTTATATCTACACTGCTGGCCACCCAAATTGCAACACCAAGAAAGACAAGAGATATCACAACAAAATTTATTTTGTAGATAACATGTTGACCAAGTATCAAATGATTAAATTTATAGACTTCTGTGAAGTGTGGTTCCTGCCAAAATCAGTAGCCAGAGTAGCCGCCATTGTTGGAGATCACCGCAGCCCCACGCCTCGGCATTGATTCAAAGAGACTTTGGATGAGTTCTTGGGGTACAGCAGACCTAGCAGCTTCCACACGTTGCCAAAGTTGATCTGCTGTGGCAGCTGGGGATGGAATCTGGATCAAACGTAGAGCAACCATGGACCACATGTTTTCTATCGGCGAAAGATCCGGAGAGCGAGGCGGCCAGGGAAGCAATTCAATCTGGCGATTGACAAAGAACCGTTGGACAATGCGTGCCACGTGTGGTCGCGCATTATCCTGTTGAAATATGGCTGTGGGCAAGCCCTGTAGGTAAGGAAGGACAACTGGCTCCAACACCTCGGAGATGTAGCGCTGGCTGTTTAAAGTACCGGCAATGCGTACTAGAGGTGTGCGAGAGTGATATCCAATACCGCCCCATACCATAATACCCGGTGCAGGACCAGTGTGGCGGTGAATAACGCAGCTGTTCAGCATCCTCTCTTCATGGTGTCTCCAGACTCGAATGCGACCATCGTGGTGTTGCAGACAGAAGCGTGACTCGTCAGTAAAGACAATTTCATTCCATTCTGCCGTGCACATCCTTCTGTCATCGCACCATTGGCGGCGGAGACGTCTGTGGTTCTGCGTCAAGGGTAGACAAAGCAATGGACGTCTTGCGGAGAGACCACTCTGCTGTAAACGGCGTCGAATGGTACACGCAGACACTGGATGATGCGTTACAGACTGCATGTGCTGTGCTATGGTTCGTGATGTGACTGAGCGATCCGTCACTGCCATGCGCACAATTTGCCTGTCATCACGTGAAGTGGTGCGCTGAGGTGGATGCGATCGAACACGCCGGTCCGTCGTACCCTCTTGCATCCAATGATCACATATCCGCATTACAGTTGTTTGGTTTCGTCCAACACGACTACCGATTTCCCTGAAAGATAATCCACAATCTCGGTAGGCCACTATCCTTCCTCTGTCGAACTCGGATACTTGATCAAAAGATGATCGCTGTTTTCGACGAGGCATAATTGATCGTTTTTTTTAAAAAACCACAAGAAAAACACAATTGCCGAACTTGA
The DNA here is from genome assembly GCA_907164885.2 of Dolomedes plantarius. Classification (NCBI taxonomy): domain Eukaryota; kingdom Metazoa; phylum Arthropoda; class Arachnida; order Araneae; family Dolomedidae; genus Dolomedes; species Dolomedes plantarius. The sequence continues at coordinate 97,172,718 of OU015495.1, forward strand.
AATCGTCGAAATCTCCAAGCCTTAAATAGCGCTTTGAAGTGGCGCCACAGGCGCGCGTGATGTGCGTCTGCGCTGAAATTCTAATCATTTGCATATCTCACCTCCGTTAATGCATGTTGTAAATTTCATGTTATATGCATGTTTCCTTCAGGGTGTTGCATTTACAGTGGCCAGCAGTGTAGTAATTACAATCCTAATCGAAAAATTCATTTTTTTTATTAACACCTGCTCAATAATTGAGAGATCTGAAAACCGTAGTATATTTTTTAAACTGCCATCTTTCGAGAATATGTATGAACTAACAAATATTTTAATTCACTGTGAAACATATAAAGTATTACTCTAATAACACACTGTTTATATAGGAGTTGTTTTAGTATGTAAAAATCATTTATGCTGACACCTACAGCTTCCTTTTGTATTTTTTACTCTTGTTATTTTGCAAGATCTCTGTCTATACCAATGATTCCCAGCGGGGTCCAGGTGGACCCCTTGGGGGCCGATGGAAGTTCAAAAAGGGTCTATAGTATTCCAGGGGTCTATTGGGAGTCGATAATTTTTTTTTGTTTTAAAATTTAATTTAATTTTTTTAGGAGTTTAATTATTATATAATAATATTCGCTTTAATATGTATAAATACAGATTTGCCTAGGGCGGAGTGATCCACCCATCTAAAGTCGAATGTCATGACGTTTTTGGATACATGTCGAATGAAATTATACTATAATTACATATAAGTCAGTAAAATTGTTTAAAATACATATTTATATTTGTTATGGTAGATATTGTGACTATACGATGATAAGCCAAACATTGAAAAAAATGCATCAATGCCTCAAGCACAACCACCACATTAATTGAAATCGAACTTTTGTGCAATTACAATCTGTGTTTCTGAAATCTTGTTTATATTTGTAAAATTAAAAATTGATTTAGTACAAAAATAATAAAAGATAAGCCTAATTAACCACTTTTCTAATCTTTTGTTAAAATTCTTAGTCAAATTGTTATCTTTAACTATTTTGTGTGCAATTATTAGTATTATGATTATGTTGTATGCTGCATGTTATATAGAAAATTGTGAGGGGGGGGGTCTATGAAGAAAATAATGCTTTTAAAAGGTGTCGATGTAGGAAAATGGTTGCGAACTCCCGGTCTATACAGTTGTTGTTGTGGTCGTGTCTAGGAATAGTGCAGAAGACGATGATGATGAGGAAAAATCAAAAATTGTAAAAAAAATCACTAGCAATTGTACTATCCATAGAAGAGTGGTGCCATTGTCTCCAAAGAGATTGGACTTCTACCTGTTGATCAGTGGAATGTATTTTATTTCCTTTCTACCACCCAATGGAAATTACAGTGGAGGCATTCCCCGATCCGCCATTCGGGAATGCGCCCTCTAGGGGTTACAAGCTCCCCCGAGGGGGTCTATACAGTTGTTATGAAGTAAAACCAGATTCTTTTTGAAGATTTCGTAGTTTCATTTTCCAGATCTTATAAATACAGTACACATCTAAAATACCAAATCTAATAATTTTAGACTACATTGAAAAGATATCCTTGTTTATCTTTTGTAAAGTATCTTTCTTTATCTTTATGTAAAGTAATACAAAATATGGTAAACGTTTGAATGAAATTCCATTATATATGCCTGTCTATATGCGTAAAATATAATACTGATTAAATTCGCCTGCTTCTTTTAGTATCTTATTATAATTATTAATGAAGTCTCAGAACAATATGATTTTTTTAATGGTCGACTAAAATTTAAAAACGTTCAGGAATGTTTTGCTTTCCTATAGACATTCCAATTCCACCATTTTCATGATCTAGTGTTCAGTTTATACGTGAATATTTTGTCATACAATAACTTAATGTCCCTATTGTCAAGTATGTCAATCAACATACATGACAATGCGTCAAGAATTTGTTTCTCTCCTGTCATCCTGTGATTTCTTAAAATTGCATTATTTTCGATATTTGTATACTAATGTGTAATTTTTGATCAGGGTTTTATATTCTAGTCCACATCAAATACTACGTTACTGTCATTTGATCAATATTCCAATACTTTTTTAGGTACAATATATATCTATGAAATTTATCTTGTTGAAAAATTAAAACTTATGTTAGTGAATATTATTTTCTTGATATCTCATTATGCATTTGGGAATCTATGCAACACGAATGTTCGCCTCTAAGTACCACTTCCAGATTCCGTATCATTAAACTTGTGTAATAAAAAGTTGACAGTAATGCTTTCAACCAACCAGCCTGTATCATTAAGAAGAAATCAATCGCCAGAATCTACTATTTAAAGTAGAAGCTGGCTAAAATTTGACTGCAATAGTCCTCACGAAAAAGAAGTGAAAGAAAGAAATAAGAAACATTTTCAGATTAGCGTCCAAACTTTCGAGACTGAGCAGAATAATTTTAATTCATGTTATTTTTCTTTTGCCAAAGTTAAAGAAAATTTATACTTTTTATTGAAGTGTCAGAACAATGTGTTTCGTTTAATAGTTCGACTAGAATTTTAGAGTGTTTAGAATTGTTTTAGCTTTCCTATAGACATTCCAATTCTGCCATTTTCATAATTTAGCGTAAAGTTTATACGTGAATGTTTTATGTCATAAAATAATTTAATCTCCCCATTTGGCGTCAATCTACATACTTGACAATAGGTCACAAATTTATTTCCTGTCAACATGTGATTTCCTAGAATTGCATTATTTTCGATATTTGTATACTTATATATAATTTTTGATCCGGGTGTTTAGTTATCAAAAACTATGTGTTTGGACTTAAAAGACTCAGACATTTTTACTGTTCATTTTTTGTATTTCTTATGTTAATTTTATATGTTAATTAGTGTTCACCTACAGATGGCATTGCTTCACTTGGTTGGGCTCTTTACTCTTCTGAAGTGGCAACACAATAAGATTTTAGAATTCTGTTTAACCTTCCAGCACGCGCGCTCAGCAATTTTACATGAGCACACGCGCGTCGTATTTTTTACGACAGATGTTATTTTACCGTTTTTGGCACGAAAAACGACATGAATGAATATTGATAATAAATTTGTTAAGAAATAAAACATTGACCTTATCATTGCAAAATACAAATGATGTCGCATTCAAATGATAGTAAATTATTTTTAAATGCTTATATATTTATTTGTACACTCCAAAACTTCATCAATCATATTTATATCAATTATTTTCATATGTGATCCTATTTCGACCTCTATATCTTTAGCATGGTGTTTTAGGCCAGGTAACACTTCCACAATATTAATCTTTTCCGTCTTCGAGCAGTTTGCATACTTCTCTTTTCGCCACCTAGAAGATTTATCCTTACCAACATAGAACATGTCATCATTTCTTTCGTCGGAATCATTATCATCATCCGAAATATATTGTTCAGATTCACTGCTGATATAATTTATTTCTATATCTTCTTCACTCAAATTGCTATCGCTCTCAAATCCAAATGTTTCCTTCCTTTCATTTTCTTCATCAGATGATTCTGGAAGAATGCGGGAAAAATCAGCTGATTGTATAAATTTTTTTTGCCATGAAAACCGATATAAAAATTATAGATTCGAATTTATACAAATTAAACTAATACACGTCAATTATTAACACAGAATTATAAAATACTTGAGAAAAAAATTATTTTCCGAATTTTCACTCACGACCACGCGCGTGTCGTAAATTTTACGAACAAGCTACCACATAGCACAAAAACCCGGTTAACAATAAAAATTATCATGTGATTTCCTTTTGGCACATTCCATGATGTGGGGAAGGGTTGAAAGGAGGAATAGAAATGACCATCAGGTGTCCCAGCTGCGATATGCAAAAAAAGTGCATTAAAAAAAATTTGTCGTAAAATTTGCGCAGACGCGCGTGCTGGAAGGTGAAATACCTTTGAAACTAGCGTTTTCATCAGTCGTGTAATGTTTTAAGGAGGTGATGTAGTTTTAATTCAGTAGTGTAATTTTAAGGCTGTCATGTGTTTTTAACACTGGCGTATATTTTAACTCAAATTTTTAGGAATCTGTGGGGTTTTAATACGGAAGATATTTTATCGAAGCTGTGCACAGGGCAGTGCCTCCCATTGTGAATCAGATAATAGTTTTTAAACGTATTTGTATATTTGGGACCAGTTCTCCCTTTCTTCGATGCCTCTAAGTTGAATTGCTTCCATCTTACAACGTTTTGTTCTGCTCAACATTTTACTTGTCGTGAAACTGGAATAAAATATCTACAAGTGAACTGTGTTTGGTTCTGACAAGTGGGTGATTGGAATACCTTGCATTACTGTGACTCCAGACTACAAGGAAATCGGAAGCAAGAATGTTTCATTCATGTCTAGCATAATTTTAGTTACCTCCCACATTTGTTGCATGGCAGTTGGTGCTGGGTTGGTTTGAGCAACCTTATTTAGTTTACCGATTTACATACATTTCGCTATTGCCGTTTTGTTTCTACTTCATATTACACACTAATACTATGCTACTGTCAATTGATCAATCTTCCAATAGATTTTTAGGTAAAATATACTTATGAATGTTTATGTCGTTGAAACTTAAAATTTATGTATGTTAGTACTTTATTTCCGCGAAATCTCCTTTTTCGTAGGAAAATCCTATAGATCAAGGATTTACGCCTTCCAAGTACCACTTTGAGATTCCGTATCATTAAGCTTGCGTAGCAAAAAGTTGATAGTAGTGCTTTCAACCAACCAGCCGCATCATTAAGAATATACCAGTCACCAAAATCAAATTAGAGTAAAAATAGGCTCAAATTTGCTCTCGAGCCGTGCTCTCTAAAAAAAAGTGCAAGGAAATAAATAACAAATTTTGATACAAATTTATTCTAAAAGTGAATGAATTCATGCAAATAAATACAGCTTACATCAAAATTTTAAAACTTTACTTTATAAAACATATTTTATGCACAAAATTCATATACTCATTATAACCTGAATAAAAAAAAGTTGGGTAAAATTTAGGTAAGCAGATCTTAATACTTATTCTCGATAAAAATAATTGTAATTCATAAGAAATAGATGACAGAATTTTTTTAAATTTGATTCTATGACGTCGTAAAGAGAGAGTTTAGCAGATAAACGACGAGAGCATGTTTGGTTTTGTAGAACTCATTTAGAACACCTTATCGGTTAGAAACCTCGTGGCCAGCATTATACGAGTAAAAGTACATAAATTTTACTTAATTTAAGATTAGTTCGAACATGCTGTAGGGGTTTAAGTCTTTTCTTTCAGTTTGGAAGTTCCGAAGTGCTCTCGAGGAATTATGTACTTCGTAATTAAAGCGAGGAAACAGTCTGAAAGGCACGGAAAGTTAAATTCAAGCACATAAATATATATAAGTTTGACCAAATCAATATAAATTTTTTGATTACTCACTGTTAGTTTGCGCTAGATAAAATATTGCTCATTTTTATAACCAGAAACAAATTTTTGTCACAAATTTTTAATGAAATCTGTAAGCAGTATTAGATAGTCTAGTATAGTTTGGGTCGTTTAGATTTTTTTACACATTTTTAGACTTTTTTTTCATGTTGATAATTTTGAAACCTCCACATTAGTTTATTTAACAATATAGTTTCTTCCCATATAAATGTTATTACCCGAATTATGTATTTCTCCTCTGTTTTCATATTGTTTATTGCTTACCATAAATATTTGTACCTATGCATATTTTGTTTTATACTTGGTTATGTTAAATGCCTTTTAATAAAGTCAACAATTGTCAAAAGGATAACTTAAAGGGTTAAAGCTAGTTGAAAAGGAAAACTGGATAATGTAGTTGAAACCTTAAATTGCGTGCGAACACACACGGAGATAATGTGAGCAGAAAATTTCATATTTAATACCACTTTAGTTGAATATTAGTTGTTTGTCAGAGATATTCCTGTTAAATATTATATTTTAAAAAAATTTCCGAGGCTTTTAATGGTTATTTCCTCTTATGACCCAGTTTTCAATGATTTTGAATTTATGAAACATTTTCCTTTGTACAGATTATGGCAAAGTTTTCTTTTCCAATGCGGAGGCACTTGTCTTCTGATGGTGGATACTTCTGACATTTGGCCCATGAAGACCTGCGAAGTCTTGCTTACTACTTCTTTACTACGGGAACACCATTTTTGGTGAACCAGCTTTCCTCCCTATGAGGGAATATCACGGTAACGACCATGCCTGATTCGGGATTCGAACCCAAGCCCACAGCATGGAAGAGTAGGACGCTATCCGCTATGCTTATGACAAAGTAAAATTGCTAATTTCTTCTTTTTTTGTCTATACTTCATTTTAAATACATTACTCCATTAAAAAAAATCGAAAAGAAACTTTACCAATTCAACGAGTATAAACCATTCCTCCATTGAAAATATTCATGATGGATGCATAGACGTAAACGTAAAATGTTTTGCAGAGAATTTCTTTGAACTAAAAGCTTCGTGAATCTGCATTATTACTTATAGAAAACTCTGCATTTTTATGGTATATGACGAACCAAAAAAAATTCCTTTTCTATACTGCAGGAAATGTTCCTCTAGAATCAACAGCCGGACGGTGATATTTTTGTGCCATTTGAGAAGTCTCAAACCTAATCATACTCAACTCACTGCATACCAGTGCGCATCTTTGAAAAGGTAATGCGCAGTTTACGGCCAGAAAGTCTTTCCAGTAAATTTCATAGCAATGGAACAATAAGAGTAACGATATTATACGCACAAGAAACAATGTCAATGTAAGAAGAAAACTGTCTTTATATAAAACTTTCCATTTATTTGAATGGGGATAATAAAAAAAATTTGTAGACTTTTCTTGCATGGGATGTGTGCATCAGTTATAAGATATGGCTCTTTTATCTCAAAGGTGTTGTTGGTTTGATGAATAATTTAAATGATTGAGGTTTTTTATTTATTTTGATTTTGAAGCTGTTCGTTTTTATCGTTGAGAGACATACTTGACATTCTAAAAGTATGAAATAGGGTTTTAATGAATGAAAAGGAACTTTACCATCTAAAATTTTGTATTTGAAGATATGCATGTTTTGATTTCGTTGTAGAAAATCATGCCTCTATAAAAACTTAAAGTTGCAAATTCAGTTCAAAAAAGACCTTTATGTGTATGATATGAAGGTAACATAATATTAACTGTGTGGGGTGAGTACTGAATCTATACTAACGCTTTGACAAAATCAAGAGTTAAATAGAGACAAATAAAAGATGTGGTGGAAAAATGATTATTTTATCAGTATTGAAGCTACCTATCGCGTATGACTCCTGCCAATGATTAAGATTAGTTAAAGGCTTTGTAGTATTCTTACACCAGATTTGAACTGTTCAGTATTGAGTATTTACCCAACAGACTATCAATACAAGGCTATGTAGCCAACTTAACGAGATAGCCAGTCCGAATACTATTAAACCTTTATTTTTTTTCTAACGTGGAGGCAGTTGTCGGGAGGCATTCGCCTTTTGTTATTCTCCGCGAGGTCTTGCTGGCTACTTTATTATGGGAGCACCTTTTATGTAAGTCAGTATTGCTCACTATGATGGGACAACACGATAACGACCGAGCCTTATTCGGGATTTGAACCCAACCCCACTGCGTGGCAGCTTAAGACAGTAACTAATATACCATATGGGAGGCCACAAAACCTTTATCTCTGCTCATTAATTTTTTACAAACATACAGCGGGCATCGAGGCAGGCTCTCCCAAAACTAAGACATATGCATTTGTTCCGCAGTAGTTTCGGAAATCCGTTAAGCTAAATTTTCATCTCTTCAGCGGCAGGCTGAGTGCGGAGTGGTATATTACACTCACAGTATTTATTACATGGCTTACAAAAAATATCGCGTATAATATTGAATCTAATATCAGACTTCAGCAGTTACAAACAGAAATTTACTTTCTCAAATAATTTTCAAGATATATGAAAATTATTCTGTTTTTTTTCTTTCATTTAAAGGCTTCGTAATTTAATGTTTTTTGGTCATTATTCAAATACATTTAACAAAAACTTTCTTTGTATCATCGTCAGAACTAGGATACCCTTCTTACCAAAAGTTCTTGTGGTGGAATGTCTGAGTTTGTAGAATATTTCTCCGGACATTAATTAATTATCCACTTATACGTACGTAATAACCAAGTGTGGGCCATCATTTTATTCAAAGTTTTTATACCTGTTAGTGATAAAACATGGTTTATAAACTTTAAGGTGGCCATACACTTGCAGGAAATCCTCAAGGAAAAAGTCTGCAGGATTTCATCAACTGTATCCTCGCTCACACACGATTTCCAATTGGGAGTTCGGAGACTGTACAGTCCACCACAGGTCTGAAGGCTTCCCCACACACGACGGGGAGAAATCCCCAAGGTTTGGACTGCAGTCAGAACCTCGAGGATTTCTTCTACGTGTATGAGTACCTTCAGAGTTTGTTAGCAGAATGTTATGGGATAGATATATAGGAAATAGGTGAAAACGGTATTTCTTGCAGAAAAGGATTGTGCATCAATGTCGATATTTAAACCATTAGACAAAACCTGGAGTCCAATGTCATACCTTTTAGACCTAATAATTTTTTTCTTCCTTTTCTTCAACAGGGATTAGATATTTTAAATTGGTTATGACTTAGTGGAATAAGTCGTAACCAGAGGTTTATATAGAATGTTTTAGACCCTTTATCGTGTAACTATCAGAATATTTGAATCCAAGTTATATATTAAGATAATAGTTCTTGTTAGTCTTTATATGGAAAGTTTACGCGGAATCCAAAATGATTGGTGGGAGGTGGAAAATGTTAAATGCTTATGTAAGTATGCATTAAAAGTAAAAAAAATAAAGTGTTGGAATGATATTTTGCGTCAATTAAGTCAACTGGAGAGAGAAAATTACCTTAATATTTCCCTATAGTTAACAGGCATTTTTCCTTCCCCGGCCTACTGTGTAGACGTTCTCATGATCTCTTAACGCAGAAATCAGTTTTTGGTTTAGAAGTTCGTTTTGAGCCTATTTTCTGTTAGTCGCAGAAAAATATTCAGGTCTTTCTCTAAAAGATCATTTACATTATTTTTGGTACATATATTGTCATAAGTGAACTGGGGAATATTTTACTTTTATTGGTAGGTGAGGAGACGTCATTTAAAAGGAACATGAAAATTCTTATCTTGTAAAATTGATTTCGTAAACTTAGTTGAAAGGGAGAATTACCCGACTGCGGAGAAATTTATTATTGACTTCAAGTGTCATCGGAGAATATATGCAAGTGTAGTATAGCTGTTGGACACTCCTGGTTTACAGACGGAACATGTTGTTATGAATGTAAGGAATAACATGTTTCTTTCTACGGCATTTTACCTGTAAAGCTTACAAACGAGCCGACAATTATCGCATTTCATGGGTGATCCCGTACGTATATCCCGTTGGCGTTATATCCCGTACGTTTTACAAATCATTCATCGTGGCACATAGAACTAGATATACTGATATTTATTCTATTTTTTTACAATTTCGTCTCCACAATATCAAGAAATAATCAGATGGCTCAAAATTATTTCATAAAGCTATCCAATATAATTAAAACTCCGGAAATTAATCAACATGAACGCACATGTTGCTAACAAGCCTAGTTAGTAATCATGCTTAAAAGATAAAAATTGTAGTAAATTATTCCGATAGGATAAAAATGCAAAAGATTTCTCCCCATCTGGGAAAACGTTTATTTTTTCTTGTATTTTTTTTTGGCAGTACTCCAAAGAGCGATAATTCTTAATTTCATGCAAGATGATAGATTTAATTTCCCCTCGTGTTTATAGTGAAATGATATCTCATAACTCTTCAACAGTTATAACTACAATTAATAGAACTGTGCTTTACAACATTTCGTCTAATTTTACTGACGTATGAAATGTATTTAGAAACGATGGGGCATCTAAAAGCTAACGCGCATTAAAATATTTTTTACTATATCATTTTAAGTAACTGGTATTGAGATTATTGTTCGAAGTTTGTTATGTACAAACCTTAAAAGGATTTAAGTGAATTCAAAGGGGGTATTAGAACGTTCATTAGCAACGTATTCACATTAACAATCAAGATTTGGTATTTTGCCAGGTCGATATGCTTACTGAATCTTTAATTGAATGCTTAAATAAAAATTTTCTTAAAGAATATCATTTTACATTCTTTTAGCTGTTTAATACTTCCAGAAATTAAAAATGAAATGTAACTTCATGAAATTTTATTTAATGCATGTGTTTCGAGATTGGTATATTGATATAGAGTGAAAAAATATAGTAACAATCTGACGCCAAATAGCGTCTCTTAAGGCTTCGCTAAATATTTCTCTCTCTTTGAAGTGTTTTAAAACACTTCTGTGTTGTATCGTCAATTTATTTATCTTAATGAATTTTCCCGAGGCTGACTTTTGAAATACATTCTTAATTTTACTGAAAGGAAAATGAAAATAGTTCTTCGACTCAGAATTCAGTTTAGAAAAGTACTCCAAAATGTTCCCTTTGGGAAATGCTGATAAAAAAGAGGCTTCACAATATAAAACGAATTCTTAAGTCGTTAGCGAGATTGATTTTAATATTTAAAAGGAGGAATATAACTTTGTGAGGGAAGAAAGAATATTGATGAACGAGAATATAATATTTTTTCAACATAAGTCTAGCCTTAACGCAAGTGATTATTGTGATTAAATAATAGGAAGAATCCATTTTTTTCCTTTTCAAAATTTATGTTTCATTGGAAACAGTGCGAGATGTTTCAACGGTGACACATTAGCTGACAAATTATCAAAAAGAGATGAGGGATAGGAAAGAGCATGTTACATGTTTGCGGTTGAAATTGTCTGGTTATAAAAACGTTACGTATCCTTTTCCGGTGAAAAAGAATGTAGGTGTCAATTTGAGGATTGAAGTATCGCGAGAAAAAATTGCTACTCATGTATATCAATATTAGCGATATAAAGAATAAATTTATGTAAATGGAAAAAGACTGGTATGATAACTAATGTATAAATAAGTCTGAAATAATTACTGGTAAATACTGTTAGATGTGGTCTCACAACTCAGTGACAAACCATAAACAAGTTGACTTCTTATTTGTCTCTTTTTAAAAGCCCCTTTAGTGTAATGCTCGGAAAACATTATGTCTGAGCGCATAAGCTAGGTGACGCCGGATATCACGCAAGCAAAAATTCATCAGTTGTAACCTAGACGTTGCTTTGTGTGGATACAATTGCACGAGCGGGAAATTTCCCCATTCACCTTGTTCAAAATAATTTAAGGAATTAAAACGTTGTTAATTGATAACAACAGGTCCGTCTTCAATGCTTATGGTCTACACACAACTCAATACCTTATATAAATTTATATACTCAAACACTCAGTATATTTCAAATCTCTGTATTATAGTTATTCACTTTATTTAAACAGAATATTTTGAAAGGAAATAAGTACAGTGAAAGAACTAATAATTACTTGCAGAAAGTTTAAAAGAAAGAATTGAGTTTTCTTTAAGTTATTGAAACAATTCGGTAACTTAAAGAAATTGAAGAATTTAATAACTTCAATTAAAATATTTTCTTAATATGTTTGATTTAGTTCTTCAAAGTGAAGACTTCTGCACACCTAGAGGTTATTGATCAAAGAGTGAAGTTCTTTGTTGAATAAGTGTGAAAAGGATATAATAATAGGAATTTCTTTTTAATGGATTTTTAAATGCATTTCTAGAACGTAGAAATTATCAAATTTCCTCTTTTTTGGGGGGAGGGAGGGGGGGGGGAATTCAATCTAAGAATAAACTTAAGTTCTAATTTTTTTTTAGATTACCCTTTGGACTCTTATATCGGGTCACACTCGGCAACAATTTCATTCACATCAACTCGTATGTTGAGTCACACTCGACATTTTAAAATTTTCAACCATATATAGTTTAAAGAAATTTTTAATGGGTTATTTATGCTATAAAATCGACAAAACACAGTTGTTCTAAGCAGATCATTCGATTCCGATTTTTGAAAAGGAATTTTTTCGCTATCACACTCTTCAAGATTACGAAATGTGAAAGAAAAAAATGTTAAATAGAATTGGTTTTTCTATATATATTTGGTTTTTCTTTAACTATTTAAATTCTTTTACAAGATATTCTTGTACAAGATATCTGTAAATATCACAAAAATCACATTGCACAGAAAGATCCGATACTGTTATCAATATAATTTGTAAAAAATAAATAAATAAATCTTTCTTTTCAGTTAAACATTAAAAAATTGAACTAAAACACATAAAAATAATACGGAATTCTTGGAAAGAACACTGAAAAAAAATGAAGTCCAAAGGGTTGAGAACTCAGCGCGACGTTTGGGCGCTGGCTATTGCATATGAGAAATTAGAGTGACGAGCCCCTAAAACTGAAAGCATATGTGACATTAAATTAGGACTATAGCTTTAATATTCAGTTTTACCAATCAGCTTTGCCTTTTTAGATTTAGACTAAGCTTTACAAAAACCTGGTATATTACTAAACATTTACAATTTTTTAATAATAAATATTTCTATACTATTTTCACTTTGATTTGAAATTTAAACTTTTTACTGGAAGTTTCAAGTTTTAAACGAATCAAAGTCTTCCTGTTTAGTTGACAAACATGGTTTCTGTTTAATTTTTTTCGATGTGAAGTTGCTCATATCTAACAGTATTGTTTGGTTTGAATTTTTGAAGGCATACATTAGGAATTTTATAATTTACTGTCTTCGTAGAGGTAGGAATCTATTAACGACTTTCTACTATGCATATTAAACTACTATCTTTATCTTACCCAAGACTTAATAGCTGATTTTCTCCTAACATAAGGTTCAGTCACTTGTTTTATCTTAGCGTTGAGTTGAAGCCAGTGTCTTCTACTTACATAGCGCTGAATTGTTCGTTTCCTATTAATCTTTTGATTTTCCACCGGTTTTGTATAATTGTATCTGAATCTCTTTTTTTTTCTATTACCGATGCTGAAGATCCATTTCTTAAAAAAATTATTGATAATTCAAAGACTTATTTTCCCTATCATAAAGGAGAATTTTTTTATCTTCTCCCAAATCCAATGAATTGTAGCTTGTGGATGGATATTGTTACTTCTGTTAAAGGAGTTGAGCAAATGTTTTTGCTTAAAATAAGATTGATTTATTGTATTTCCATTGAAGCAAATCATCAGTATTTTTTATTCACATAGGATCCAAGAACTGTATGTATTGAAAATTCACATGTAGTGTTCTACCAGCCTAGAAGTTTAAATATTAGTTTTCTATTAACAAGGGTTCCCCAGTGTTTCATTTCATCAGTTCTATTGGCCTACATGTCCAGAGGAATTTAGTCTAAGAAAAGGCATTCTGTATGGCCAGAGATAAAAAATTAGTTTTCGGTTCGCAGCGGGAAAAAAAGCCTTGATTCTGGAGATTGAAATCTAGTTCTATTAGTCAAGTTAATATCTTTGAGTAAAAAAACAGGTGTACCAATTGCGAGTGACCAGCATCAAACACCCATTTTGAAACTGTTCAAATGAGCTCTCAATACGGATAATATAAATTTGGTTCATGTGAGATTTGAATGTACACTGGTGTCCAAATGTAAGTCACAAACACGTTTTTGACAATAACTTAAAATAGCTGCCAGTGAAATTGATAAAATTTTCACCATTTATATTTTGGAGAACGGATAACATATTGTTATCATCCAGTTATAGATTCAACGGTGCTTAGTTTGTACCGGAAAGTGTAAGTGGCAGTTTCAACACTTGGGAATTTTGTTTGCAGAGTTGGGATTCTTGTATTCCCCCCTATGTTTGATTGATTTCAGTGTGAATAAGTTGTCATAATTATTCAGACGACTCACTTAGTTGGAGAGCCATCTGCAGGTTTGAACCTAGTCGGTCTCAAGCGGAGATGGTTCGATAGCTAAAGGTGGCACCAAAAGTGGTATCCAGGTCATGGCATCAATTCGAAACAAGTAGTACCATCATCAGGATCATCCCCACCCAAGTCCGTCGAGGAGCGACGACATCTGCTCAGGATCGTTACATATCATTAAATGCGCCACGACATTGACAGGTGACGGCTAGAAAGACTTTGGAGTACTCTCTCCGGAACTTGCTGCTGCGTCTGGAACAACAATATCCAGGCAAACTGTATTCAGACGCCTACGTCTGGCAACTAATGGTCCCCCCCACCCTCTGACCACATCATTCGAAAGAGCCCGTTTGTCGTGGAGCCAGACACACCATTCTTGGACAAAACAACATTGAGATCGAATTCTTTTCACTGGTGAGTCCTGATTCAATACATAAAGTGATTATCGACGAACCTTCATCTGAAGATAGCCTGGAACCTGTTCTTAGCCCTCCAATGGGAGGGAAATCGAACTATTTGGTGGTAGGGGAATCCTTGTCTGGGACGGCACCATGTTGAGCAGTCATACACTGTAGGTCTTCGATGTAGGCAGTGTCTCTGCACAGCGTTATCGGGAGGAGGTCCTTGAAGCCTATGTGAGGCCTGTATGGACTCTTATTCCCGTACAATAATGCGAGGCCGAACAGAGCTCACCTTGTCCACGATTTTCTGGAGGAATAGGATATTCAGCGTTTGAACTGGCCAGCGATGTCTCGGAGTCTAAATTCTATAGACACATTTTGGAGAGTCTAGGAAGAGCGATTACACGCCGTCACTCCCCTCACTGTGCCTCCTAGGTGTTGAAATCCTAGCTTTTAGAAGAATGGGAATTGTTGCAGGAAGCATTTATTCACTTCCTCATTAATATAATGAAGGTTGGTTGTGTGGCTTGTACAGCTGTGCGCTGTGACCACATCCCCTAAAAGACGAACCGTTCCGGAGTATGATGCATCGAAATTTGACATTTTTTGGTTTAATTTGTATATTTCTAACAATTTATATTTAATTTATCGTGTTATGGTGCTATATGGTTTCTCATAGTGGGAGCCATTTCTATACCAAATTTCGATTCTGTAAACCAATTGTTTCTCCGGATATCACATATTTTGTGTTTGCGACCTTAATTTTGGTCACCACTGTATAATTGGGCATGCTAAAGTACTAAACAAAGTACTAACGCATCAAAAAATACTCAAAGAATTAACAGTTCATTCAGAATTAGATGCTGAAAGAATATAATAATTAGAAAAATATGTTTAGATTTTTGAGTACGAATTACTCTAAACAGTTAAAAATATCAAATGAATATCATTTTTAATTTAGAGACTTTTTCATTTCCACGGATTACTTTATTACTTAAAGATTTTGCTGTAAGCTCACATGATATTAACGTTTGATATTTTTTTTATTTTTAAGGAGAAATGTTTTGTTCTGTTGTAATACATAGAATAGAATATCTCAAAAATGCTCTGTACGTTTCCCATTCTTAGGTGACCTCTTTACGCGATTGATAAAATATTAAAAAGAAATGTTATGGAACACAAATAGTAGGGATAATAAGAAAATTATTTCTGCTATTTTGAGGATGTCAAAGATAAGGGAACTCGTAAATCTTGTCTGCAACGTGTATGACGTTTTCTATTTCCCGCAGTAAAAGAGTTTCCGCAAAATAATAACATGGTTTGGTCGGGGATAGAACAAATTGTAACAGGAAATTATTTCATCATTGTTCGCAAAATATAAGCTCAGCACAGCTTCAACAGCATATCGACGAATATCGAACTCAGAAAACTGTATCCAATATATTTTATCTCTTAGATAAACTGCGATCTCCTAGGATTTGTATCCATCGTAGTAAATGTGAAAAATTATGAGTCTTTTTCTCGCATTAAAATAAGCGAAAATAACCTTAATATATATATATATATATATATATATATATATATATATATATATATATATATATATATATATATGACAGAGAGAGAGAAGAAGGTGGGATTATGGACCCCCCTTTTGTTTTTGGCTCACTGTGGTCATACAAAAGACTGATTTTCATATTTTGGGGCTCTAACCTCTTCCATATCTCATCATCTAAACATCCTTAAATGGATTTGCCATTAAATTAAATTTTAAGATGCATACAATCACATAAGTGAAAAAAGTCAAAACTTGCAGGTGACCCAAAGTGGAGGGTAATATGGACCCCCTCCTTTTATACCAAAAAAAAGTCATTTATCTATTTATGAAACAGTTGGAAACAAAAAAGAGAAAAGTTTTCAAATGAAAAAATGAATGAAAGATAATATATTATTAAAAAGCTGGATAATCAAATATTATCTATATAAAAAAACTTTAATTTTGGCGACAAAAGTCGCAAATATAAAACTCAGCTTTGGTTCCGGTGCACACAGAATGAGTCCATTGTAGGCTCATCATACAACGAATCCAAAGCTCCCCTCGTGTGTCATCTGTGAATGCACCTTCGCAGGAGATGCACGATGCTTCTTGCTGGTCTGGGCTATCTCTGAAAACATATGGGCTTGTATCCACTCAGAGGGAGGAGCTCTTCCAATTGCTCCGAATGGGGATCCATTCATAAGCTAATCCGTTAAGATTTTACGAGGAAATATCATCATTTGTGGAAAATATGTTCCCTCGGCACTCGTGCAGCAAACCACAGTTACCAGAGAATTGTTCAGCTGTAGTCAGAGCTCCCACCTGACGTTTTCTCTTCAACCCGATGACTTGGGAAACTTTTGACTGAACCACACTTAAACCAGTCTGATCTACATTGAAGATTCTGGAAATGATTCCCACAATACAAGCCTTTCGGCAAATAAAAATAACCCAGCCACCTGCTCACGTGTGAATCCTTCTGCACGTGCATATGACGTCCCTGTAGGTTTTCTGATCGACATTTGTCTGACGAGTGAGGAATGGCCGAATGGCTAGGACACTGGCGCATTTGGTTCAGATCTTGTGGGTTCAAGTCCCACTGATGGCATGGATATTTGTAGACGTTCGGAATCAGCTTTAAACTGTAGGTCCCGGTCTAATTAGCCCTTATATAACAAAAGTTGACCGTAATGCTATAAACAAAAACCAAACCCTAGTTTTTGTGTAACCAAATCTGCTGCTGGCGTATCCACTTGTGAATCCAATAATCTCAAAGTTATTCTTGATACACCAAACACTCTGGCAGCCTCCTTTAGTCCCATTTCTCCGCATCTTAGCTTCCGGATAGCCTCAACCATCTTCACCTTATCCCAACTTCTTCTGCGCACTACAGCGTCCTTGCTAGCCGGAGATTTCTTCTCAACTTGCATTCTTAGCATCCAGAATAACCGAGAAGGATTACAAAACATGAAAATAAAATGTATCACAATGAAATCCTCTGTGGAATCACATTTTCTCAAGGAAACATTATTATTACATCATCGAAACCGGTTGCTGGTAATATGGACCCGGGTCCATAATACCAGCACCCATGGGGTCCATATTTCAAACAACGCCATCTTGGAAACAAACTCGTTTTTCACATTATGAGTTACATCAAATTTAATTTCGAACTAGCTCAAAAGGAACTTCATATCGTGTAGAATAAGGCACAGGAATCAGTTTTTACAAAACATAGTAGTAGATATGTAAAATATTCATTTCTACTTTCCTCAGAACAAGTTTGAAAACTCGAGAAAGAAACAATTGGCCCCAGGACGTCATTCGCGAGTGAACTGGGGTCAATGACCTTGACTATCCATTGCAGCCACCTAGGGGCTCTAGATCCCAGCTATAATTAGCGGCTGCACCTGCGCATAGGCAGATATTAAGGGGGTCCATAAAAAATGCAGGGTCCATAATCCCACCTTCTCCTCTCTCTCTCTCTCTCTATATATATATATATATATATATACACTGCTGGCCACTGTAAATGTAACACATTGAAGGAAACATGCAAATAACATGAAATTTACAACATGCATTAGCGGAGGTGAGATATGCAAATGATTAGAATTTCAGCGCAGACGCACATCACGCGCGCCTGTGGCGCCACTTCAAAGCGCTATTTAAGACTTGGAGATTTCGACGATTTCAAGTTCGGCAATTGTGTTTTTCTTGTGGTTTTTAAAAAAAACGATCAATTATGCCTCGTCGAAATTAGCGATCATCTTTTGATCAAGTATCCGTGTTCGAAAGAGGAAGGATAGTGGCCTACCGAGATTGTGGATTATCTTTCAGGGAAATCGGTAGTCGTGTTGGACGAAACCAAACAACTGTAATGCGGATATGTGATCGTTGGATGCAGGAGGGTACGACGGACCGGCGTGTTCGATCGCATCCACCTCAGCGCACCACTTCACGTGATGACAGGCAAATTGTGCGCATGGCAGTGACGGATCGCTCAGTCACATCACGAACCATAGCACAGCACATGCAGACTGTAACGCATCATCCAGTGTCTGCGCGTACCATTCGACACCGTTTACAGCAGACTGGTCCGTCCGCAAGACGTCCATTGCTTTGTCTACCCTTGACGCAGAACCCCAGACGTCTCCGCCGCCAATGGTGCGATGACAGAAGGATATGAACGGCAGAATGGAATGAAATTGTCTTTACTGACGACGTCACGCTTCTGTCTGCAACACCACGATGGTCGCATTCGAGTCTGGAGACACCGTGAAGAGAGGATGCTGAACAGCTGCGTTATGTACCGCCACACTGGTCCTGCACCGGGTATTATGGTATGGGGCGGTATTGGATATCACTCTCGCACACCTCTAGTACGCATTGCCGGTACTTTAAACAGCCAGCGCTACATCTCCGAGGTGTTGGAGCCAGTTGTCCTTCCTTACCTTCAGGGCTTGCCCACAGCCATATTTCAACAGGATAATGCGCGACCACACGTGGCACGCATTGTCCAACGGTTCTTCGTCAATCGCCAGATTGAATTACTTCCCTGGCCGCCTCGCTCTCCGGATCTTTCGCCGATAGAAAACTTGTGGTCCATGGTTGCTCTACGATTGACCCAGTTTCCATCCCCATCTGCCACAGCAGATCAACTTTGGCAACGTGTGGAAGCTGCTTGGTCTGCTGTACCCCAAGAACTCATCCAAAGTCTCTTTGAATCAATGCCGAGGCGTGTGTCAGCGGTGATCTCCAACAATGGCGGCTACTCTGGCTACTGATTTTGGCAGGAACCACACTTCACAGAAGTCTATAAATTTAATCATTTGATACTTGATCAACATGTTATCTACAAAATAAATTTTGTTGTGATATCTCTTGTCTTTCTTGGTGTTGCAATTTGGGTGGCCAGCAGTGTATATATATATGAGTGTGTGTGTGTGTATTTTAACTGTTGGTTCTATAATCTATTATACAAATGTGATATTTAAAACACCCTCATGATTTATGGTTATTTTTGGAATCATTCATAAACTTTCTCTGTAAAATAAATTACTATAGAAACCAAGGCCTTCAATTAAAAACTCCTAGCAAAAGGAGTGGAAAGAGTTACAGGTTTCAATTTCAGAAGTAGGCAGTTTTTTGGTCAATTGTTTCCTTCCTTTACTTCGAAATCTTCAATTCCTCTAAATATGCATGCGTCCGATACTCAATTCTGGTCTACATCAACACAATTTCTAATTTTTTTTCCATTCTACTGCTATTTTAGAAGTGAAATACTCTGGAATTATAGTTCATTACTCAACAATTTATTTTGTTATCTGTGATGCAGTTTTAGGCGGTTCACCGGTATCCTTTACCATATAATGAAAATCAAAGCTAAACATACTTTCATGAGCGTACCGTTTCGAATTCGAGGATTTAAAAGTGCAGTGACATTAACTCTTTTGTTTCAGTAATTTTCGTTCGGAGCATGTGGACAGGATATCGATATTGGTAACTCATTTATCAAACGCTTTAACCTTTAGAATACCAAGCACTGAATTAAATCGTAACTTGCGATTTATAATGTTTTCGGTGAAAATTTTTAAACTTTGGCTGGAGTTTGGCTTCTAACTTAGGAGAAGTTAGAAGAAACTAGATATGTATATTTGTTACTAACTAGCTGATTACCCGTGCTTCACTACGGAGTACATTGAAATTAAATACAACGGTCAATGTATGCAATTAATGCCAATAAAAAAAATATTTATAAAAAATTGTAACGGATATTTTTATAGGCAAAATAATGTAGAAGAAAATATTCAAATTAAATCTAATAGAACATACTAAAGAATATAGTACAGTTAATATAGTGCAGTTTGAGGAACATTTCATTTACTGTATTTTAATATTTTTTTTGAATAATGGCCAATCGTCTGCGCATTAGCAAGAATAAAAAATTATTTTTTTGTCTATCTCTTTCTTATGCACGTGACGATAAATTAATTTAAAGTACCAGAAAAAGAAATCACGTGATCAGAATTTAATAAATTAAATTCTAAAATTTAATATTTGAAAATTCACCAAAAATCAGAAAATGGAGGTAAAGATTCGAAAAAGATCTCATTTTAAAGGTAATTTTAGGATCTGTCTCGTGATATAAATTTTATAACCCTCAATATTATTTTAAATGCAAACTTAAAAAAAGATACTAAAACAGATTAAATATTTAATTTTAAAAAATCTAAGAATTTTTCAAAAATCTTTCTTAGTGCACCCCTACACTATAAGAAGAATCGCCATGCAAAATTTCAGCCCTTTTGGTCCAGCGGTTTGGTCCGTGCATTATATGTCAGTCAATGAGTCAGTTTGTCAGTAACGGAACTGTTATATATATATATATATAGTATATATATATAGATAGATAGATAGATAATAAACAGCAGGAGAATTTCGAAATGCGATATTTTAAAGGCACTGAAAATAATTTGCAATTTTATTTAGCATTTAAGTTACTGAATCATAGGTTCACATTAAGACCTATTTATAAGGCATTTTTTTCTCAAACATCAACCAGAAATTGATTGTGTCATTGGAATCAAATACATACTCTGAGATTCTAGCCGTTTTCGTATACGATATACTGAAATTTCATTGAACGCGGTCAATTTTTACAGTACGTAAATTGCAAAGTAAGAAAAGAGAATTATAGCAATTGTTCTTTTTTGTTTGTTTAAAGTTTCAAAATACTAAGTGTACCAACAATGAATTATGTGAAGGATTTAATTTTTAATCATTTTTCATTGTTCACGATTATTGAATCTCAAATATTTCTTAAAATCTTTTTATTCCTCGACTATATAAGCATGAAAAACTGTTCATATTAAAAAATTGGATTTTTTAGAGGAAAACACGACTATTTAGTTATGTATTCAAGATCAAAATAATAGGAGCCATAGAAAAAAATATTTTCTCTCAAGTGATACCTGCTACTTTTTATAAGACAGAAATAACACATCGTATGTACTATTTTGTGCAAAAGGGATACGTGTGTAATATGGAAAAATAACGTTTTTTGAGACATCATTTACAGAAATAATAGCATATAGAACTCCCCCCCCCCTCCTCCACCTTCTTTTCCACTTGCTTTGTAAGAAGTGCGGAGAGCCTCTTTGATTCACATAATGAGAGAGTACTTTATTTTGTTATTACTCTTTAGAAACATCAAAGCTTTTCAAGGAAGTACCAAAGAAAAGTTAATTAAATTTAAGAATCATCACAAGCGAAATGCAGATTTTTTTATCGCTTTATAAAAGTTTCAGATATGTTCTCTTTTAAAATCCCTAAAGAGAAGATGGAAAGCTGTTAAATGTACTCAGTGTCTTCTTAAGAGAAAAAAAAAATGCAATCAGTCGCTTTTTTTAAGCCTCTGAGATTTTCTCAGATTATTCCTTGTACATAAAATCCTGGTAAATGTCAACTTCTTTGCGGGAATGAGTTCTATCAATGATTACCTTTTAAAGGATGTAATGGTTTTTTTTCACTGTAATGCACAGATTTATGTTAAATTACTATTATTATTACAAGGGTTGTTTTTATTCTAAGGGTCATTCTATGATGAAAGAAGGGATAGGACATAATACGAGCTCTCCTCCAGATGTCGCCCCTTTGGAGATGTCGGTCAAAAAAGAGGTGCCTCCAGGGGGGGGGGGCGTTGGTTCATTTGCACGGTGCCCCATTGAAAGCACCAACGATTCTCGTGGAAAAAGCTCGAATGACTTCATTAACAAAGGTCCCTCAGTGGCAAATAACAACAACAGTTTTTTGCTAAAACTGTTCATAGTAACTGATACCTGCGAGCAAAAGCAAGGCAAATTTCACTGAAACCACGATATCGATTTTGAAATGAATGTTGTATTTTGATATATTTTAACCCCCACTGCTCATTAATTTTTTCAAATGACAAAAATATTTGGTACGATACATGGTCATTTTTCAACGGGAATCTGCCTTAAATATAAACTTATAAGCTTATTAGTCATCATTAAAATGCATCTCTGTCAGCAAGGTAACTACTGATTACTATTTTAGAAGTCTCCATATGATAAATCGTTCGTTTATCTATAACTCTTGCATTACAAAACAATTCTGAACACAACTCATTAACGTGTAAATTACCCCCATATTATACAAAAAAAATCCGATACAACGAATTTTTTTCTTGGCGTGAACATTTTGCTTATAGATATATTAATATCTATTCTTTTGTTTTAAAATCTACACTTTATAAATTTTTTCTCTCGGTTTGCTCACTCGGATGACAAACTGAGCATAATAGAAGAAATTAAAAAAAGGGAGGAAAGATAAGGCAAAGGTTAAAGAGGATTCTGGGCTGTCTGTTTTTGTCAACGTTAATGAAATCTCTGTTATCGCTTATTACCCAAAGATGCCTTAACGTTTTGCAAAGAGTTATGAAATATCGGCTAGTGTGTAAGAATTTCCCCCGGTCGGTTCAAGATGAAAAGCTCTAGACATTACTAGTTTTTTTTGTGTTATGCGATTGTTTTTCAACAAGAGGATCGATTTATATTCGTAGTCTAATTTACCCACTTTCAGAATGACTCAATATTATTTAAATGTTTAATTTGTGTTACTGCACACTGCTACTATTATTATGAGACAGGGAGTAATATATACATATATATATATATATATATATATATATATATATATATATATAAAATAGATTAAACAAATATATTCAATAAAATATTCATTTTATTTTAATGTTACCTTCGGACCATAAGACGCGCCCCAATTTTAAGGCGATTTTTTCTATGTAAAAAGGTGTTTCTTGTGGTCTGAAAAATACGGTACTTTGCAGGGCCTGAAATTGTGGATGTGTAGAGCTGAAAAACCGAAAATTGTATTTAAAAATTAAATTGAAAAATACTTTTGAAGGCACGCGCATTGTGTTGAAATATCTATTTCCAAGTTCAGGAAACAATTTTAAAATTGTGTGGTGATTAGAGAAATAATTGAAGGAAAATATCCCATAGCTTAACAACTGGGATCGATGATATGAGATGTCAACGTATGCAACACCTTAAGACAGAATATTTTGGACGACGCTTTCGTTGATCCGCCCTCTTTCAAAAACAGGAAAATATTACACTTTCTTTTTCTATGCCTTTAAGCAAGAAAAAACATGTTACCATTAGTTCCTTCTCAGAGATTCATAGCAATATAAATGTTTTGCCCCCCCCCCTCAGTAATTTTAAAGAAGACTTTCAAACGCAGACACCTTACAAAACCATTTATATAAACATATGTATAGGAATGAATCACCTAGAAGCAATAGATGCATGCAAGGGTTGGAATAAGCAAGGAATACAACGCATTGACCTTACACATACATTTATTAGATAACCCAAATTTCAATTAACATGTCAGAGCTATAGTATTACAATCAGTTTTATATTAACAATTTTGACGTACAATACCCAGAAGCAGAGGCAAACTATAGAGTCAAATATGATTTTTAGAATCTAACGGGGAGGCACTTACTATAACGGATGTATGCAACGATGATTGTAGCATCGGCGACCGGGACCCAGTATCATCTCCAGTGTAGGAAAACGTTGGCGGTATATTGGCACTTCTCCACGGCTATGGGGCAGACGAGATCCTCCGACATCTAACTCTCAGGAACCCAATCTAAAGACCGTCTCCTTCTTTTTATTTTGATTCCTTCCGTCCTTAGCGAAGCTGTTGTCCGTTTACAGGGGGGCCATTCTAGCACGCCCCTCACTTTCATTGGGCAGTGGGCTGTTTCTCCTTCAGTGGTTCCTATCCCTAATTGGTCCTTTATTATACCGCCTCTGTCGCCTCTGTCCATAGGCTATGTAGTACCTCCCCCCACATACGATTATTTTGTAAAACAACTTTGATTCTTCTCCTCTGACGTTTTTACTGTGGGCCATAAAATAACGACCATCCATCTTGTAAAATATAAACTTCAGATCGCTATCACTGGCCACACCGACAGCTATTCTTCTATTTTTTATTGTTTTACAATCCTGTATTTACCCCTGCCTCTGCATCCTTTCTGATACATTCTTTATTGTCCACACACCGTGGGAATTACATCATTTTCACTTCTACAATATGCTACTGTGAAACTTGTAAGCTATTACCAATAATCATAATTTGGTTCTCTCTCCTGTAGAACTTTACAGTTTCAACACATAACCACATTTATATATATATATATATATATATATATATATATATATATATATATATATATATATATATATATATATATATATATATATATATATATATAAACTACCGATGTCCGAAGTCTGGTCAATTCGCGAAATGGCTAGCCACTTCTAGCATTGGCCAAGTAGTTTAGCCAAAGCCCGAAATAAACGAAATTTTACGAATACTTGGGGCTTTGGTGGCCAATTCGCGATGCGCACGACAGTCAATGGCCAATTCGCGATGTGCAGAACAGTCAATGGCCAGTTCGTGGATTATGCATAAAAATGTGGCCCAAGCAGAGTCGGATCATGCAGTTACAGGATTTGACCGCAATAGTTCTAGCTGATGTCATGTCCAAACTCATGTTCATCCGTACACAAGTAATAGAGTACACTGCCATCTCTTGTAACATGTGCAATAAGCTTTAAATGACGACTTCCCGATATTACCTCAAATATCTTAAGTCGTTGCTAATCTACACTTTTCCGTTTATTTAACTGTTGTTCCCTTCACTTCTTTAACATATTTTTCCTTGTGAGGTACCAAAACTCTGCAAAATCTCTAGCTTTGTTAACTTTTAGTTGGACAATTCGCGACCTGGCCATTGGTTGTTGGGAGCATCGTGAATTAGCCAGCCAAAGCCCCAAATATTCGTAATTTTTCATTTATTTTGGATTTTGGCCTCATAACTTGGCCAAATTTAGAAATATTCAGATATTTCACGAATTGGTCAGACTTCGGACACTAACCAGAC
Organism: Dolomedes plantarius; assembly: GCA_907164885.2. Classification (NCBI taxonomy): domain Eukaryota; kingdom Metazoa; phylum Arthropoda; class Arachnida; order Araneae; family Dolomedidae; genus Dolomedes; species Dolomedes plantarius. Next base: position 97,198,110 of record OU015495.1, read on the forward strand.
TTTGGGATACAGACCTCCTGCTTCAAAAACCCAAACCTAGCGGCATAACTTTGAACTCGTACAATCCTTCAGGCGTGTTTATATCAGTTTTTTATCAATCAGCCTCGTCCATTATTATTTACCAATTATCGGATTAGAGATACATTGCCGGGAAGTAATTTGCCCCCTTTAAGCAGTCCAAGGTGTCGTCAGTTCGAGGTAGAGGATAAACATATTTCTTGGTAATTTGTTTATCGACGATAATCCACGCAAAAACGCCAGTATCCATCTTTCTTTCTCGCCAAGACGACTGGAGATGACCAAGGACTTTCAGATGGCTGGATTATATCTCTTGCTAATATTTTTTTCACTTCTTCCTTTATAGTACGGTGTTCAGATAGCGATACTCTGTTTACTCTTTGCCTAATAGGTGGGTCGTCACTTTTATTTAATCGGTGCTTAATTGGAACGCGGCTGAACTTGGACTTCATTCCCTGGATAAACACTTCGGGGAACTTCTTCATCAATTACAGCAAATTTTCTTTTTTCGTCAGTATCGAGATCTGGGAATAAGATCAGGGAGTAATCACATAGAGTAGCTCTTGCGTCTTGTCTTGGAGTGTCACAGAATGGCCCGTTAGCTATAACACTGAAATAGTTTAAGTCTTCTGCATGAACAATATATATGCCTTTTGGGATGATTAGAGGTTCACTTTGACCATTGGCAACCCATAGTTCTCCTTTAGCATTAAAGGCAGTGATTATTGTGGAAGGAATAGCAATTTCTTTATTCCAAAGGAGAGTTTTATTTTCTTGAAAACTAGCGTCTATTTTTTCAGCGGTCGAGGGCCCTAATATGCTTATTTTTGTCAGAGAAATCGCAGGCATTATATAGCCCTCTGTACTGAATAAACGCCAGATTTTCGGAGGTTGAGTTTCTTGTATGACGTCTTCAAGGAGTAGTTCAGACCGACTACAGTCTATTACTGCATGAGAAGCTTCCAAAAAGTCCCAACCAAGAATGATGTCGTGACTGCATTGCGGTATTACAAAAAATTCAAATGCGTCAGTTCGGTCGTTAATGTTAAGACGAAGAATGCATTTTCCATCGGTCGTACATGACTTCCATCGTCAACTTTGAGAAGGACGTCCTTATTAGTGGAAAACATAATCTTTCGAAGATGACGGCGGCATTTATCTGAGATGACAGAGAACGAGGCCCCAGAATTAAAAAGGGCACGCACCGGCTCGTTGTCGACAGTTGCCTCGATATAGTTTCCTGACATCTTTGAGATTAACGGAGGATTTTTATTGCACGCGGCCTTACCTCCCTGCAAGGACGCACCGCTCAGTTTTCCTTATTTCTCCGGCTAGGAGATTGGCTGGAACGTCTATGCGGTGACTGGGAACGGTAGCGCCGTGTCGGCGATCGTCCTCGAAACGGGCTTGGTGACGAATTGCGGGCTGCTGGTCGGCTGTAGTCCTCGGCATGTCATCTGGATCGATTGTGGGGGAATAGCATTTCCTCAATCCACACGACAGGCGTCAAAGATAGCCTTTCTCTCATGGCAGTAACGGACAACGTGTCCTGGTCGACCACAATGGAAGCAAACTAGTCGATTTTCCGTGGTTCATCAAACACGTGTTTGTCTCCTTGATTGAGCTATGTCAGGCTCCCGTCGTAACGTAACATTATTGTATGTTGGTTGGCGTTTCAGTCTGACTTCGGTCTACCCTGACGGTCCCTTAGAAACCGGAGCCAATGCGTTTTCCACCTCCTCGCGGACGACATCCTCATTCGACTGAATCTGTGGGATCGGGTCATCGGTGTCCGAGTGATTAGGCGCTGTACCTCCTCTCTGATTACTTGGCGTATGAAAGATACAAGGTCCGGTTGTTCACTAATAACAGCCATTGGTACGACGTTGGGCAGTCGATCAAATTTTGGTCCCCGAATTCGTTTTTGTTGCATATCTTCAATATATCGACACCAGTTAAGGAAGTCGGCCGTGGTCTTAATTTCTTTTGTTGATAACACTTGGTATACATCTTCAATAAGTCCTTTCATTGAGTGGGATATTTTGTCCTCCTCTGGCATATTAGGCTTGACCTGCTGACGGAGTCGTAGAACACCCTGGATGTAAGATTACGTACAGTCCCCAGCATTTTGGGTTCTGCCCTTCAGCCCATCTTCAGCTTTTCTGACATAATGTAGGGTGTTATCGAAATCCCGTTTAAGTTCTGATTTGAAAATATCCCAATCTGGGCTTCATTATTCTCGAACCAGTGCTTCGCGGTTCCATCCAGGAAAAATAACACGTTTGCAAGGCAAACAGTATCGTCCCAGCGGTTGCAATTTGAGACTCTCCCGTATTATTTAGGACACGTGTTTGGATCTTGGCCAACATTTTCTTTGAATAAAGAAGGGTTCTGAGCTGCTATTGTGATGACTGAATGACAGGTTGAATTTACGTAGGCATGTATGCCTTGGTTCTAATTCTAGAAGGCGGATTGTAGAGTCCAAATTCCGGTGATACCCCTCTCAAGTGATCATTTCACCGCAGCGCATGGCTAGCGGTACCCGGTGTCTCCACCAAATAATCTCACGTAGATGTTAAGTGATTGGAATAACGACTCGTAGATAATGGGAACAGGAGTTACATTAGCAAGCAAATCTCAGTAAATAATGCTTCCAACTATATATATATATACGAGAGAACTTCGTTAAGTAAGTCACAAAAGGTAATTAAAAATAACTTACAGTGATAATCACTTCAAAAATATTTTTATTTCTCAACATAATCCCCACCAATATTTTTATGCACCAATCCCATCGTTATATCAGTTCCTAAATACCAGCTGCACAAAAACCTTTAGGTTGCTGTCTCAGCCACATTAGAACTTCATGTTGAATCTCTTCATCGTCTGCAAAGTGTTTGCCTTCAAGATGGTTTTTTAGTGGACTAAACCAATGAAAAACTCTTGGGGATATATCGCTGGTGTAGGGTGGATGTTGAAGTTGGTAGCCAATTTTTTTTAATTTGATTCTGTGTTAGACGAGTTGTACGAGGTTTCATTTTATTGTACAGAACCATTATTTCTTTGGTCAATTTTGCCTGGCCGCTTTCTACAAATTGCAGTCCGAATTTTCAATAGAACATTACGATATGACTGAGCATTTCCATTTTCATCTAGGTTTTGGAAACGGCTTGTAGACTCCTTTAGATTCCAAAAAACTCCGTGAGCATAACCAGCTGGTTTACCAGCTGAGGGTGCAAACTTGAATTTTTTGGTCAAAAGTGAAGAAGGATGATTCCATTGCTTTGAAGCCCGTTTTAATTCGGGTTGATATTTATGAACCCATGATTAATCACCGTTGATTATTTATGTTAAGCATGTCTTCATCTTAATTAGCATACTGAAAATGATGTTACAATGTCAGGACCATTCGAGGCTTTTTGTGTAGTCCACTAAAAATCCATCTTGGAGGCAAACACATGTTGAAGATGTTCAACATGAAGTCCTAACGTGGCTTAGACAACAACCCAAAAACTTTTATGCAGCTGGTATAGTGAAATTGATAAAACGATAGGATAAAGGCATAAATATTGGTGGAGATTATGTTGAGAAATAAAAATAGTTTTGAAGTTAGTTTTGTAGTTGATAGTTTTTAATTATATTTTGTGATTTACTTAATGACTTTCTCATATATATTTATATGTATGTGTGTGTTAGTTAAATTATTAAGATCGCTGATACTAAAAATAATTCAAGAATGATTTTTTGGGGCATTGAATACTTTGTCACCAATATTTACTTTTCAAGCATTGAAAATCAATCTGTGAATCCAATTTCGAGTGTCGCATCTTTATAACCACATAAATGTGAAATTGCTTTTCGTTCTTTTTACTAACCTTATAATTATAAGTAAAGAAAGTATTGAAGAAATCCGTAGCTAGTAACTTTAAGAATCTGGTAAATCGCGAAACCAGAATTACGGATACAAAAGATGACAAAACAAATTAGCTTTTTCAGAAAGTAAGCACTCTACTTCGTGTGACCTAATCTCGTTTTATCTTAGACTCTTTCAGTCTTAAAAATAAAGATCATAAGTCACAAAAATATTCAGACACAATATGCACTGAAAAGAATGTTTTCCTTCGTCCCACCATTTCGAATCGACATTTTCTTGAAAGAAACATAGTTGTGTAAACATCTTTTCCCACTCTTGCTAAAGTAGGCAAATTCCAGAGAGTAATTTCTTATCCACGAAGCTCCAGCTTGGAACCCTCGCTTATATTTTGGTTATTACACACATGAGGGATGCAGGCGGGATGCAGAGGTTACATTCTAGGCGTTTTGTTTATTTTACAATGCTGCGGAATGGTGTCTCGGCAGTTCACCTCATAAATCAACGGCGAAGTGGAAAATATAAAACTTGGGTTTGCGTTTGTATATACATGTAGAATTTTAGATAAGAGTCACAGCATGAAAAGTTTTAAAATAGCGTTTGGAATATCTTTCAGGATGTGCTCCGAAGTTCTCGTTATTATCTCTGTTAATTGAAGGAGTGTGAATTTTGTATAGATCTATGCAGAAACATTGTATAATATTTAAAACCTAAATTTTGGACGTTTTTCAAACCATTTTGAATGCTTTTTCTTTTCTTAATATGTTGCTAACATTTAATTTTCAAAAAAATTGTTAGTTATTAGTTATTTAAGATATTAGTTAATATTTAGAAGAAATTGAAATTCATTGTTCTTGAATCGAAATAACATGTTTTGAAGTTAACTCTTTTCATATTAACTATATACAAATTAATTCTCAAGGTATTCTGAAGGTTAAATAAGGTGTTTGATAAAAGTGTTACCAGTATCGCTATCCTGTGCACTTGCTCCGAACGAAAACTACTGAAACAAAAGAGTTAATGTCACTGTACTTTCAAATCCTCGAACTGGAAATGGTATATTCATGGAGATATGTTTAGCGTTGAATTTCAGTATATAGTAAACGCTACCGGTGAACCATATAAATGTGCGTCACAGATAAGCAATAAATTGTTGAGTAATGAACTATAATTCCAGAGTATTTCACTTCAAAAATAGCAGTAGAATCCTCAATTGATAAAAAAAGATTTCATGAATTGGGTTAATACAGACTAGAATTGAGTATCGGACGCATGGATATTTTGATGACTTGCAGATTTCGAAGGAAAGGAAGCAGACCATAAAAATGAAATCTATTGAATTCCATTAGCATTTGTGTCGTTATGGAGGAATGTAGTACTGCTTAAGAAAAAATTTACAACCATTCTGGGATTAACATGCATACATTAAGTATACATTCTAATGCATAATTTGTATTTAACCATTACACAAGTTAAAGTATTAAATGTATTTGAATGTGTTGGACTAGTTATTCTTGTTCAGTAAAATTTGTAGCTATAATTTTGTAACCGTAAATACTGAAATATTAAACAGATTTCATAAGTATTATCAAAGAGAGATTGAGCATTTGCTAGCATCTTTCCCCTGATTTATCTAGTAAATTTTAATTCTAACTTCTTCAAAACCAAGAACTCTCATTGGCTCATGAATTAAAGTTCAAGATCTGATCTAGAATCATTCTATTATTTTTTTTCCCAAATAAGAAATCTGAAATTTAACAGAATTCTATCCCTTGATTTCTCATTGGCTCAAACTCAGCACTCTTATTGGCTCCTGAATTAAGGTTCAGGATTCGATAAAAGTTGCACCTCTAAAATCTTTCCAAATCTTTTCTACCTCGCGATTCCGCCTCGGACTAGCTTTTAGCTGGAGAAGGGTAATGATAACCTATCCAACGGGATTTCAAACCTTCTTACTCTCCTCTTTTACTTCGATGCTCCTTCTTTATGGATTCCGAACAAACCGCCCTATTCAAGCTTTTCCATTATTAACCTATACCTCTGCCACTATGTGGTCTTTTTACTAAATTTTATTCCAATTTTCCCCGTGTCTTTTATTTTTACACATTATTTTTAAACTTATTGCCTCATTCTTAATTAAAATTCTCCATTACCATTTTAGTCGGTCATGCCACAATAATTATTCGTACTTTTCGTGTTATTTGATTAAATGATTTACCAATAAACTCTTTTTTTTCTCTTAATCATTATCTAAACTATTATTAAGTTTTAGAACAGTAATCTTGTGTCACATGTTGACATTGATACTGAGCATAAGGAGCTCTTTCTCTCTGTTATCTCTACAGATTTTATGTCAATGTCTTTCCATCATTGTCTGAGAGTATATCTAGAAAAGATACACAACTCGGCAATGGTAAAAAATATTATGCGTATAAACTTCCTTCTTAGCCCTGTAGTGTTTTTTTTTTCGATTTAGTTGTGCTTTCATGTGGGAACTAATGGGTGAGTAAATTAATTTATTTCTCCTCTTTCGCCCTTTCCTATCTGTATCTATTTTATTCTCTTCACGATCGTTTTATAACCATCTGTGAGAATTGCCGAGTTGTGTAGCCTTTTAATCTAATAGAGAATCAACTCTTTAAACATATGGTTTATTATAACATAGAGCACAGTACGGACAAACACAGGGCAACTAATTTACACATAGAACGACACTATTTACATGAAGAAATAGAATAGGATTAACTCAAAGTCCCGATGAACATACCAGACACGTCCGGAGTCTACAATAACCTCCGACGTTCTTCGTAGTACCACTTACCTTGCGATCGATGGCGTTATCGCGCCTGTGATGCTAACTTGCCGGTCTTTACACCTTCCACATGATTACCGTTTGAAATCTGTGCAAAAGAGAGCGTGTCACAGAAATTGCATCTATCACCAAAATTCATGTGAAGCTCCTGTGAAGATTGTGTGTTTGTCCTTATCAATGTTTGTTACTTACTTTAATAAAGTAGCAAACAATATTCTGTGATATATTGGCAAATTATATATACATAGATATAACTACTTACTATAAAGTTTTAAAAAGAAAGTGGCAAGATGCTCAAACTTCAAAATGTGCTGTGAAATAGAAATTTTATTTGTAACGCAGAAAAAAGAAAATAGTACAATCGATTCCGGTTAATCTGACCAGCTGTTTATTCTGACCAAATCCTACGGATCGAATCCCGTCTTGTAACATAACGCATGTTCGTTTAATCGGACCAGCCGGTTATTAGGACAAAAATGATCGCGTCATGATGTGGTCCGATTAACCGGAATCGACTGTACTTATTTTTTTATTTATTTTTTTCATTTCCACGTGTATGTCTCTGAGTAATCATTTTGTCTGCGTGAAGCAAAAATCAAGTGTCTGAGATTCGAATGTCCTTCTCAGATGCTATAATAATAAAGGAGGTTCCTAAAGGTCCTACTTTCTTTACAGGAAGTTCCAATTAGATGCAGCCAATTAAAAGATTGCTATGTTTATAAAAGATTCTTCAGCAATTTAAAATTTTGTCTAAAAGATCATATTTCAATACAGCAGAGTCCCGATAATCTGAACTTCGGTAATCCGAAACCAAAAGACAAAAAGAACAAAGGTTACAATAAAATCACATTGATACTAAGTAATATAAAGTATGTTTCTTAAAATCACAAGAAAAATGAAAGTTAGACAATGAACTGAACTAATTATTACTGAACTACATTCGTTTGAAAAAATCTGTTAATTTTTTTATCGAAGAGAAGAATACCTCTTCCTTGAAGCCGAATGACGCCAACGCGTTAGAAAAATGGTGTCGGCTATGGTCGTGGCAGAGTGTTGCTCTACGTAGCCTAGCACTACATCCAATGCAGCCGCGGGGGTCTCAGTGGGATACCCTCTGCTCGCTGTCACAGTATACTTCACCTTCACTCTCGTCTGAGATGTTGAAAGGTTCTTTCAAAACCATTTCAACAATCTACTGATCGTCTAAAATCTTACACTCTACTGAACGAACAACTTACACTCTACTGTACTGTACTAGGCAGCGTTCCGCTCTCTTATCACACATTTCGTCCGGAGATTTGGTAATGTTTAGACAGACCTTATAAAATAAACTGTGTAATCACATATAATATGTGATATTTATGTAATCACGTTTTGTTATGTAATTTAAGTATATTTTAAGAATGATTTCGCTTAATCCGAAAAATTCGTTAATCCGAAAAGGGTCTGGTCCCAATCAATTCGGATTATCGGAACTCTACTTCATTTAAAAGCATTTTTAGTTACTAATCTTTCTAATGAATCAATAGCTTAGTTTGTAAAACATGTTTTCTCATCTTTGTACATAAGAAAGTTTTAAAAATTAGTACGTCGTCAAGATTCATAAAAATTTTATTTATAAAATTCTTAATGACTTCGAAGGTTAACAAGATCTTTTTTCAATGTAAATTTTTTATATAAAAAATATTTCAAAAACTTTTTTACTCTAAATTAGAAATTTAGATGACAGTTGAAAAATATCGAGCAGAGGATTACTGATGTATAAAATTTTACTCGGGTATTTGGCAAGAAATTTTAGACATATCCTTTCAACCAATGGCGAATCGTTAAAAATTGTGTTTCAAGACAAGTAGGCTAGAGGTCCAGATGTAGAGCTGGACAAGCGCAGATAATAGAATGGAGCATATTTGTGTTGTGTCTTGTTCTGTAATTGAAGAGACATATGTTTATCTTAATTTATTGAATGAATTCTCAACGATGATGATAAAATGTATGAAGCCCGCCCTCGTGGGGAGTCATATTTGTTAATATATACACCTTCGCATTAGGAATTGTCCTCCCGCCTGCGTACTTATCATCTGTGCCTTACTGAGGAGCCCAAACAAGGGTAAAAACCTAGGTCCTAGGCGACCTGGTTCGCTAGAGCGGTATATATTGCAATTGTGGCTCATTCCAAGTGGACGTGCTGCATGTATTTTGTAATCTTCAGTCGCTCAAAATATTGTACCACAATTCGTGATAGACAATGGTTTTTCCCGATGTGGGTTGGATGACTGTCCTTTGTCAGTCACCAGTAAAAATTTAGAAGAATACTGGATTAAGAAGTTCTCTTCCCAAGAATACTGGATTAAGAAGTTCTCTTCCCAAGAATACTGGATAAATTCTCTTTTTTAAATTTTAACTACTGAGCACTCTCGCCTTGATAACATATAACTTGATTACAGGAAATAGAGTAATCACGACCTAGGCACTCTACTTTTAAAAACTAAATTGGACAGTACTGGATTAATCGCTTGTCGCAATATTTAACTTTCCCCCTTAGAAATCTACAGTCATCTCAATACGAAAATGTATGACACCTAAGAGGGCCTTTTTTATCATAATTAATTACTAGCACTCCTTCTTGTACATATTTTGTTTAACATATTTTTTCTGCTATGGGCCAATTCTCGTATCTTGATAATTTTTGTACCATGGATCTTAGTTATTAACTTGAAATTTTAATCTTATTTGAATTTTATTATCTGAATTATTTTTCTACTGTTAATTCTTTTAACTCCTTTAAACTTATCTTCACTTTTATTATTATTAACTTTTTCTTAACTTAAAATATTTAACTACTGAGCACACGTACCTTAATAATTAAAACCTTGCAACATGAGATAAGTCAAGAAGACCAAGGCACTCCACCTTTTAAAGACTGAACAGATTTGGATTTCGATTTGGAATACTGTATTAAGAATTTCTCTTCCCTCCAGTAAATTTTCCCTCTCGATATTTTTAGCTTCCCTTTGAAGCTCTACAATTATCTAAATACGAAGTTTTATGACCTAAAATGGGCCTTTTTTAATATTATTTGCACTTCTGACATAGTACGTTTTATTTTTTTAACATCAACTTTAACATCTTGTTTTCTTTTTCAATAGAACTTCTATGCATTGAAGCTGAGTAAACTATTTTATCTTTAAATTACAATTCATTTAGAAGCTATACGCTCGAGCATTATACTCTCAACTAATGTCTAACCGCGAGACTTTTTAAAGTGGTACGTCATTACCCACAACTGTTTCTAGTGAAACATCAAACAGATGCATTCAATGATTTTTACGGTTCTTTTTCAAAGTTTTTTCTCAATCGTGACCGGCATATATTTCCCCCAGAAACGTGGCATTCGTATATCGCATGCCTTCCGGGCACTCATCCGCAAGAAAATATTCTACTGCCCCGGCTGGTTCGCTGGGGATAAGTTCGATTTCTCATTGCCGATTCAACCCCTCGCGCCCCACCGACAAACCCACACCATGAATTATGAATGGAGGTATGATTCTCGTGTGAGTATGTGACTGGAATGGAGCCGGAACAAATGCTTTTTCACTTCTTAGTTAAAAGTCAACTGTAGAGGCATAGTTTGATAGTTGTTTTACTCGGGGAACAGCGAGGTAGTTTTCGTTTCATGATTTCGGGATTATTGTCACGAGTCGAGGTTTTATGTAGACTTTGTGATTTTGAACTTTGTAATATGATATCTTGAGTAATATTTTAATGCTACGATGAAAATTTTTAGACCCCATGAGGTTTAATTACAGCGGTTGGTTTGTCTGGGTTTATTGGCTCAAGGTCCTGAGAGGACAAGCTGCGCCATTAATTAGAATGGACTCAGCTCTATACATATATACAGTGAAACTTCTCTGGCCGGCCACCCCTCTAAAAGGCCCTATTTTGCTCAGAACCGATTCAAGACTCCATAGAGCCAATGTTATGGAAGAAACCCTTTGTACGACTGCCACCCCTCAAAACTGTCGTGAGTTGGAATATCGCCGGTGCCTCCAAACATGACTACGATGTAAATGAACGAAATGATGAGTAAAGAGTTGACAGTCAAAGGCAAGATAATTTAATGCGAAGCTACTGCAACAACTTCAGGCCTCAACAACAACAAATATTAGAAAAATGTCAATCACATGATATTCGCCCTGGCGCGCCATCTCTTGGAGCGAATCTCAGTGAGAGCAAACATAGAGGTTTCACTGTTTATGGCTCTGTATATCTGAATTTTCTTCAAATAAAGCTCTGCATTCATTGTTTAGTGTGTTTGCAGAATATGACCGTAAGAATGCCGTAAGACAAAAGCTGATTAACTTGAATGAAATTCAGTCCTTCCAAAAATTCCTCCAAAATCGATTGGAAAGGTGGCCAGTAGAGCCTTTCAACCATCTGAGTTCGACTGCAGAGATAAAAACCAGTTTATTCGGTTTTAATGAGGGGAGATGCACATAACCGGATGTCTACTGAAGTAACTCCTAGCTTTAGTTTAGTAAACATTCTTTTTAAATTCTATGATCTCAAAAAAGGTTAAAAAAAACAAGAGATTTCAGGGCAGAACACAAAACAAGATCTCCCTCACTGATGATATCTTACAAAACTACGCTGTTAAATCCATCATCGGCGCTTGCGTTAAAGTGACCACGTTAAGTATAGCTCTGGCTCAGCTGTATCATCAGTATGATACACCAATGGAAAAGTAAGCAAAAAATTGCGGTGTTTATAGGTGAGTCCCCGTAGGGCAAGTGCCAGCAACTGTGGTTGAAGAGAACAAAAATTTGGTGAAAAGTTTTTATACTTTAGTTGAAAACGTTAAAATTACATCGAATACAAACGTTTTAACACTCATTATGAGATTACTATTGTATGTTATGAAGCATTGTCATTAATATATATATATATATATATATATATATATATATATATATATATATATACAGTGGAATCTCGATCAATCGTTTTCGGATCAATCGTTTTTCCGTATGTGTCGTTCATTTTATCCAGTCCCAACGATCATATTGTTTTGTTATGTTTCCGCATCTATCGTTTTCCCTCATTTATCGTTCATTTCAATCGATCCGTTGGAAAACGATAGATCGAGATTCCACTGTATATATAAACAGTTCCATAACTGACTGACTGACGAACTCACAGTTAACGTACAGACCAAACGGCTTTACCTAAAGGGCTGAAATTTTGCATGGCGATTCTTCTTATAGTGTGGGAGTGCACTAAGAAAGATTTTTGAAAAATTCTTCTTAGATTTTTTAAATAAAATTTTTAAACTGTTTTTGTAACATTCTTTAAAGTTTACATTTAAAATAATAATCTGAGGGTTATAAAATTTATATTACAAGAAAGATAAAAAAATTCCTTTAATATGAAATATTTTTTCGAATCTTTACCTATACTTTCTGATTTTTGTTAAAATTTTAAAGATTAATTTTTAGAATTTAATATATTAAATACTGATCACGTGGTTTCTTTTCTTTTTGTGATACCTAAAATGAATTTTGCGTCACGTGCATAACAACGAAATAAATTGACAAAAAATATTTAAATAAGGTAAAAGATCAAATTGAACCACTATACTAATTGAGATGGAAGATTTTTAAGAATTTAATTCAAAATAGTATGTTTTATGGATATTAAACATACAAATTTATTGCATACATTGCCCATTGTATTTAATTTGAATATTTTCTTCTACATTATTTTGCCTTTAAAAATATCCGTTACGATTTTTTTTATAAATATGTTTTTGTTCTCTTTGGGCCTTAATTGCATACACTGACCGTTGTATTTAATTTGAATGTACTCCGTAGCGAAGCAAGGGTATTCAGCTAGTCTAAGAATAAATTTAACTTCTTCATGTGTATTCTTAACAGCCAAAGAAATTTATATCTAAAATTCCAAAAGGAATATTAAATATTTTTTCAAATTGAACTCAAAAATAAAACACATAACAGAAATAAATATTATTTTAAAATTTTGTATTTCAATCTTTAAATGTCACTACAATGACGAAACCTATGACGAAATCTGCCCTATACCTGATAGAATAAATCAATAAGTCTCAACTCTACCTAACGGCACCTTTCCTCACCCACTCTACGTTTAAGAAATAAATACTTTGAAAAGGCTCTTGAAGCAACGAATATTTAAAAGTTATTAATCAACCTTGTCAAACTTCGTCGAGTTCAGAAGAAAGAAGTGCAAGATAAATTGATTAATCATTATAACAATCTGTCAATACCGGACAAATTGCTACTCTTTCCAGACAGTTGGCGATTGATGTAAGCGGGGGAAATGATAGGGCGTATGGGTAGTTGGTTAAAACATGAAATGCGTGAGAAAGATAATTTATCCTAACTTTTCAGTTGCCGAGATAAGTAAGTGTCAGAGAAATGTTTCATTATAGTGTGATGAGAAATATTTCGGGCTTTATAAGGCAATAACGAATGGACACCGTTTATTGTTTGAGTGCGCATTTTATACACAAGGCAAGTAAAATTACCAATCTCATAAACCTATTATCCAAATTTATAAATCAATGAAATATTTAATCACAAAATCCTTTACATGATATTTCACCCAACAAACACACACACATATGGCATATTGTTGTTGTTGTTGTTTCTAATGCCCCCTGGCTGGAAGTTCCAGACCAGGTCCTTATATACTTGGGCTGAATTGTGAGGCTCAGGTTTATATTGAGCAACAAGGATTGGAGTCCGTCTTATCTAGTTGCCACCTCAGTTTTGACCGAACACACCCAGTGTCGATATCTGGGGGGATCGTAACACCTCCCGCCCTCTCTGAACTCATAGAGGGACTTTCCGGCCTACGTATTTAACGTGGCCATATCCGGCCTAGACACGGAGGTATTTAATGGTGCGCATCGGGATTCGATCCGAGCACCCTCGGCACCGAATACCAGCGCGCTACCTCAATGCTACCTCAAGCCCCCCCCCCCCCACACACACATACATATATACATACATATTATATATATATATATATATATATATATATATATATATATATATATATACATACATATAATATGTATGTGTGTGGGGGGGGCATATATAAACGATATGTAGTTATCCTCTGCGACGTTAATAGACAATTAAAACATAAATTACTCCTTTTAAAGGAATTAACGTAAAAGGTAAACTGTTTATAAAATGCTAACTTTTTACAGAAAAAGTTAACGCAAGACTTACTAGGTTCTCATATAGCATGAGAGACTGTGATTTGTGTAAACGTGTTTGGTGATAAAGCTATACATGATCTTAAATGAAGTAAGTAAATTTGCGTATATCGTGCATTGTGTTTGTGATTTAGAATATCCCATCCCGTGGTAGTTACGCAGTAATTGAAAATAACTCAAGGGATCAGTGGACTTTAAACGTGTAGCTATACATTTGTGCAAATTGCTATGTATGAGCAATGCTTAGTATGAGCAGAGCTAAGTAAAAATTACTTAGCTGTTATTCATGCCAGTGTACTTAATGAATGGTTTGCATGGCTGATCTCAAATGTTGGATTACAAATTAGAAAGTTATTTGTTTGTTTTGAGTTGTGTTTCTCAGTTGGGAAAATATCATACATTTTATATGTTGGAAATGATCCATGCTCGTTTCCAACGCACCCTATTCGTTTCAAACTGAAACTGAATGATGTATTAATAATATTAAACGAACAATTAGAAATATACCTATGCTATCTGGGAAATATTGTATAGGCAGTTGGGTGGTCTTTAATAATTTAAACAGATAAAGGTGTATTGGAAGGGAAAATGTAAATTTTCTCTTATAAATGCAATTTAATTAAGCTTTTTTAAAACATTAAAAGTTTAATCGCTATAATATTTTCAATACTTTTACGACAAAATTTTATCATTGTTGAGTGAGAAGATTAATAGTGACTTAATCAAATATTAAAAGTACCCACTGTAAGTATAAAACAAAGGTGAAAGTCGCTGTCTCTTTATAGCATGACATTTTTTGAAGTTTTGAACACGTGTAGTGTAAATTCAAGTTTATTTTGGATAACGCGGAATAAATATTGCATGGAATAGTGTCTTTTCTTCATAAAATTTCCGCATTTTCCTATTATTTCCCTTATTGATTCATTGGGGAGATTAATTTATTTTCTATACTTTTTTACCAGTGTCTAAGGAGACAGACGTATTCTTTCGCGTCACCAATATACACTACAGTGTTTTTAACAAAATAATCTAGTTTTTAATACGAAATATCATAGATAGGACTTAAACTATTTTCTTGAGAATTGTTATTTACGTTAACATACGACCTAAACAAAATGTAACGTCCTTCTTAAATAGTTTTCAATATTTCATAAGTGTTATACTTTACGATTATTTGAAGTTCTTAAACGAGAATTGTAAAATATGCTGTAGTAAATGCTGAAGCCTGTGTGTTAGTTTTCTTCTTTTATTCGGAAGTGGAAAAGTCCATATGAAAGTGCATTCTGTGACAATACAATAATAGAAGTATCTAGTTAAGGAATTCTATGCCTTTTTATAATGCAAAACTTCGTACTCTACCAAAATTCTAGCACATACTTGTATTTGCGTTTATGGATATGACTGTTAATTTTGAATGTTATTTAGTCAAGTTGGACTCCGGCCTTTGGGGTGCTAATTCAAAACAGGAGCAGCACCTTCATCGCCCATAGCCTTCGGGACTTGATCTGATGTTGCTGTCGGTCAAGTGGCATAAGCTACAACGACATCTTTGGATAGGCAACTAAATTTTCGTCTTTAGTTCAAAAGTGTTGTATAATAGCATGTAAACATATTTAAATAAAGATTTGTATTTTCCTCTAAATTTAATGCATAACTCCGTAGCAAATGTACGTGCGATATTTAGGCAAACTATGGATATACTAGTGTATAACCCCCGTCAAAAATGACGGAAAGTTGATCAGCGTTTCAAGAGGTGATTCATCATTTTCATCGGGCATTGCTGAAAACTGTACTTAAACTGCAGTAGACAACAAAACTAAACCAAAACTGTTTCAAAAGTGAATGACTCACCACACAGCAGGCATTGCTGAAAACGATACTTAAACAGCAGTAAACAACAATAAAATAAAACAAAAATAAAACGTGAAACACAATTTAATTAACATTAAAATTAAACATTAAAAATGTAGTTATTTAAAGGGAATATGAAAAACCATGGAGTAGAATGAATTCGAAATTCAAGTGAATGACTCAATTGAATAAATGATTCTTTTCAATGGATATTTTAATTTGAAGACATTTCAAAAACTAAACGGTTTTGGGCTAGGGTGTTCACTTGAAATTTTCATAATTTTTAAAGGGCCTTCAAAATATGTAACTTTTGTGGTATTATTTTTCAAGAAAAATTTCAGAAAATGGCGTCGCAATGTTAAGATGTTCCCGACTTGGTCCGTCCCGGAATGATTACCTACACTTTTTCTACTCTAGGCTTTTATATAGGTAAAGATGTTTCATTTCCTGCCACAAGTATTTCGAAATCTTCTGTTGTATATTCCAATAGTAAACGAAAATTCCTTTATAAGGAAAGGCATTTACTAAAAAGGAATTTGAGCGTAATTTTACCTTGAAAATTTCTTTTTCATTTTCATTACGCTTTCAGGTTAGAATTATAAACTTTCTTATTCCTACATTCCTACGCTTATATTCCTCATTCCTACGCTTTCAGGTTAGCCCGTCTGCACACGGAGCAACTCAAAAGAAACTGATAACCGACTCAAATCACAAACCAGTCCGTGATGAGTCGCAACCTATGTAATTGAATGGAGCCACGAACACGGCGCAACTGGTTACAAACCCGTCGGACGGGTTTGTAACCAGTTGCTTTCGAGTTGCTATCAGTTTCTTTCGAGTTGCTCCGTGTGCAGACGGCCTTAGAACTATAAACTTTCTTAATCCCTACATTCGTGCCACTGTATGCGCTTCAAACACGGAAAAGCCTCCCGATGGCGACTTCACATTTTTTCAGTTATTAACTTCGTTTGAAAAACTTCCCGACTGTGTTTAATTTAGTCTTTTTTGAAATGTATAAATGTAATAAAGAAATGTAATAGAGTCGACATAAAAATTGCCAGTTATTTCTAATTTCAATATTTTTGGTGTTAACGTATGGTAAACTGTTCACAAATATTATATTTTTTTAAATGATTGAAAGTGATGATTAAAAGAATAAGAATAATATACTAGGAAGTAGGAAGTAATCCTAGGTAAGAATCCTAGGTAAGAATAATATACTCGGATGTAAGAATAATATACTAGGATAATATACTATGATTGTACGACCAGAAAATACGATATTTTGATTAAGGTTAATACTATAATCAGTTCTTGACATTATTTTCATCATGCCATTTAACTGAAATAAATAATTGTTTCACTCAAGCGTTTTAAATTCGAAACGTTCCCAGAGATTAGCCATATAATTTCTGCATCCAGATTGAAGGCAGACTCTTGGAAGATAAAACCGATAACTCTTTTGCAAGTATTTATATTTACAAGGGGACAGCATTCCGGGCGATAATAAATCTATGGGAGGCATCTTCACCCATTAATAAGGATTCTTCCGAACGATTTCATTACGCGCTTCGTTTCCTCGAGTCAGGAGGATCCGTTAAACAAAGCGTCGATTCTCACGTGGCATAAGTGCTAAAGATCATTAAATTAATTTCCTTGTAAGGCTGTGGTATAAATCTTAGAACCTATGTAAGGGAATAGATGGAGGGAAATTTTATGGCACCTATTATTTCAGAAAATTGAGACCATTGTTGAGATGTCTGGGACAAAATTTGTGCTTGCATGATGAGATTGTTTGAAAAATTCTTTACATTTTTTTTCTTCATCTAGAGCTTGGATAAGGATGATATACTAAGATGTAAAATTGTATGTAAAACGCAAGTAAAATTTGCAATAAAGCAAATTGGATAGATACGCATAAATTATTTTTAATAATAGAGTGAAACCTAGATCGATTATGGCCCCTATTATTTTATAAAATTGAGACCATTGTTGAGTAGACTGGGACAAAATTTGTACTTGCATGATGAGATTGTGATTTGCTTGAAAAATTCTTTACATTTTTATTCTTCATCTAGAGCTTGGATAAGGATGATATACTAAGATGTAAAATTGTATGTAAAACGCAAGTAAAATTTGCAATAAAGTAAATTGGATAGATACATATAAATTATTTTTAATAATAGAGTGAAACCTCGATCGATTATGGCCCCTATTATTTTAGAAAATTGAGACCATTGTTGAGTAGACTGGGACAAAATTTGTACTTGCATGATGAGATTGTGATTTGCTTGAAAAATTCTTTACATTTTTATTCTTCATCTAGAGCTTGGATAAGAACGATATACTAAGATGTAAAATTGTAAAAAAATGCAAGTAAAATATGCAGTAAAGTAAATTGGATAGATACGTATAAATTATTTTTAATAATGCAGTTGAAACCAGATAGATTATAGCCTCTAGTATTTTAGAAAATTGGGACCATTGTTGAGATGTCTGGTCAAAATTTGTACTTGCATGATCAGACTGTAACTTGCTTGAAAAATTCTAATGCATTTTCATTCTTCATCTAGAGCTTAGATAAGAATGATATACTAAGATGTAAATTTGTAACAAAAATGTAAGTATAATATGCAACAAAGTAAATTAGATACATACATTTAAGTTAGTTTTAATAATTCAGGGGAACCTCCATTGATCATTCCCCGAATCATCGTTTTCCCGCATGTGTCGTTAATTTTATCCAGTCCCGATGAAATTTCTTTGATATTTCTTTGAAGATGATATTTCTTTGTTATGTTCTCGCTTCCATAGCTTTCCTGCATTTATAGTTCAGTGGAATCGGTCCCTTTTTAAGCGATAGATCCAGGTTCCACTGAAATTAAAATGGAGCTGTAAACGAGAGAAAATTCAGACAATGTACAAGCTATCACTTTGTTAGAAAATTAAAATAAATTTGAAATTTGAACTAATTTGTTAGTTTCCTTTACAACTGATGTTCGCAATTCAGTGAAAAAGGATACTATATGAAATAAATATAAAAAAAAACTAGTGTGGATGATTCCAGCTTCAGAAGATTTGAAAGTAGCTCTAGATTAATTGCAGCAATGGCAGTATACTGTGGCTTTAGAGTACGTATCTGGATAGTTTGTTTCGTGAAAAATGGTTTTTCTTTGGATTAGAGGTCTGAAGCAATAATCTCTTGGGTAAGTCATCTGTTTACTTCCGGGATATCAGAGAAAGAACTTTCTTAAATATATATTATCGTGAGCAGATCCTCCATCCATCAAACAGCTATCGAAGAAACGTCACCCATCATCATTACTTTCGATGGTAAAAACCAATGTATTACTCACGCATTATACGGCTAATAAGTGACTTAGAGAGGGGTTATGGAAAAACTCTAGAACTATTACTTAGTTCCTGAAAAAGAAAAAAAAATAGTTTAAAATGTACAAATTGAATAGAAATTTCAAACGAAATTTAACGATAATTAAAACAGCCTTTGGTTTGAAGGAGAACGTTTTTAATGTCAGACAGATTACAGTTATACACATGCGGAAAATCATTAATACGAAGTCCGTTCAAAAAGTTTCTAAGGATAAACTTTAGTACTGATAAAAGCTCTAAAAGAATATTTTGAAAAAATTCAAGACTTACCTGCAGCTATTCAGCCGTATCCTCAAAAGAGTAGAATCCGAGTTCAGTAATATTCCCTATATGAATATCAAAGTTCATTATTTAAAATTATGTCCTAAATTGACACTTTCTACCTTTTTGAGATATCGAAAATTACTAACATATATTATAGAGTAAGATTTTTAAAGAAATAATATTTGTAAATAGTTCTGTTTATTATATGTGTGAATGAAGTTTATAAGTGAGATTACATGCTTATTTTAGATGCATATACTTAATGTAATATGAAAAAAAATGTACACTGATTAGGCTCTCCATTTAAAATTAGTGCCGACCTCATTGTATTGGGGTATGTGTAGTTAGTTTAAATCCCATGAGTTGGGATAAGTTATGGGAATTGACGTCCTTAATGATCACGAATAAGGAAACATTGTTGTTTCACTTTCTATTTTTTCTCTGATATAAATACCTCAACAGATGTTATTGTGTATACCGGCAAAATGTACTCAGGATAAGTGTCTGCTGAATCTGATAAAACAAACGAACTTACGAGTTTTGTATGCGAAGACACAGGTGGGTGACAATAACCCAAAAATAATAATAATAAATCTCTTCACATAGTGGACATCGATATTTGAGCGTTCATATAAGAAAACTAGGCTCCGAGAATAGATTTCTATAGAGGAGAATTTGTTAATTCTAAATAAATATTTATGAGATTCGTTCAACTCGGCAGGGCATCGAAAATCGATAATGGATATATTTTCATCAAAACTTCAAGGGAAACCTCATGGGTAATGGCTTTACCCAGTAGTCAGCCAATAGATATTGAGGTATTACGTAATATGCTGCACAGAGTAAAACTGACAAATACGTAAAAATGATGCAGTGAATATCAGATGAAAAATACATCCTGATGAATATTGATTATTTCACGTTGTTAATCAGGTAAAAGTACTCAAAATGTAGATACTTTTTTATATTTAACCTGCTTGAGAAAAGTTATATTATTATATTTCGATATAATGATTACTTGTATTTTTTAGGGGTACAATGGGGATTCCAAAATGGATGTGTATGCAAAGTGAATACAGTCGAACCCCGTTATAGCGAACCCGGTATATAACGAACTCACGGATATAACGAAAGAAAATTTTGGTCCCACCGTTTTCCTATTGTACGTAATTTAATTAGTATGTAATTTAATGTAATTTAATGTAATCGATTTTAGTCGATTTAATTCATTAATGATCATTTTTAATAGATTGTATCATTTTTTAATACATCATTATTATTGAATACACATTGCAACAATGAGTTATACATTTTGTGAACTCAAGAATTTTTCTTAACGGTTCGGATATAGAGAACCACCGGATAAAGCGAACAAAACCTTTGGTCCCTTGAAGTTTTTTATAACGGGGTTCGACTGTAGTAGTATATGTATAGCTAGTAAAATTACCCTATACACGTATTCATAATGAACAATTTTCATGCGTTACATCGTATTTCTGTCAATGTGGCTGTGCACTAAGCCTATTGGATTCTTTCACCTCAATGTTAACCTATGGAGAAAATGTGTCCACGGATTGCCAACTTGGATTTAAATTTTTTTTTTTTAAAATGAACTCCGTAATAGAGAAATAATTTTTACACTTTGGGGCAGTGTTCTTTTTTTTTAAATGCAAATAATATTTTTAATTTCTGATATAGTTTCTTTTAAACGGTCATAAATTACTTTCGTGGATGCAATTTATAAAATGAATCCTGATGCAAGGTGCAGAAAAGTTCAGGCTATCTGAAAATACAATTTTTATTGGACTATCAGAATTTATGTCGCTATTGTATTTCAGTTCAAAAATTCTTAAATCTATAACAGGTAAAATTTGCTTACCTGTTTTTCCCGGTTGGCGACTGCTTTGTTCTTGATGTTCTATAGTACGTTAAAAAGAATCTTTCGTGATTCGGAAATAAAAAATGTTTCTATAAAAGATGAGGCTACATTTTATTAAGTAAATTTTATTAATCAACAATATTTACATAATATATACATCGTTCAAGTTATTGAGGAATAGAGCCCTCAAAAGGTACGTTTATTGTCTAAACCAATGATTCTTAACCTCTGGTCCGGCGGACCGGCTCCGGTCCGCGGAAAAATTTGACTGGTCCTCCAAGATTTTTACCTATCCGCGTTAAGAAAAATTCTTATTCAAAGAATAATAATAAAATTTTGTGCAATATTTTTTACATTAATGCATTAATATAAGCAATTTCATAACTTTAGGATCTAGAATCCAAAATTCTGTCTTTGAAGGTTGGCAACACTGGAGTGTGCTCACATTTATCACTTGTTACGTCTCGAATTTTTTTTCACTGCATGGAGTGCTCAAATTAGGGAAAGGATTGCAATAATAATATGAGGGTAATAAAAAATAAATTTAAGAATCGGCTTTTGTTGTTTCACCTCTCCGACTTAGTTTGACCAATTTGGAACCCACAATTGAAAAGTTAATTGAAGAAGAGCAGCAGCAATCTTCTCGTTAACGTTATATGCCAAACTAGCTGAAAACCCTCACTTCGCTACGGAGTACATTCAATTTAATACAATGGTCAATGTATGCAATTAATGCGAAATATATATATATATATTTTAAATAAATACAACGATCAATGTATACAATTGATGTAAATATATATATATATATATATATATATATATATATATATATATATAATATATAATATATAAAATCGTAAGGATATTTTTAAAGACAAAATAATGTAGAAGAAAATATTCAAATTAAATCCAATAGGGCATACTAAAGAATATAGTACAGTTTGAGAAACATATATTTTACTATATTGTAATATTTTTTTGGATAATGTCTAATCGTCTGTCGCATTAGCAAGAATAAAATTGTTTTTGTCTATTTTGTTGTTAAGCACGTGACGATAAATTTATTTAAAGTACCAGAAAAAGAAATCACCTGATCAACATTTAAGAAATTAAATTTTAAAAATTAATCTTTAAAAATTCACCAAAAATCAGAAAATTGAGGTAAAGATTCGAAAAAGATCTCATTTTAAAGGAATTTTTATGATCTTTCTCGTTATATAAATTTTATAACGCTCAATTTATTATTTTAAATGCAAACTTAAAAAAAGTTACAAAAACAGATTAAAAATTTAATTTAAATAAATCTAAGAAGAATTGTTCAAAAATCTTTTTTAGTGCACCCCTACACTATAAGAAGAATCGCCATGCCAAATTTCAGCCCTTTAGGTCCAGCGGTTTGGTCTGTGCTTTGTATGTCAGTCAGTCAGTTTCGGAATTGTTTTATACATAGATAAACAAAAATTATAGATATTTAATTTTGTATTAATCAGAGGACTAATATTTTTTTGTTTCTATATGCAATGGTTTTGTCATTATTTTTTATAATTTTCTGTGATTTTTCTCAAAGGTTTATTTACTTATACATAAAAGTTATAGTCATTAATTTTCATCACATTTGAATATTATTGGAAGTAAATGATAATAAAAATGTTACAATTAACTTATGTAGTAGTTCTTTAATACCTAGTAAAGTTTTTTTTGTTAAAAAACCCCACCGGTCCGGTGGTGTAAATTTTTTTAAAAGTTTTACCGGTTGGAGGGCTAAAATAAGTTGAGAAACGCTGGTCTAAACCATCCAGAAATCTGACAGTTCCCTTTGCCGTCCAATAGGTGGCGCTGGAAGGAAAGGACGGATGCAACATAGCTGTAAATAGTAGACATATTTTCTCCATAGGTTAATATTGAGGTGAGCGGATCTAATAGGATTAGAGCACAGCAGCCTTAAGGATTGATGCATTTAAACTCAAGTATTAAGTTTTAATGTCATGCTCTTTATACGAATACGTTTGAAATACTCTTGAGAGAAGTTCTTGTTATCATATTGCTTTCTAATTGTTATTTCATACAATAAATAACATATTTAATGAGGACCATAAAATATTGAGTATAATACGCACTTTTTTTTCCACATTTTAGTCCCCAAAAGTGAGGGTGCGTATTATACTAAGAGGGTGCGTGCAAAAAAACGTAGTTTTAATCATTGGATAAACGAACGTACAGCAGCTGTAAGACATTATCGCAACACGGGTGCGTGCGCATCTGCACTCCGTGATTCATCCACCCTTGTACTAAGCAGGTATTTCTTTTAAACAAATGGAACTCCCAGTTCGTATCATCAAGTGAGGATGATGATGGCGATATATATTACGACGGCAACAGTAATTACGACCTGGACGCAACAACAATAGTTGAGTTGTATTCTAGTGACAGTGATTACGATTGATAATTTGACAGTATTGTTTGTTTTGAATTAACAATTCAAGTTTTTTCTATTGAATTTGACGTTTCAGTGTCCTTTTATTACAATTTTATTCCTGTTAATAAATATCTGTGCAATTTTTTAAATAAAACATTGAAAATTTATGGGTGCGTATTATAGTCTAATTTTTATTTTTTTCCGAAAATTTCGCGCAAAATCAAGCATGAGTATTATACTCGAGTGCGTATTACAGTCGAGATTTTGCGGTTTTAAGAAAAGAAATTTTCAAGGAATTATTTTAGTATAATTTAATGAATTATACTAAAATAATCCTTGAAAAATTCTTAATTCTTCATTTATTTCTAAAATTTTAATTAAATATTATTACTCTTCTAGTGTCAAATAATGATTATAGAGTTATATCAGCCTAGTACTGGTCATAAAATAAAATTTTAATGTAAAAAAATAGTAGTATCTCAAGTCCTACGTTCCCTTACTTTCTGCAAGCATGAAG
The DNA here is from genome assembly GCA_907164885.2 of Dolomedes plantarius. Lineage (NCBI taxonomy): Eukaryota > Metazoa > Arthropoda > Arachnida > Araneae > Dolomedidae > Dolomedes > Dolomedes plantarius. The sequence goes on from OU015495.1 coordinate 97,222,389, forward strand.
TTAGCACTTTTAATTTTAAAGTGCAAGGATGACAGATATGAAATGTGAACATGTAATGTTGTTTCAGATGTAGATCCTATGTGTGTCTCAATAACAGTCTGTAATATTTGTAATTACAGACTGTTTGCAATAATATTTTGTATGCAGGGTGAAATCCATTTTTTAGTTCAGTTTCCTCAAATTCGTTTATTGTATCCGTTTACCTAATATAGAAAATTACTGGCTGTAAAATATTTAAATGTTCTAAACCATATTTACTATTTTTTATAAGCTCAAGGTAGCCTAGCGGTAGCACACCGGCTTGCGGTGCTGAGGGTGTTCGGATCAAATCCCGACAGGCGCCGATAATTACCTCTGTGTCTAGGCCAATTATGGTCACGTTAAATACGTAGACCGGAAAGTCCCTCTACAGGGTAAGAGAGGGTGGGAGAGGGTGTAAGCCATCCTGATGTCGCCCCTGGGCTTTCTCGGTCGCAGTTAGGGGTGTCATCTCGCAAAATCGGTGTTCGACACTTGTGGTGCTATTATAAACTGGAGCTTTACCCCTCGACCCTCTATCTAGCCTATATGGACTTGGTCTGGAATAAATTCTGGCCAGGAGGCATTCGAAACAACAACATTTCTTTTTTATGCCAGTAGCACTTCATTAAAAAACGTTGCCACGGTTCTAGTACTGTTTACTCTTAAAAGCAAGTTCAGAAAACCCCTGCAAAAAAAAAAAAACACGCGAGTTTAAAAAAAAACTCATTTAGAAAGCAATAAATCTGTTCCGTCATTAAATGCAAGCGCTAAGTTACTGCTGTCTTTCAATGCTGTGCTGTCAAAACTAAGAAAAGAAAAGGTCTCTTCTAAACAGGATTATCGATTATCGGGAAAAGTGGTAATAAAGGATCTCCGAGAGCAGATTCTCAGATAAAGGGATGAAACGCCTTCTATGATGGAAAACACTTCAAACGAACAAAGGGTGCTGTTGCTCGAGGGATGCTCCAGTGCTTACACAGAAAAGGAATGAAAGAAAAAAAAGGAATATATTGTGATCCTTCAAAACAATGAATCACTTACAATTGATACTGTATGTTTGATTATAAGTAATCGATATGCTGACGTGTTTATTTGAGGAAGGACTCCAAGCACGTATCGTTAACGAATTTCCTAAAAGATTTAAAAGTTATGAGTACATGAAAGAAAAATTATATTAGTCCTCGGATTGTAAATTACTTGTTTGTGGATCATTTCTGAGATAAAGTTAATATTTTGTACGTGACTAAATTTGCGACTATCCGTAATAAAAAAATAATTAGAAATAAGTTAGAAACTATCCAAAATAAAACCAACTTACTTCGTTAGAAAACAAGTGACATTTCCAGGAATAAAAAGCGAAGCCTCAGCAAGTTTTGTTGTTATACTTAAGTTGTGTTTCGGCCAAAGAACAGTTCATTAAAAAACTTTTGAATACATACTTTTTTTCCGACAAACATGGTCATTATCGACCATCCACGTTTTCTCAATTTCTGTCTACACTCCTTCATTAATCTTTATGAATAATCTGAAGCCTAGCGTAGATTTGGTTTCGTATTGTGGCTACATTCATAAGATTGCAAACACATTTTTAATATTAAAAAGGGTTTGTATCTTAAATATCAGCGGCAGCGAGTATGTTATTACCTTAGCAACCGCTGCCGTGCATTTACGTCATTTCAAATTGTTTCTGATTGCGGTTAACGTGAATTCGCGACATCGGATAAGTCATCCAATTTAAGTTACTAAGCCGATTCTTTGGGCAGTCCGTGAGAGAAAACTGCTGCATCAATTTACTTCATTTTGGTCTTAAACGAAAGATTTTAATCTAGAGATGTCTCTAATTTGGTTTTTGTAACCGCAATTTCTGTTCATTAGCGATAAATAACAATTTACAATTGCTTTCTGCGCATAGTCAGTGACATGTTTAAATCTGGCTTTAGACACGCATTAAGCCCGTGGCCACATAAACACATTAATTTGTTTCTGCGCATGCTCTGTGGCATGTTTAAATGTGGCTTTACATACTTAATAAGCACGAGTACGCATAAACACGTTAAATTGTTTATTCCGAGGAATCTCTCTAGCTCTCTCTCTCTCTCTCTCTCTCTCTCTCTCTGCCATTTTTATTTTTTATTATATTTGTGAGACATAGAATTAAACCGACGGAAATGGTTTATTTCTCGCTATTGAGTAACCCTATTTCTTTTTATGGATTCAATAGTAACTTTTTAAAGTGTATTTCTCTATTCTTAATATTATGATTTTCAACATTTGTCAACGATGTGTTGAGTATAATTTGTGCAGTAGTACATTTATTTACTATCCAGCCTTCACGTTTTGACAGGTACCAACTATTTTAAATAAAATCGTTAAATTAAACATAATTTATACTGAACTTTAAAAAAAAACATTAAAATAATCGATATAAATGCCGGAAATTAACTGTGTGGGTAAAAAAATGCAATTCTAAGGTTTTAAACATTATTTATACTCAACTTATATTCATTACTTCAATTTTTTTTATAAGTGTCGAAAATTAACTGTATGTGTACAAAAATGCAATTCTAAGGTTTTAAACATTATTTATACTGAACTTACATCGATTTCAATTTTTTTATAAGTGTCGAAAATTAACTGTAAGTAATATAAATGTAATTATAAGGTTTTAAACATCATTTATACTGAACTTACATCGATTTAAATTTTTTTATTGGTGTCGAAAATTAACTGTATGTAAAATAAATGTAATTCTAAGATTTTAAACATTATTTATACTGAACGTATATCAATTACTTCAATTTTTCATAAATGTCGGAAATTACCTGTATGTGTAAAAAAGGCAATTTACACATTGCCGGCACCAGTTATCGACTTTATATAATAAATACTGCAACTTGTGTACTAAATAATTCATACATCAAAACTATTCGCGATAGATTATTACACTGTAAAAGGAACGAATGGCTGAATTTAGGTTGTAAAAAAAGAATGAAAAATTCATCTACTATAAGGAGACAACTTTGACGATATCCGTTACTGAGAGGATGACTTTGTTACGAACAGTTTTCGTTTCGGACTTATGCTTGTAACTTATTGGATTTGGTTTTGTGTGACATTTTGACTTTTTTTTTTCCTTACTTCACTTCCATTTGTACACAAGCAACGGCATAAATTTCATCTTCTCTCGAAATACCGACATTTCGACTCGAAATTGGATTTTTCGAAATTTTTATTTACATTCATAAATAAACCGTACTTGCCATTTACAGATAACGCGAGTTCTTACTTTCTTCCGAGCAAGTGAGTTACAGAAATGATTTAGCCAAACCGAAAAATGTTATCTGCCTCGACTTGCCATTTTGAGGTTCAAATGTTTGTTATTTATTTATTCTGTTTACTTCCGACGTCCATAAAAGCAATTTACGTCATCTTTTTTTAAAACACCTTGAGAGAGTTTGTCGGAATTCTTTGAATATATTCTAGCATATCTTAAAAGCTTCTATAAATAAATTGTCGTTTCTTGGCGACTAAGATACTAGAAAAGTAATTAACGAAATATTTTAAAGTTCTGCTGCCAGAATTCACTTGTAAAAAAGAAAAAGCATTTTGAGCAATTATTTTTATATATAACTACTTTTCAACTGAGAATATTTTATTTCCAAAGTTTTGTAATGCATTCAACATTGTTTCCAATATTTATTTTTGCATTTAGCTTGGTATGTTTAGTTAAAAATTATTATGGTAGATAGTATTAAGACTTGGTGGTGTTGTCGGAAAGTTCAGGTTTTCTGAAAAATAGCCTTTCCGAAGTACTGATTCTTGAATCAGGAAATTGCTTGGGCTAGAAAGTAAACAACGGTTTAAATAATCAAAGATTTTTTCTATCTGCAGTAGATTGTACTTTCAAAAATAATTATCGTTATGAAACTGGAAATGAAGAAAAAGATGTCGAAAGTATAAAATAATAAGTCCTGCTTTGAGTGGAAATTCATTTTGTTTCTCGACAAATAACATATATTTATATTTTGATCTCTATTTATTCTATTATTTATTTCTAAAATTATTTTCTATTATTATTTATTCTATTTATTTATTTCGTCCAATTTTTATTTAAGGATTTTTTAACGCTGAAAATTCTACGTAGTGTATATATATATATATATATATATATATATATATATATATATATATATATATATATATATATACACTCATGGACAAAAAAATTAGCGCACCAAGGAGTCGTCAAAATGAAACGAAATTTTACATACGTAATGACTACTTTTATATAAGTAAATGATAAGAAAATCAAAGAAAAAGGATAATTTACTTCAGAGAAAAAGGCAAAAGAACGGAGGAGTTAATACTCCGTTGGACCCCCTCTAGCGCGAATGCACGATGCGATACGATCGGGCATTGAGTCATACAAGTTCTGTATGATGTCTTAAGACATTTCGTTCCATATTTGCTGTAACCTTGCCTCTAGTTCGTTCAAACTCGTGGGATGCCCAACTCGTCGTCCCAAATGATCCCAGATATGCTCGATTGGAGACAAATCTAGGGATCAGGCAGGCCAAGGAAGGGTAGTAACAGTGCGGAGACAGTCTTGTGACACCCTTGCCGTATGAGGCCGAGCATTGTCTTGTTGAAAAATGGCTCCTGGGAGCCGTTGCATGAGTGGCAACACATGTGGTTGCAGGATTTCATGAACATACCGCTGGGCTGTCATGGTGCCACGGAACAATACTAGGGGTGACCGTGTATTGTAGGCAATGACACCCCATACCATCACACCAGCTGTGGGAGCGATGTGTCGCTGTACAGCAAAGGCAGGATTGAAGCGTTCACCACGTGCTCTCCACACACGAACACGATTGTCATCACTGCCGAGATTGAATCTGGATTCGTCGCTAAAGACGACCTGGTTCCGGTGCAGTACAGTTTCCTCGTGGGCGGCAAAACTCCAAACGGAGGCGTCTATGGGTCGGCGTCAAGGGCAGCACACGTAATGGGCGCCGCGATACCAACTGTCCTTCAGCCAGGCACCTTCGTATGGTTCGAGAAGACACAGAGGCCCCTAGTGAAGGTGCTACCTGTGCCTAGATGGCGGCCGATGAAGCAGTTGGCTGTACGCGTGCATTTCTTACGATGTGGCGGTCTTCTCGACGACTGGTCTGTCGAGGGCGTCCTGAGCCTGGTCTTCGTGTACATGACATCTTGGAAAAAACTGACTTAGGCACTTCTTGTAACAAGCCCCAGATTATATATATATATATATATATTTATATATATATATGCATATATATATATTATGTATTATATATATATATATATATATATATATATATATACATATATATATATATATATATATATATATATATATATATTGACCTCGAGTTATGAAGCAACCGAGATTTATCGGTTATTGATTTTGCGAGATGGCTGTATGAGATTTTATGAATTAATAGTAAAACGAATGGTAAGTACTGTATTTGCAACTAAATTGACAGACCTCTATCGTTAAATTTTACATAATTTTCTTTCAGAGTAAATGAACCTTCACAAGTGTTAAATACTAAACGTTGAAAATATATTTATGCATACATAAAGGCCGAGTTATACTTAATATCTGAAATGCAAAAATTGAATGTTTTAAAATGTTGCTGTTTCTAATGCTTTCTGGCCGGAAGTATTCCAGACCAGGTTCATATAGGCTAGCGCAGGGATCCCCAACCTTTTTCCTCCTTTTAAATGAATGATTTTCTCATCGACCCTCTCACATTTTCTCTATAATGTACAGCATTCAATATAATTAAAATACTGATAGTTGCATATAAAACGCTTAAAGATAACAATTTGACTAAGAATAGGAACAAAAAATTAGAAAAAGGTGGTTCATTAGGTGTATGTTTTATTGCTTTTGTATTATTTTCATTTTTTAATTTCAGAAGTACAAGATTTCAGAAACACATATTGTAATTACACAAACGTAGCCAAGAAAAAAAAACGAAACTGCCTCTCATGGTTGAATCAGGAGGACCCATGACCTGTTTAAGGTCCGGTGGATTTCCTCATTTCTGCCTAGTGTTGGTACACAAATAAAAGCAGGCGGCGACATTCGAGGCATTTACAAAAGCGTCATGACATTCGACTTAAGATGGGTGGATCATTCCGCCCTATGCAAATCTGCATTTATACATATTAAAACGGATATTATTTTCTAATAATAACATTTATAACAAATTAATTAAATTTTAAAACAAAAAAATTATCACCGACCACCAATAGACCCCTGGAATACTATAGACCCTATTTAAACTTCCATCGACCCCCAAGGGGTCCACCTGGACTCCCGTTGGGAATCCCTGAGCTAGTGGGTCGAGGGGTGCGGCTCCGGTTTATAATAGAACCACAAGACTTGGAGTCCGATTTAGTCAGGTGCCACCTCAATTTTCATCGATCAACCCCAGAGGTGACATCTGGGGGGGGACATACCCTCTCCCACCCTCTCTGACCTCATAGAGGGACTTTTCAGTGTACAGATTTTACGTACCCATATCTGGCCTAGAGACAGGTATTTAACGGCGCTTGTCGGGATTCGATCCGAGCACCCTCACCACCGAAAGTCGACGCGCTAACACTAGGCTACCTCAATCCCAATGCTTTGTATTAATAATTCCAGTAATTTCTCTTCATACAAAACTAATCAACATTTTTAATCAAAACCCCTAAAAATAATAAAATTTACATTTTGTATGGAAAACACAAAAAGCATTGCGATATTACTTTTCAGGTAAACGTGCGTGATCTCATTCAGGGTACATGTGCGACCGATCCAGGCCATTGAATTTCTCCTAAATGTCAAGCGTTGACATAATATTTTTTTTTTTTTTTTGGGGGGGGGGAGGACCATGGGAGAAATTATGCGAGATAGTGAAGATTATTTCTGTCAGAGCCCCGAGACATGAATTTATGAGTCTTCATCGTAAAAATATTTCAGATTCAGAATGCAAATTAAATATTGAGGGAGTGCATACAACGTAAGAAAAAAGAAATATACATGTAAAACGTAAAAGTACATGACGCAATTATCTTTTCATGATTTAAAATGACTCCGTAGAAATAGGAAACACATTTCTGTTCTTTGAATTTCATTACTTAGATGGGATGTAAAACAGTATGAATAATATTTGATTACTCATTCTACAGTGAAGGGTACTAAAATTAACACACGTAGGATACATACGAAGGAATCACTCGTTACGAAGATTCAAATGCACAAGGCACTCAAATTTAGGATCAAAACTTCACGTGCAGGAAAATTTAGAACAAATTCTTTCAAATTATTTAAACATTTTTTTTTCATCGGTGTTAAAAATGTGCGTCGTACGGAAAACTCCAAAAAGCTACAAAGGAATTCAGAATGAGATCAACAAAATAGAAATATTTGTACTTTTTTCTGTGTTCCTAATTAAACTGAAGGCATTAATAAAAAGTTTTTATCGTGAATTCTAAATTCTTCTGAATAACTGATTAGAAATTCTCTGAACTAAGGTCCATATGTTGTATAAATTTTATTTTTAACTTTGGTTATATGTATCAACCAAAATTTATTACACATGAAGCTGGTTCATGCTCTAGATTGACTGCTCGGGAGATAAATACATTAAGATAGAATTAAACTACGTCAAATGTGCTCTATGAATGTGCTTTACATCATTTGTTGTTGTTTTTTCTAATGCCCCCTGGCTGGAAGTTCCAGACAAGGCCAATGCGGCCTCTATAACAATGTCCATATAGGCTTCGGGCTGAAGTGTGCTGTTCTAGTAGTTTATATAGCACATCAAGGGTCAGATTCCGTCTTAGCTAGTTGCCACCTCAAATTTGGCCGAGCACCCCCAGGGGCAACATCTGGGGAAAACTGACCCTCTCCCACCCTCTCTGATCTCATAGAGGGACTCTTTACATAACTTAAAAACATGAATCCCACAAGTTTATTCCTAACCGGCAATCGAGAAGTTTACGTTACATGCCCTGCAAGAATATGAACACATACAAACGAGGCCATGGACCAAAAAGCAAGGAAAAAAATATTAAAATTCAGAAAATGGTTATTCTATTTGTTTTTAATAGTGCCCAGAGAGGATAGACCAAACGTATATCATGTGATGCAAAACTAGTAAACTGCTATATTACTATAAAAAGAACGTAGTTTATGAAAAAAAGCTACATACAGTAAAAAACCATACAGTTAATAACTTACAGAAAACTTGCAGATAGCGCTAAACATGTACTCCGATTCTTTATCGGTTTTCCTCTTTACTGTGGAAATTAATAAGTTGATTGTCCCTGATATACGATAGTTTTTTGTATTTTATAAACTTCAAAAAAATTGCAAAATCTTAAGCTGGGAAACTCAGAGTTCTTAATTAATTATTGGCGGCAAAATCACGATAAATCAAATACGTAAATATAAAAAAAACCTCAATTTGACAATACACTGTAATTTCTTCTTCGAAAATTTTATTTGTAAATTGTATATCCTAAAAGAATGCTACTTTTCTGTCAGTTTCTGAAATCATGTATAGTAACCACTCTAAAACGCATGTATAACAGCAAAAAATTACATAAATTTGGTGCGCAAAAGCTGCATATAGTATTTATCTACATCTTTCACATCTAAGGAGCTATATAAATGACTAGCTGAAAACCCGCGCTTCGCTACGGAGTACATTCAAATTAAATACAACGGTCAATGTATGCAATTAATGCCAAAAACAAATAAATATATATGTATATTTATAAAAAAATCGTAAGGGATATTTGTTTTTTTTGGATAATATCCAATCGTCTGCTGCATTGGAAAGAGATTTTTTTTTGTCTATTTAGTTGTTATGTACGTGACGATAAATTTATTTAAAGTACCAGAAAAAGAAATCATGTGATCAGCACTTAATGAATTAAATTCTAAAAATTAATCTTTAAAAATTCACCAAAAATCCGAAAATCGAGGTAAAGGTTCGAAAAAGATTTCATTTTAAAGGAATTTTTATGATCTTTCTCGTGATATAAATTTTATAACCCTCAAATTATTATTTTAAATGCAAACTTAAAAAAAGTTACAAAAACAGCTTAAAAATTTAATTTAAAAAAATCTAAGAAGAATTTTTCAAAAATCTTTCTTAGTGCACCCCTACACCATACGAAGTATCGCCATGCAAAATTTCAGCCCTTTAGGTCCAGCGGTTTGGTCTGTGCGTTGTATGTCAGTGAGTCAGTTACGAAACTGTTTTTTATACGTATATAGATAAATCATCCTCTGACTTCAAAAAGAAAGGTTCAAAACAAAACTCTGCTGGTGTCCGGGATTAATTAAATTCCATTAACAAATGAGTTTGCCTAAGGATCAATCATGGTTTCGTAGGGAAAAAAATAGCAGCTCTAGACTTTTCAGAGAAATTTTCCGTTAAATCAAATTTTTCATCAGGAAAGATGAGTTTTTATTAAAAACTTTTAAAAACAGCAATAGATGTGTCTAGTGTCAAGGCTTGCCTCAGTCCAATAATCGTTGCTTGATTTGCCAGTAATATTTTCAGTTTATAAATTACTAGCTGAAAACCCGCACTTCGCTACGGACTACATTCAAATTAAATACAACGGTCAATGTATGCAATTAATGCAAAATATATATATATATATATATATATATAATAAATAAGACGATCAATGTATACAATTGATGTAAAAAAAACAAAAAAATATATTTATAAAAAAAACGTAAAGGATATTTTTATAAACAAAATAATGTAGAAGAAAATATTCAAATTACATTCTAAAGAATACAGTACAGCTTGAGGAACATAATATCTTTTATTGTTTTTTAATAGTTTTTCGATAATGTCCAATCGTCTGCCACATTAGCAAAAAAAAAATAAATAAATAAATAAACAAATAAATAAAAAATTGTCTATTTAGTTGTTATGCACGTGATGATACATTTATTTAAAATACAGGAAAAGGAAATCCCGTGATCAGAATTTAAGAAATTAAATTCTAAAACTTAATCTTTAAAAATTCACCAAAAATCAGAAAATGGAGGTAAAGATTCGAAAAAGACCTCCTTTTAAAGCAATTTTTATGATCTTTCTCGTGATATAAATTTTCAGCCATTTAGGAAATCCCGTGATCAGAATTTAAGAAATTAAATTCTAAAACTTAATCTTTAAAAATTCACCAAAAATCAGAAAATGGAGGTAAAGATTCGAAAAAGACCTCCTTTTAAAGCAATTTTTATGATCTTTCTCGTGATATAAATTTTATAAACCCTTGTAAATTTTGATCGACACAGCTCAATTAAATAGCGGATTGTAAAAAAATTTTTAACTCTTTTATTGAACATCACAAATCAGGCCTAAAAAGCCACGTGCTCCTCACATATCGGGAGCTATCTCACTCGCCGTCCGTACTAGACATTCACCTCGAGGTCAACTGGCGATTCTCATCTCTCACCCCTGTTCCAACACCGTGTCACGTGATCAGCACGTCACCGGGCTGGTAGAGTAGGAGAGCTCGGCGCGTACAACCCTCATAATATTATTTTAAACTCAAACACTGTTTTAGTAAAAAAAAGTTACTAAAACAGCTTAAAAATTTAATTTTAAAAAAATCGAAGAAGAATTTTTCAAAATTCTTTCTTAATACACCCCTAAACTATAAGAAGAATCGCCATGCAAAATTTCAGCCATTTAGGTCCTGCGGTTTGGTCTGTGCGTCGTATGTCAGTTACGGAACTGTTTTATATATATAGATCGTATCAGGGAACATGTTTTATATTCTTAGTATGCTAATGGTAAAAAATTTTCTCAATAAAAATTTTCAGCTCACATTTTTTTCTCATGGAATAGGCTTCAAAAATAACTATTTTATGTTATATCTTTATAAATTAAATCTTTGGGTTTTCTTTACACTAAATATTGCAGTCAGGAGAATAATGTTGCAATATATGTCAGAACGCAATAACTTTGAAATGGAAAGAAAAATAATTTAAAAAAATAGTTTAAATTGAACTAGCGGTTAGCTGAGTACGCTTACTAAGGAGATTAGAATATTATTAAAGTAATATTAAAAAAAAATTTAAAGTCAATTCCTACTTAGATCAACAAAGAAAAATTTTATTTTAGTTACTTTTTGGCGGGAAATTGCACTGATATTGGCTCGATTCTGTGAACACCATTATTGCCGAAAAATTTTTTTCTCCCATATAAAACTAAAATTAATTAACTAAATTTAATTAATGAATTAATATTTGAAAAAACTGTATTAACATCAAGTGTCATCCACTACAAGTTAAAAAAAATGTATTTGAACTTGAGTGGATGAATAAAAAGTATTTTATTAACGATTGAAAATTTTAACAAGATATATAAATATAGGGAGAGTGTGAACTAATAGTAGGAATTGAAAAATTAGGTGGCCCGTACTAAATTTTCGTGAGGTTGGTGGTTTGTAGTAGGATGAAAGAAGAACCGTTTCGTTTGTATCCAGTGTTTATTTGTCAACTAACAATGTTGCGCAACGATAATACAAAACCGATTCATTACAAAACACCTTTGGACACAAAACAGAAGGTGAAGGATAACACAAAACAGGGGAACATGACATATGTACACGTCATATTTGTAGACAATATTAGAAGTTAAATAGGCTACAAACTCGAGGAAAATGTGATATGTATATTGCAAAACCTCTATGTGCACACTATTTGACTGTGTCGTTTTGACGCAATCCTAGAAAGAACTCTAGGGCCAAAAGTTAGAGTTTCAATTCGATTTTTGAACAAACGATACAATGTGTCATTCTGAATTAACGATTCGTCAGAAGCGGAGGACTTAATCTTTAAAATGGTACCTCATTTATCGATTTTGGTTAAGTATGAAGGGAGAGAAAGGGATCGTCAGGAAAAAATCCCCTGCTAGAAATAATATCTATGGTTTTTCCATGCAAAAAGAATAATGTACACCTACGCGGATGTTGCCAATAAAGAGATTCATTAATGAAATCACGGAATGATAATAAAGCAAAAGATTTTTAAATTAAAAAGTTCAATGCGATTGATAATGGTAAAATAAAAATTCTAGCGCGGTGGTACCTAATTTACAGATTTAGGTTAAGTATAAAGGGGAAATAAAGGATCGCCAGAAAAAAATCACCATCTTGAAATAATACACGCTGTCACAAAAAAATATATGCACCCAGAAGAAATCGAGCTACTGTCTCGAAACTTGGCAGGAATGTAGTCTGGTAAGAGATATGCAAATGATTAAAATTTCGACGCCAATGAGACAAGGGTAAGCGCGCTAAGAGATTCGCAGCTCGGAGAGTTTAAAAGCATGCTTGCTCGTGCCATAGGGTTATTCAAACAAATCTGTCGACTTGGATGGACGGTATTGTGACTAGAGATGCCTCTGAGACGTAACCGGCGATAGTATGAACAATTGTCGGACTTTGAGAGGGGGCATATAGTAGACCTCGGAGAAGCAGGTTGGTCAAACAGGCGTATCGACCGTCACCTCACTCGGAGCGATATGGTAGCTGCCCGGTGTTAGGAACAATGGATCACGGAAGGGATAGTCTACCGTCGCGGAGGGTCAGGGCGTCCCAGGAACCCAAATGCGCGCAATCATAAGAGCGGCCACGTCCGCTCCAACAACGTCGCTAGAATCGGTTCGACGCCTTTTACCACCTTCCAGACATCCGGTGCTATCAAGGGAAACCCTTCGGAGACGACTGGCCGACGCAGGTATCAGGAGACGACGTCCATTAAGACGCCTACCACTGATCCCACATCATAGGCAGTGTCGACTGGATTTTTGCCGACCTCGGGCAAGCTGGAGTGTGACCGACTGGAGGCGTGTGATCTTCAGCGATGAATCCGGATTCAGTCTCAATGCTGATGACCAGCGCATACGCGTGTGGAGGTGGCCAGCCCACCGCTCCGATCCGGCATTTGTTGTCGAGAGGCATACGGCGATTACACAAGTTGTGACAGTTTGGAGAGCGATTTGTTGGGACACACGATCACCTCTAGTTGTCTTTCAAAGCACTTTGACGTCACGCAGTAACGTGGACGAGATTTTAACGCCAGTTGTACTGCCTATGCTATCAAGTTGCCCAGGTGCCATTTATCAGCAAGACAACTTTCGTATACATACTGCGCGACTCTCCCAACAATGTCTTCAAGGATATGACGTACTCCCATGGCCTGCCAGTTCACCAGACGTCTCGCCTATAGAGCACGTCTGGGACGTTCTTAGAAGGCAACTGCAGCCGTCCCGGAATACTGGTGAATTAACTACCCAGTAGCAAAGATTATGGCATGATCTTCCTCAGGAGGTCATAGGTGACCTCACTGATTCGGTGCCACGCCGTGTTTCGGCTTGTATAGCTGCCAGAGGTGGATTTACTGCTTACTGATTTGTAACCTTTTTCATGCCATATCTTCTTAATAAAACGGTCTGTTCTTCTGAATTTGTAATCATTTGCTTTTCTCCTCATACACAACATACATGTTAAGTTTCGTGATAGTAGCTTGTTTCCTTCTGGGAGCATATATTTTTTTTTGTGACAGAGTGTATATATGCTTATTTGGGTTTGCATTTATTTAGTAAGATCTATGTACAGATGCAATCGATCCTTCAGTCTAGAAAAAAAATAGTAAATACTGAGATATTTTACGGGATTGTTGATTGAGAGCAGTGTGGTCATCTTTTGTTACCCTAGGGGTAATTAGATCGGGACTCACTATTTAAAGCTGATTTCGGAAGGCTAAAATATCCATATCTACAGTGGTACTTGAAATCACAGACTCTTGTACCGTATGCCAGCTAGATTTAACAAGACACTCCCTCAAATATTAAAACATTTACGAATGATACGTAAGTCAATATAACAACAGGTAATTTAAAATTTTATTCTGTATTTTATATTGCATAGTTATGCATATTTCACTTTAAAACACAGAAGGTTTAATTTAAAAATGGAATTATTGCCGTCTGCAAATTAAAAGATAAATTTTATTTACAGTAAAGCTGTTTTATTTTAGGCAAAAGATCTGGGTCTTTAGTATTGCTTTAAAGCCGAGTAAAAACAAAATTTGTTCGAGTATTTTTTAAAACAATAGAAATCAATTTAAAATATGTTCATCAAAAACAGAAACATTAAGAACAGACAGGTTTTTTTCTAATCAAAATAATGCTGAATATTTTATTTAAATTCTTAAATAATCAATAACAAAAATAGATTATAATATTTAATAAAATTATCTTATACCTTATTAAATGCTTAAAAAAATGTCTTTCTAACACGTCTTAACGTCGTGAGATTTCCATCATAATTAATTATTAACAAATTCTGTTCCAGACATGAGGTGTAATCATATCATTCCCTGCTCTTTTTGCGCCTTTAAGGTTCATTTTGAATTTATTTAGCGGTAATTGCAATGGAAGTTGCCAGAATAAAATTACGAAATCCTATTTTCCCATTTCTCTTATTCAAATGCTATTAAACAACGTAGATCGAAAGCGGTAGGAAAGCTTATCAAAAATTCAAAATGATCAGTAACAATAAAATATTAATGTATAATTTTACCAAAATTTTCATATTTTTAGGAAAATGAGATAGTCGAAAACTTTTCATTTAGGAAAGTAACAGGTATGAATTTCGTATAAGATTCATCTATTAAATTTTAACATAAAAACCTCTCAGTTGTAAATTAAATGTTTCCCTTGGCATTTATTTAAAATACATTTCAATAAATTATCCTATGCTAGACGTAGTCGGAAATGCACCTACTGTTGAAATATGAATTATTAATGTTACTAGCTGCAGAAAATCGACTTTGATTAAGATTATAGAATGAATCGATTATAGTTTCATTTTCTTGATTATTAAGATCGACGACTTAGCAGATTTCTTAAAATCTCTTTTTTTTCCTTTAGGGGGGGGGGGAGGCGGGTGGAGAAGATTCTAAAGAGAATTTCTTTACTCGTTTATAAAAAGAAAAAAGTTTATTTTTATGTGTTCACAGATGTCTTCGTAAGAGATTTTAAAGAAGTGGGGAAGAGAACATTACACACACACGAATATATATAATACATAATGAAACTTTCTCAAAATATTTCGACGTTATGAAAAGGATTATAAGAGAGAGTATTGAAGAAATAAAAAAAGAATGAATAAAGTATATAAATCCGTGTTCAGTCTTCATAAAAGACTTACTATTTTTGTTTTTATTTTTAAATAATTATTTGTATTAATTGTTTCATTTTATTCATCATATTGTTTGTAATTTGCATTCTAATTGTGTTTTTGGTCAATAGATGGCATCACTATGTAACTTTTTTTTTTACTTCAAGCTAAAATGTTTTTTATTCTGTTGTTGTTGCACATTCGATTCTGAGTAATGGCAAGAAAATGGCTAAAAAAATGTTTTATCTGTTGTGGTGTATATTCTATTCTAAGCAATGTCATGTAAGAATTCAAAAATCGCTATGTTGGATGTGATTCCGGCTTTCTTTTTTTCGTGTTAAAGACTCTATGCAGATTACTGTTCAAACTGTTGACAATTTGCAGTCAATTATTCATTTTGTTAAACCTAATTCCGAAGGGTTATTCAGTGTGTCATGAATTCAATAGTTATGTGTTAAACTGAAGTCAATTATTAAATGCATTTTCAGGATACATGCAGGAACTAAATTTTTTAGTGTTGACCTATCATTGAAGTATTATTCAGATGATGTTAAAGGTAAGCCATTCCAGTGTTACCTTTATTAAAAGAATCAAGAAGATTGATTAGTTGCACTTAAACAAGAACATTAAATATTTTTGTTACTGTATTCTTATACAGTCCACTAAGATATAAAGTTATATTAATAGGTGGCGTAGAAAACGCTACCTCGCAAATACCTCTGCCTCGGAAGCAGCGCTAACGGGAGGGAAACTACCAGAATGAACTCTGCCGAAAAAGAACACTTCGCCGTGAAGAACCGGGAGAGAATATGCAAAGCAACTTCACCTTCTGTCGACCTTCACCCATAAAGGAGAGAGCGAGTGCGCAGGTGGCAGGATTACTCATGACTGTAACCTCACTGTGCCCCGGTATGACCAATGTTTAAGAAAGGAGGTTTTATTCTTGCTACGTTGTTTTAATACGTTGCTTAATACGTTCTTGTTTTCTCGTCTTAATAAATTGTTAGTTTTTTTGAAAGGTTGCATCTTATTTTATATGATGTCAGTGCTGCAATATGCAGGCATCAACAGCCTAAAATAAAAAAAATTGACCCCACAATCCCTAAAAATACATGAAACCTTTTGAAAAAAAGTAAGTAAAACAAAAATTTTAATCCATTTTTTCTATTGCTTGGTACTTTGTAACTAGGACTTAAAGCCACTATCGGCGACAACCACGAAGTGGGCAAGAAAATATCAAATGCATCTTCTTCTGTTTAAGAAGTCTTCGCACAAGCTGGACACGGATGTACAACAGGGTACGTAAAGACAGCGTAAAATGGAAATGTTATCATAGACATACAACTTCTTAAAATCCACAATTCTAAACAAAGAACATAAAAATGTGGTCAAAGTGGATGATGAAATTACTATAAACAAGTAAAATATACACAAACTGGATTGTAAGAAGTTGTGTGTTTCTGTTTCTATTTTCCTCAAGTTTCCTGTTAAATCATGAAAATGTTGTGTCGAGCAGTGTAATAGACATTCGGTTTCTGATATTTTGTTTTAAAGCACTATAGCCAAAAAAATGATATTGCTTTTTTTTGAGAATTTTGTAATCCCTTGCTCTCTTAACACATTCACAACCGGTAATTTTTTTTCACTTTTGAAATACTAAAAACCGGATAAAACAAGGAAATTCAAAAGCTGACAAGTACTGTAAACTTGCAATCTTTGATCAACTATTTTGTAAGTAACGTTATCACTCGTATTGCGAGCTCAATTTAACATTATAAAACTATTGCAATTTTCCCCTTAATCCCGTTGCCTGACTATGTTTTCAAGACAAAATATTCTCCAAACTATTAGATATGATAACTTAGCGACAACGGCAAAAAAATACCTAACGAAAAGACGTTAATTCGCGTCAACGGCAACCAGAAGTAGAAATCAAATTGTCGTACCATTCTTAGGTTATTTTGATTCATACTGTATGTGTCTGGCTCAGAGGTAGCCTAGTAGTAGCGCGTTGGGCTTCAGACTGAAGTTTCTTGGTTCGACTCCCGATGAGAGCCATTAAATACTCTTGTGTTTAGACCGGATAGAGGCACGTTAAATCTATGGACCGGAAAGCAATTCGATGAGGTTTGAGAGGGTGGGAGAACGTACGAGCCACCCAGATGTCGTTCCTGGGGTTGCTCGGTCAAAATTAGGGTGGAACCTTGTAATGTAGGACTCCTACACATGTGGTGTTATTGTAAACCAGAGCCGCATTCCTCAGTCCGCTGCCATCTATGAACCTAAGGGGTATAATAATAAAAATAATTTGTATGTTTCTACATTGAAGCAGTAATAAAAATAATGACTAAGGAATGGCTAATACTGATTCTAAATAGCTGACGATATTTATGAATTTGTTTCAAATAGTTTATTGGTGAACGTTTTAAATATTTTTAAAGCGTTTTCTGCTCATAGAATTCAAATTATCTACCAGATTTCAGGAAATTATAGCTTTCAGAAAGAGGGGAAGAACTTTAATATCCGTTGATAACATTTATGTGAATGAAATTTCAAACAAGAAAAGCTAACTTTAAAGCTTTTTGATGAAAAAGTAGAATTGATCGCGGAATCGTTTTTTTTTTTTTCTTACAAGTTTGGAATTATAGGGACTTTCATTTTCAGGGGCAGGCTTTTCCAAGATGATCCTATTCTGTAAGCGATAATAGAATAATTTCCTGTTAAAATATGTTTTTTCAATGCGCAAGGTATGTTATTTATTATTTTGCAGAAACTTTCGTAGAAATAATTTCAAACAATTTTGAGATAAAATGTTTTTGCTTCATCCCTTCTTTTATTAATGCATAGCTATTACCTTTTTTTAAACCTTACATTGAAATGTAAAAAAAGTCGAGATGTTCATTCTGCATTAAAGTTACGGTTAAAAAAGAACAAAACTTTATTTGAAAAAGAAGTTTTCATAAAAGCTTTTTACCTTCTGCTTGGATTTAATAGTTTAATATTTTAGATGGTATGCTAATGTCGATGATTGCTTTTAATAAGATATAAAAACTTTTAGCAATCATTTTGAAAAAAGCTGAATTTTTTTCTTTTCAAGTGCTTTTTTATAATATTTAATTGTAGGAAAAAAAGCGCTTGGCGTAGTTTAAACAAATCCAGTAAAATTTGTGGCAAATGACAATTTTAACAGAACAAGTTATTTAGTTCCTGTATGTTTTTAAGAACAACTATTTTATCTATATAAATGTAAGCTTAACATAATTTTTTAATCTAAAGCTTCATTGCTAATATATTTCATAAGTCTATTATATCCACTGAATTCTTTCAACAGTATGTGTTAAATATGTATAAAATATTTCATACTATTTTGAGTTTTATGGTATTCTGTAGCGTAAGCCATATAACAAACTTCCATTTATCCAAGTCGTCTGGTTACCGAAATTTTCTGCGTAACCTTCATTTTGAACATCATTTTCTTGCTAATAAATATCCATATTACGAAAAAATTTCTATGTTGCGAAGTTTTCTTCGATGTGGAAGTATTCAGTTTAATTCGTCGGTTATTACAGATTTATAAAAAAAATGCAGAAAATCACATTCTGATCTGAAAATTTTTATGAACACAAGTGTTATTATAAGAGACCATAAAAACAGTAGTTACAGTATTTCATTATATGTGATGTCTGAAACAGGGAAATCTTTTTGTTTAGAATAATAAAAATATCGGAAACCACATCTTTATTGCATGTTTCTGTTATCTTGATGCAATTGAGAACTAAAATATTTCTTTCAGTTTGTTATGAATTTTATAAATATCGTACATAAATACTTTTTTATACTGCAAAGTTTGTGCACAGTATTTGATATTTCTTGAATTTTGTCTCATTTGTTAAAAACACCTATGCAAACTGAATATAATTCAACAATTTATGTTTAATTATACGATAAAAAGTAATTGAGTTTACATTTCTAACATTTTTCATTTCATGAAGCTTAGTTTATTTGGATTGAAAACAATTTTTAATTACCGAGTTTTGTGTAACCTAATTTTTAAATAGAATAATCGAGCTTTGTTAAATATCTACTTAATTTTTTATTAGGTATTATATTAATTTTTGGATTTCGTTTTGTATTCCGTTATTAAGTTAAAAAAGATGCAATAGAATCAAAAGAGTAATACATTAATCTTCTTTAAAAGCATTAAATCCATCTCCTAGTATTTACAACCCCAAAGGACAGAGGAATATGTAAGATGATAATCTCTAACAGTCAGCATGATATTGGAAGAAGATGTTTTTTCCTATGTTTTTGTTGCATATTTTAGCAAGCAATACACGTTCAAAGTTAAGGAGGTTTAAACAAAGATACATTTTAAAATGTGAGTTAAAAATTCTACCACTGACTAAATATTCTTTTGTATTGTTTGAAGGATTATGAGACTTAAATGAGACCATTTTAATCTCCTTACGGTGATGCAGATTTAGCTGATGGGAATTATGTTCAACCTTTTTTAACGCCTTTACAGGGTCATTTATATTTTTAGCGAATTTTTAGAGTGACTCTTTGAATAAGGTAGTTTTTCTTACAGGAAGTCGCAGATGTCAGATGAATGCTTAACTTTTCCCTAAGGAAGTAAAATTTTTAAATGATTTTTAGTATAACTCAGAAAAGTAGTATTTGTTGCCAGCCTTTTAAAAATGTCCAATGTTTTAAAGTATTGGCTCAGTTACTAAGCTCAATTACTTTTTTAACCAAGTGGCAATTTCTATTGGTTTCGAGTTTACAATGAATTAACTAAAATTAGTGATAACCAAAACTTTTCTAGCATGCATTAAGTATAAATTAAATATATATCAATACATATCGTTAGGAATAGTTTCTCCAAAACAGTCAGATAGAAAAATTTTCTAACATCTATACATCACAGGGACATATAATTTTACATGACATTAAAGTTTTTCTTGTCAGTGCATAATAGTGTTTCTGCTTTTTTTACAGCTAACGACTAAATGCGAAAATGTTTTGGGAAAAGGAAAACACTAAAAGACCTTTGGCGTGCAGTACTATGTGAATCATTGTTCAACTACTCAATCACATCTGTTTTAATAGCTGACATGAAGTTGGTTTATACGAAGAAATATTTTTATTGAAGCTTTACTGGAATTAAAGAAATATTTATAAATGATGAGTCATTTATAAATATTTCAAAAGTCATTTATAAATATGTCAATGTCAGAGAGTGCTTAGACGCATATTTTATTACTTTAATCGTTTTAGTTTAATGGTTGCAGTTTCCTCCTTAACACTGGCGTTTTCTGGTAGTACCCTAGTTTGATGTTTGATCAGATTTTCTAAGTTTTTCGCCTTAGAACACAATGGAAATGTGATACCTCGAGACCGTCTCAGTTCAGGTGACAAGACAATTGTGACAGGGATTATCTACTAGGTTTTCGTGGTTTTTAACATAAATACAATACACTCGCCCTAGAATTCCTTCCACGTATGTGGTGTTTAGCAGTATCTGTGTCTAGACCTGTATTTTTTAATTTGTATCATGATTTGTACCTAGATTTTTAAAATGATTTGTATTTGTATCTGGGGCTAGTACGTGTGATGCTCTGTATCAAGTCGTTAAGTTTTAAGGATTCAGTTTTTTTAGCCTTGTCTGATTATGTTCTCATTCGTAGAACCCAGCGAGATTTGCTGTCAGTGCCCAAATTTTCATCGTTTATAATAACTTTTGTGATAGGAAAGTAAAAATTCGAGTATTAAACATGTGGCACGTCTCCCTGTTGCATTTGATTTTGGTTGAACGCAAATACGATGTGATTTGCATTATAAATAACTCTTATTAGTCTATTCGAAAATAATCGTCACTTTTCATTTATTTTAATAGATACCCTGCAGGTAAAAATATCCACATTTTTAAATTACTTATTTTTACCATTGATGCAAAAAAGTATGGTAACACTAATGTAATGTATGTTTTAAATAAACTAACACCACGTTATAATTGCATTTAATGTTGGAACATTTTAAATAATTTATTTTATAAATTTCTTTTTCATCAGTTAGGGAAGAGGTTACAGCCATCAAATAAACTTCCCTATTTTAAATGCTGGTTAGTGCTCAATCAAGCTGTACAGTTATTTTGCCAGACTTCTAGGTCACGTGCTCTTCAAATCATGTAAATACACAATTTTATTAAGTTGTGGTCACGAATTGTGAATGTAGGTTGAGATGAAATATTTATATGTTATCCCAATTCAATCTGCATTACATTTCCTTAAATAAAATTAACAGTTATGTATTTGCTATCTCCTTGCTTTAATTTTAGCGTTAACTTTATAGTTTGCTCATATTATAGTTTGCTACATTGTCATTATAGTTTGCTTTATAGGGACCTCTATGCAGTAAGAGACATCAACATGAGGAAAAAAAAACTCAGTGGTTCTATCCTATCGTTTGTCATTTACTTTCAAGTATGAATGAAAAATCAGCGCCCACGGGATAAGACATTTTAAGGTGTTCATAATGTTCAATTGTACATACATTATTTCGCACTCCCCTAAAATACTTTTAAAATATTTGGCACTTAAATACTTGTTAGGGAATAACAAAAAATATTATTAAGCGTGTTTTCTAATATCTTGTAATTATTCAAAAGCAAAAGCCAATACTTATATATACGCTAAGAGCACATTTCTGTATATTTTTTCCTCTCATGGCAAATTACACATAATTTTAAAAATGCAATATCGCTTCAGAGGTGATATATATCCTTATGGATATATTAAATTTCGTGCCTAATATCCCTTCCAAAATCTGGCAAAAGAAAGGAATTTAACCATTGATATCATTTAAAGGATACCACTTGCGTATTTTGACCTGACACCATTATCTGAATGACATTCTTCTAAATGTGTTTTTTTTTCTCAACTTAAAATAAAGAACATGTTAGAAACTACAAACAACTATTTTTCGCAGCATTCCTTGACCCCCTGTTCTATAGTAAATTTAATCTGCTGAAGAATGCGACCGAAGCACTGAATTCAACAAAAAGTGACATTAAATAATTTTCATAAATACGTACGTACCCTACATAGCAGGTTCGAAATTTTTTTGCATGTGTTTCTTTAGTTTAATACCTCACGAACGCATTCTAGAAACACATAAGGCGTCCTTTTATAAATGGAACCTATAATATCCTATAATAGAATTCTATCTAACAATCCTATCGCATAAATCTAGTTAGCAGTGTTTCGTAAGGATAATGACATTTGTCTCAAATGCAGACAGTGTTTTTCATTTTATGTAGTTTTAATTCAGAGCACGTATTTGTTTCCGTTACATTACCCTTGAGAATCGTAACTATAAGTAATTCTCTTTTTTTTTCAAGACAACATTCTTTACATTTTTCAAAACGCTATATATTCTCAAAAAATTTGATTCCGAATCATTCGCCTCATTCAGTAAGAAAATACTCCAATGTTTTTCATTGTTTTGTTATTTCTTTGATTGTTTTTTTGCGTAAGGCAGCTTCACATAATTACCCAACGTTTAGAATACATGAAATATTTAGAAATTTTGTTTAACACACATAATATTTCTGTTTCACACCCATAGCAGCTTTTACATTCAAAATTTGCATAAATTTACGCTGACATTTATATTGTTTCAGTAAGGCGTACACAAAATTCAGTAATTTGCTTTTGAATCAGCTAGTCTCCTGCTATATTTCATTTTTCAAAAAGCAATATATTCTCTAAAAATATGATTTCGAATTATTCGCCTCGTCTACTGAGAAAATGCTCTAGTTTGAGTTTTTTCTTACATTTATTGTTTTGTTATACCTGTGGGTTTTTTTTACGTAAGGCAACTTAAAATAATTACCGCACATTTAGAATGCATGAAATGTATAGAAATTTTGTTTAACACATAATATTTCTGTTTTACTCATTCCGGCTTTTACATTCAAATTTTGCACGAATTTACACTGACATTTATATTAATGGAATTAGACATACACATCATTCCAGTAATATGCTTTTGAATAACCTAGTATCATGCTATATTATACTGTCATGCGTCCAGGAACTTTTAATTTTACACAGAAAAGTTGCAGAACTCAGCATGAGTTTTTATTGGAACGAAGTTCTTTTACACGGCTTACAGTAGAGTGAACTGGCAGGAATCGTCACGTAACGAAAAAGCGTTATGCCCCCTTCGTAAGAGCTTTTTGTCAAGGACTCTGTGGCTCAGTGGTTATCGCATCGGACATCGGACTGCGGTCCGATGCTCGGCAGTACTGCAGAGGTCCCCGGTTCAAATCCCCGCATAAACGCTACCGGCAATTTTAAAACCCCACACTGTATCAAATTTGATACATAAGTTATTTTTCCCCTTTATATTCAAAAGCAATATTTTTTATCCACTTGTGTACCTTGTATTAATTTTGAAACATCATAGCAACGCTTTTATTCACTGTTAGTTACATCTTCGTAGTATAGATGGCAGCAGAAATACAACTGCGATCTCAGTAAAAGATAGCCTTTCAATTCATACCAGACCTGCATTAGTATTTGCTATATTTTCAGTATTTTAAAGTCAGTTTACATCTTTGAAAGTTTTATAAATATATTTTAGAGGTACGTAGCTTTATAATTATTAATAAAATACTTCTTTAATCTTTTATAAAATATTCAAGTATGATTTCAATTTTATGTATCAAAAATGATACATGGTGTGCTTACGCCATTTTTTTTAAGGAAATGGCGGGAAGAAAGTTTTTAACACAAAGAAATTGAGGAACTTATGAACAGATCGTGGAGTGATCATAGTGAAGATGGATCTGATTCAGAAAGCGATGGCAGCACAGGTGATCCTAATTATAAACCAAACAAAGTTTGTGATGAAATTTTTTATGGTAGTAGTGATTCGGAAGATGAGGTATCATTACTTGATAATATTGATGTTCTTGATCTGCTTAATGTTGGGAACATGCCAAAAACTAATAGAAATAATACAGGGAGAACAAAGCCTGCAACCAACTGGAAGAAAATTAATTTATTCTAAATGATGATCAAATTTTATTCCGAGGTGACGAGAATCTCGCTCCTGAAATTATGAATTTAAACACACCTCTAAATTTTTTTAGTTATATTTTTACAGAAGATTTGATTGAGCATATAGTTCAAGAAACAAATTCATTCAGTGTGCAAAAAAACCCAGAAAAGTGTGTCAATGTAACGAATTTAGAAATTAAACAATACATTTGTATTTGTATAATGATGTCTATTGTACATGTACCAAACACTAGGGCATATTGGTCACCTGCCATAGGCAATGATGTAATAAAAGAATGTATGTCATTAAAACGCTTTGAAAAGATAAGAGAATTTCTACATTTTAATGACAACAGTAAACAACCACCACATGATGACCCTCAGCATGATCGTTTATATAAACTTCGACCAGTTGTAAATGCTTTACTTGAAAGATCTTATACCGTCCCTATGGAATCGCGTCTTTCTGTTTAAACTTATTGTTTTTTTATTGTTTTAATTCACGCGGGATTTCTATTGCATCATTAATTTATTTTTGTTGGTGATTAAATAATAAAATTAATCCGATTAAAAATTATGCTAGGTAACATCTAAATCAAAATAATTAATTTATATATTAAATTTTTTTTATTTTAATAAAAATAATTAATTTATATATTAAAATTTTTTATTTTAATAAAATAGAGAGAGAGAGAGAGAGAGTTGGTTGAATAAAAGAGGGCTGCGCTTTTTGGCGTGACAAAAGTACACTAATATAATCAATAGAAATCTACATATTAAATCACGTTTAGAGTTGAAAAATTAACATAAGGAACTTCGTTCCTGACGTTGGTCCCCCGACCGCACAATTTTTTATTTATCTGTATTTCTTCACAATGTATGTGTGGTATGCATATGTTTGTAAAATGGATATATTTTCCTAAGCTACATCGATAGAGGAAACGATATTTTGCTGTCACAAATATGTATCAGAAATATCGAATCTTGTATTTACTTATCAGAATAGTTTTTTGGAGGGAAAATATTTTAGACACTTTAGTGTAGTGGTTAAGTTATAAAGTACTTTGAAGAAACTTTTCTGTACGTAATATTTCGCTTACATGATATAACTATATTTTGTGCCATGAAATGTTTCATTTACTATCGACATTTTCCTCGTTTCACCAGCTGGTTTTCGGGGACGGTTTTAAACTGTAGTCCCAGTCTATTTAAACTTCGTGTAGCAAAATATGATCTCGTACTACAAAAAATCAACCATCCAGCCTACGAAATCACACCATGTAAACAAAATTTTTATGATTTTAAATATAGAACTTGCATTGAAATCTGATCATTTTAAATACCAGTAAGCTAAACAAAACCCCCAAAGCATGGCTCCAAAGTATTTTCTCGCTAAAAATTGAACTAGTGAATGTCAAGTTCACTAGTTTAATTATTATGTAGATATTGAAAGTTCCATTACTTTTTTACGATTTTACCATACGTTTATAATGGCAACGTGACAACTTCTGAGTTACGTGCGTATTACCGTTTAAATTTCTGTGTTTTTCAGCTGTATTATAACGTATTAATAGCAGAAGTTAACTCTGATTTCAGCCACTCAATAACTCTTTAAACCCTGCACTGGTCGCGCATTTAAAAATTGCAGGCAAGGTCGTGTGGCGTCAGAAAGAAGCCACACTATCTTATTTAGGCGTTAGTTATTGTATTTGTAGAAATAAATATTTATTTAAACAGTAAGTAAAAGATATGATGGACGTCAATGAATGAAATGGAAAAAAAAGTTTTATAAACAATTTTTGCAGTATGATAAATAAAATAAAGGAATTTTTTTTAAAAATGTATTTCCTGTAGTAATTTTTACAAAATTGGGGAAAAGTCAACCATGTATTTTGTTATACAGGGTTCCCACCTATATACGTTACACATCCCTCCACTTCTAAACGGTAATAGCTTAGGCCATAAAGTTGGTGTCTAGGTATAGTAAAAAGGCTATGCGCTGTTCGATGAGATAACTTACAACACCATCTATTGGCAAATTTTGGAATTAGCATTTTTATCTCAAATACGGTACGAGATGCGAGAAAAAAGTCAATTACAAAGTTGTTCAACATCATCTATTTAGTAAGAAAAGTCAAGTTGCGCACATTAATACTCAAAACAGAATGTAAAAATGAACATCTATTTGGTCGTGATTTTCAAAACTGTGGCGTCGTGAAACGCGAGCGAAGCTCAAAAAGACCACCTCATGGACTAAATACCAGCCTCTGTTGTGGCGCAGGGGAAACGCATTTTCAGAAACATAAATAAATGATCCTGAAAATAGGAAGTGTCTCAGTTTCTTTCTTTATGACATGACAATTTTCGAAATCGCTATCAAACAAATGTTCATTTTCTACATTCTATTTTATGTATTAATGTGCGCAATGTGTCTTGACTTACTAAATCGACTTTGCTATTGACTTTTTACCCGTATCTCGTACCGTAAAAACGCTAATTCCAAAATTTGCTGATAGATGGTGTTGTAAGTTGTCTCATCGAATAGCGCATAGCCTTTTTACTATATCTAAACACCAACTTTATGGCCTAAACTGTCACAGTTTAGAAGTTAAGAGGGGTGTAACGGATATAGGTGGGAACCCTGTATATCTATTTATGGTAAAAGAATGATAGCAACTACTGAAGTTATTTGTTAGGTATGGCTCACCAATAAACACTTCGAAGTTACTGATATCTGCTGGGCAAACAGAGCAATCCATCGATACTCAAAATGTAAATAATGTGCTATTGGCGTCTGTGAGACGCCGCGCGACCAGTGCAGGGTTAAGTGCCTCTGGGATTTTTCTTTTACATAAAAATGTGTCTACTTGTCTACCACAAGGTTGAAGAGAATTTACCGTATGTGAATTTTCTAAAACATTAAAATATATTTGGATAGTTCCACGGGCTTACATCAACAAAATAGAAACGTTAAAAAAAAATCAAAAATTTTTAAGAATATTCATTTCTTTTTGCAAACCTATTTCTCCGAAAAATATGCCAGTCATGATAAGGATATATTCTTCCTCAGCAAAATAAGCTATTCATGCCTGACATTCCTCTAGGCACCGCCGGAGGGATATCCGTCTCCTTGGCTAAACTTCAGAATAAGTATGGCACCTCATTGAGTATTCATCCTTTTCATACCTAGCGAGACCCGGGGAAGTGTATTGTGGATGGAAATTCAATATTTTGCGTTTAGGATTTGGCTTGGGCGAATGTGTAAAATTTAGATTCTGCTATACGGAAACAAATATGTTAAATGTAACGCACAACGGTACATAATTCTTACCTGTATAGGTTTTTTTCACAGTTAACGTTTTCACAGTTAAAATGCTTTGTACATTTTGCATTCTAAATTCACTTATATTAAGAGCTCAAGAGGAACACGAAAGGAATAAATCTACATAAGTTGTCCTCCGCGTCTTAACTTATGTAGATTTATTCCGTATAACTATTTATACGGCTGATTATAAGTGACATAAACAAATTATAGGGGATTCAGAAAATTTGGCATCAATTGAGATATAAATTTCTCAGCAACTACATTGGCTAATCTGATGAAATTGAAGAGGCTTATTGTTGAGTAATTAAATATTTGTTAACCAAAATATGAATGAGAACTGCAATTTCATGTGGATTCAATGAACAATTTTACAATTGTTCAATATGCGTGCCGCTTGTGACACGTCAAGTAAGGATTCCATTTCATGCCAAATGCGCTATAGCATGGTTTTGGTAACAGTTACCGAAGTGGCACTGAATCTCTGCTTGAGTTCCTCTACGTTTGAAAGAAACGGAGTTCATAAAATTGGTCTATAGCATACCCCCAGAGAAAAAAAAATCCCAAGGTGTCAGGTCTGGTGAGCGTGGTGGCCATTAATATACGAGTGTATATATATATATATATATATATATATATATATATATATATATAGCCCAGTCAAAATAGGTTTTATGGCTAAAAAAAATATGAAAGTTTTGAAAATTGGTGGAGATGTTTGTTTAGGCATGCTAATGAACATACTAAAAGTCCCCACCGATCAGACTTGAGCTTTCGCCGCCATCTTGGAAAATGTGTACACTTTTTTTGTTTTTTGGAAATAACTTTTAAAATATTTATTTTATAAAAAATAATTAAATACAAAAATTAAAGAAGATTAAATTATGAACAAAAATCATCCATAATTTTTTTTATATGTCTAACAGGAACAAAGATAATTGACTTTGAAAAGAGCACACTATCACACCTGGGACGCGCAAGCGCGGTTCCCCATCGCGGTGGGGGGAAATACCCGCGCATGTGCATACCATAATTAGCTAAATTAGTTTTACACTAAATGGGAAGGTTTTTTGTATTTTTTTAAATAACTAGGGAAATATTAACTTTACGTAAAAAAAGTTTATTTCAAAAATTAAAAAAACATTAAATTATGTACAAAAATTATTTTATACATTTTTGTCGTAAACCTAACAGGAACGAAGATATTGACTATAAAATACGCGTTGATAATGGAGATAGCTTCAAAGTCTCGTTGCAGGAGCTCTTCTTTGAATTTCTAACCTCTCCCACATTTTGGGCATTCTTTAAACACAAGTAAATAGACTTTAATGTTTTTGGCTATGTAGATAATTAATCATTATCAATTTTATACATGAATGTAGTAAACTTGGGGGTATTCACTATCAGATTTCCATTGCGAATAATTGTTCAAGCTTACCTACTTCAGGATTTACGTGCTTTTTTCGGTACGGGATTCTCCCTTTCGTCAGGCATGTATAGATCGTCTATGGATCCGCTAGCATCGGCCCATTCATCAACTTCTTTCATTCGATCGTCATCATCAACAGGGCTGATGCCATTCTGACATACCCCATTGCAATTATTGCAGGCCGTTGTGCAGTTCATGTATGCTTTCCGACGACCGCATTTTACTCCACAGTCAGTCTTACAGTTGCAAAACACCATGTTTAAAACTGAATCGGGAGCTATTGCATCCATAGTTGTGATGGGCACAAGAATTTTCTCTTGACGCTTCCAGCCCCACAGGCAGTTGGACCTTTATTTTCGGGTGCTCCAAAGTCTTCCTCATTTTAATTTCGATGGCTCGTATTTGAGTGTGTGCGTTTAAGGTTTCTTGCGATGGTGGTTCAGTAGCAAAATCTCGAAACAACTCACGGAGATTTTTACATTCCAAATCCGATATGTCCATGCCGTCAAAAATTATTTTTGCTAAAGCTGTTTGGGTCAATAAATGAGCTCGGACGGCCCTAGCGTATGCATGGCCAGGCAACATTTTTTCTACTGTCGTAGGTGCATAAATCAAAGTGAGTATTTCTTTTAACCCACTTCCAGCCATTATGTACCCAATGCAGCCTAAGAATGACATTAAAAGATGGAATCCACCAAGCCTCACAATACAAGTTGATAATAATGGATTGGAAGTTGCTGCGACTATCTCTCGAGCTTTAATATACAGTATTTGGTCAAACGTGAGTATGCAAGACTTTTGGTGCATTTTAATACACTGCTGGGCAGCATATTTCAGCACAGTGAAAATGGTGTCATACTTGCTTAGTGGTGAATTAACAAAAGGAAGGGTTATTACTTTGGTCGTTTCACAAGGCTGGTTTCTGGTTATACAATGGAAAATTCCTTTCCATTCAGGTATCTGTGGAAGACCTAACCACTTAGCACACATCCAGGAGATATCAGATGGCTTAGGCAGTGGTAAATCTTCCGCTAAAGGATGTAAGACATTCAAATCTTCGATAGTAATTGTTTTTAACCCAGGCCCTCGAAAATTTTCAAACGTTTAAAGATGAATGATTCCCACTTTGCCTACGGTCGATGCGGATGTAAGTTCGGTTAATTTTTTTATCTTCGACCTGGGTTCCACTGCTGACGCTGGAGTAAAACAAGCAATGCCCCCCATGCTATGAAACGTATTCAGGCCATCGATTGTCGACACATTGAAATCTGCATTGTCAAATACGAATTGGTAGAATGATCCCTCGCGAATTTGGGGTTGCGGATGATTTATGGCTTACATCTCAAGTGTTTGGGCTTCATAGTAAGAAGAACAAAATCCCAAATTCGAGAGCATTGTTATTAAATTCTAGGAACAGAACTTTTTGTACAAAAATAAAGCAAGACCATTGAGCAGAGGAGACATAAATGATCGTGGCCTTAGCGCTGATATAATGACGTGAGCTATTGAAGTGACTTTTTTTCTGTCTTAGCAGTCTTTTTTTTAATAATCAAGTGCTCCAAAAAAAGATTTTAGGCTTTCTGGAATGCCCTTGTTCACATCTCTGAAAAGTTATCACTTGGAGGGTAGCAATGAGTATCATAAACTGGTGTCTGGATATCTTCTTTTATTATGGCTGCAGCAGTTTGTACTATTCGTAGACGCTCCTCACGATCATTTCGTATCCTTTTGTCGTACCAAGAGTCTGATAAGATTTTCATTCCAGTATTACGTAAACATAAGACAGTAACTTTTTTGGAGTTTGAAGCAAAAATAATGCCTTCCCCGTATTTTTGTTTCAACTTATTTCTCAAAGTGATGTCGACTGGAACTAGTCCTGTAATTTGAGATTTGAGTTCAGGTAGTGAGAATTGACAGTCGTCATTATTATCAAGGAAGAAGGATATTTCGTCTACAGCTGCTGAGACGTAATCCGACTCAGGCCGCCCTCTTTTTCTGATTGGTGCAGTGTGTAGATAAAAAGTCATGAAGCAATCTTGGTAATAAATCGCATCAGATGCAACTAAATCAGCAACGTTTATTATACGACACTGAACTTCCTCTCCCCACTGGTCATGTCTATTCTCTGCAGCTTCAAGAACTTTGTTTTTCATTTCGAGACTCCTAACTTCGTACATAGTTATTCGCCTGTAAGTTGGTTTTTTCTTTTGTCTTGCTTTGAATTCTTCGTCTATCACTGCCGTACAAAAGAAACATTTTGTTCGAAAATTGAACTGAGGTAAAAAAGATCGTAAACTTACCCGCGCTCTTCACTTTGGGATGTTGACGCGATTTCTGCATTTCTTTTTAAATCAACTTTTATACTTCCTGGTCTGGTGTAATTTCTCCGACACAACGAATGAACCGAAACAGATTTTAAATGTTCCAACTGTTCATGTTTATTGTCTTTTCTTTGGACACTAGCTCTCTTTAAAGCGTCGATCCCCTTTTCTCCTACATTCACGAAATCATCATTTGACATTAATTTTTTACATATAAAACATAGTTCCTTATAAGCTATTGTTCAAAGATGCACACGGAACGGTGACTAACTATTAACTGGCTAGGAAAATACTAGGGTAAGACCGATTTATCAACTTACGGAATACACATGCGCTTGTCTTCCAGCCATTGCGATGGACACCCACGCATGCGCGTCCCTGGTGTGATAGTGCGCTCTTTACAAAGTCAATTATCTTTGTTCGTGTTAGACTTATAAAAAAATATGTGTTTTTTGTGCATTGTTTTTTGTAGAAGCTACCTCTATTATCAACGCGCATTTTATAGTCAATATCTTCGTTCCTGTTAGGTTTACGACAAAAATGTATAAAATCGTTTTTGTACATAATTTAATGTTTTTTAATTTTTGAAATAAACTTTTTTTACGCAAAGTTAATATTTCCCTAGTTATTTGAAAAAATACAAAAAACCTTCCCATTTAGCGTAAAACTAATTTGGCTAATTATGGTATGCACATGCGCGGCTATCTCCCCCCACCGCGATGGGGAACCGCGCTTGCGCGTTCCAGATGTGATAGTGCGCTCTTTTCAAAGTCAATTATCTTTGTTCCTGTTAGACATATAAAAAATGTTATGAATGATTTTTGTTCATAATTTAATGCTGTTTAATTTTTGCATTTAATTATTTTTTATAAAACCAATATTTTTAAAGATATTTCCAAAAAACCAAAAAAGTGCACACATTTTCCAAGATGGCGGCGAAAGCTCAAGTCTGATCGGTGGGGACTTTTAGTATGTTCATTAGCATGCCTAAACAAACATCCCAACCAAATTTCAAAACTTTCATATTTTTTTTAGCCATTCGTCAAAATCGGGTCTATTTTGACTGGGGTAATATATAAGGTCAATTGAACGAAATTTCGCACAGTTATTAGATCGTTAAATGATATCAAAATTTCTGAAACATCTTGTATTTTCTATAAATTCAAAATTGCACTATAAATGCAAGGCTAATAAATGCAACGCAAAGGATAAAGAAGTTGTAACGTACACGTGCCTTCTAAGTGACACAATACATGTAGAAATGACAATGCCAGTAATATTATTAGTGCATACCAGTGGTTCCCATCCTTGGGTACGCGTACTAGTACCGGTACGCGGACAAGCAGCTACCGCTACTCGAATGTTTTTACAATTTAAAACAAAAATCTATTAAAATTCCGTATTACGAAGAAAGAAAAGAAATGACTACAGGGTGGCTAATAAATACTGTGACAAATATCGAATCATTTAATTACACACAGATGAAATAGAAAATGGAAAATACAACAATATTATGAACATTATACATGAAAGTTTACCATGAAATAATTTTACTCGAATCGACCTCCATCTTTATCGATTACTAAAGATAATATCTTACGCCACTGTCCTATTGCGGCACGAATCATTTTATGAGGTAATTTGTCCCATTCACTCCGTATGGAAGCTTTGAGGGAGTCCAAACTTCTGTGCTGCTTAGCATTTACTTTAGACTCTAAAATCCCCCAAATGCAATAGTCTAAAGGATTTAGATCTGGTGAAGAAGGTGGCCAATCTTCTTGCTTTATAAACTTCGGGCAATCGGCATGGAGCCATTCCTGTGTTGTTTTGGATCGGTGGGACGGTGCAGAATCTTGCTGAAATATCCAATTCTTTTTGGGATACAATCTGTTAGCATGTGGTAATAAACGTGTAGCCAATACTTCCTGTTTGTAATATTCAGCATTGATTTTTACCCCTTTATCGA
Organism: Dolomedes plantarius; assembly: GCA_907164885.2. Classification (NCBI taxonomy): domain Eukaryota; kingdom Metazoa; phylum Arthropoda; class Arachnida; order Araneae; family Dolomedidae; genus Dolomedes; species Dolomedes plantarius. The sequence goes on from OU015495.1 coordinate 97,255,762, forward strand.
TGAATTTCAGAAGCAGTTTTCCATTGTGTGACACTGCAGCCCAAACCATAACAGAATTCTTGTTCTGAAAGCGTTTAACAGTTCGAAGATTTTCAGGTATATCCTCGAAGGTTGCTGAATATACAACATCATTTTTAGCATTATAACTTTGTTCTGTACAAAACAGCTTCTCATCAGAGAAAATTATTTTTTCAACACTTTTGCTACCGTGCCGGTTCAGCAATTTCTTACATCTTTGTAACCTTTTTACTATTTGTGCAGTAGTCAAACCTTGAACTTTTCTTTTGCGATAAGGGCGAAAACCCAGGTCTTCATTTATGATAAGTTGCATAGTTCTGAGACTGATGTTCTCTTCTGCAGCCATTTTATTTGCAGAACGTTGTGGATTTCTTCGTATCTTTTCACGAATTCTTTTGATACGTTCTTTTGTACGAACAGTGCGTGGACGACCGGACCTTGGTCGATCTTTACAGCTATTGGTATCCAATAATCGATTTATAGTCCTATATATAAACGTCCTATTAAAACCAAGGCATTTTAATTGCTTAAATATTTTACCTGCAGAAAATCCGAGATCAAAAAGCTGTTTAACCATTAACCTTTTGGCTTCCATCTTTAAAAATATTCTACATGTTTTACTTTAAACAAAAATCGTCTGCGTTTACAAAAAGTTGCCAATCACACAAATAGATAGATAAATTGTTTTTCCAAACGATTAAAATTAACTCTTATTTTTTGGAGTGTTACAGTATTTATTAGCCACCCTGTATAATAACTACTAATCCATACGTTTTAATAGTTTAGTTTTGAATTTCTTATCCATTGTTTGTGTTGTACTACTTTATTGCTATTTACATAATCTCAAATGATGCCGTCTACAACTGAATGTGTTATCTGTGACCGCCCCATAAAAATTTGGCACTCACCTGCGAATTATAACTGTGTCTGAGTTCTACTATAAATTGTGTTTTGTGAGTCAAACATCTTTAAATTAATTGCATATTATTAATCAATAGTAATTGTATTATTAATAAATATTGAGAAGCTGTTAAGGTAAGAGTATTAAACTCAGGAGATTTATTTAAAATGATTTTTTATACATCCTAATTTATTTTAATAAATGCTTGGCTACATGTTTTGAATACATCACGTATTCATCTTCAGACCATATACAAATAAACTTATTCGTTGTTATGAACACTAAAAAATTTACAAAGGGTATGATTAGTCATGGTTATAGTTTAGTTACAAAATTTTAAAATCACTTACACGTAGATCACATTAATCCCAATCATAAAACAAATACTGTATTTTTCAAAAAAGAATTATCCTATCATTTCATTTTACAAAAATTATTTTAAATTACATATGTATACCGAGTGTCTTTTTTAAATTGATATATAGGGATTCCAATGAAAATTTGAAGCGATTAATATAACTTTGTTATCAAATAGAATTATTTAAAAACAAAATTAGATATGAATTCAGAAATAAAAAAAGACAGTTTTCATTTTTTTATTTTTTCAAAATCGGTTTTAAATAAAAGAGAATAATTAAAAAAATTACATTTTTTAACAAGAAAATTCAAACTTCGGGTCGATTCGCGTAAATAAATTAGGATATATAAAAAATAATTTTTAATAAGTCTCATAAATTTATCCTAATAATGGAAAAACTATTATACTTTTACGTTTTTGTAACATTTTACTTATTATTTTTACAGCACCTCGATACAATGAAGAAATATTTAGAGCAATCTGGAAGTTCTAATTTCAACCCAAAGGAAGATCAATCACGATAATTGAGCAAAGACTTAGAACCAGAATTAAAGAAGCAGAAGGAAACTTGGATCAGGAAATATAATCCTGATTATATGAAGTATGGGTTCGCCATGAAATCCGAAACAGTAGCGGAACCTATTCCACAGTGCGTGATTTGTTTTGAGTGCTTATCAAACGGGATAAGTACTCAAAACAAATCACGAGTTCTTTTCAAAGCCAACTCTTTTGAAAAGGCATTTATATACCAAACATTCGAGTGTAAAAGACAAAACTCTTGATTTTTTTAAAAGAAAACATTCAGAGTTTTAGTCTCAAAAATAAATTGTCAAAACTTTTAGTAGTATAAACACTAATTATGTAAGAGCATCATATTTAGCTAGTTTGCATATAGCTAAGTGCGAGAAACCATATACTGTTGGTGAAACATTGTTGATGCCTGCAACAAAGGATAGGGTTGCATCTGTCCTTGGAGAGAAAGCGGCTAAAGAAATTGACAAAGTATCATTATCTAATAATACTGTCAAGCGGCGAATAGATGAGATGGCATCACAGGTTGGAGATATTTTAATCCAAAGATTAAAAGCAAGCCAATCCTATTCCCTCCAACTGGATGAAAGTACCGATATTTCCAATTTGGCACAACTACTTGTATATATTCGGTTTGATTTCAACAATGAAATACAAGAACTACTATTATTTTGCAAATCATTTACTACAAGAACAACTTCGCAAGAAATATTTAAAATAATTAATGATTATTTCATTAAAAATCACATAAGTTGGCTCAAATGTGTTGGAGTTTGTACCGATGGTGCTCGTTCCATGATTGGAAAATTATCAGGCGTGGTAACCAAAATTAAAGAAGTGCCACCAAAATGCAAGTCTACGCACTGCATCATTCACCGTGAAGCTTTGGCCACAAAAAATATGCCAGTGAATTTAAAAGAGGCTTTAGATGAGTCAGTTAATTTTATCAAATCTCGACATAAACACAATTGACATAATTGAAGGTACCTATAAAATGACCAGGCAACAAGTAAAGGCAAAGATTAAGGCATATGGAATGAAAGTCTGGCAAGAAAGGTGGGCCGATAGTGAATTGGGGAGGCCGGTTCATAAAATCTACCCTCATGTTTCCTTAGAAAGATTAATATCGAATTTCTATATAAATCAAGCTATCACTCAACATGGAAGCGTGGGCTCATATCAAAGAAGATTTTTTGGGAAGAGTGACATCTGTGCGTGCAGAGAGGTTCAGACAATAGAGCCTTGTTTATTTAATTGTGTAACATGGAGAGATTTGCGGTCGAGTTTACCGAGGTAAATTACTGAATGGTCACCACATAAATTCTATAATGACTACTATTGTAGAAAATTCATTTTGGATGTGATGAAAGACCTTATGGACTTTCATTACCCTTTTTGGGGTCATTGATAATTTTGTTGCTTGTTTGTTTCGGCTTTTATAATTGTTTAATATTGATGTATTTATTTGTATTGTATAATCCTAGTCAAGCTGATTGCCATTGCGAAATTTGTCGTCTCTCAAAATCATCCGTATACCTTAGGGAAGGACGGATTATCTTTTGGACTTATCAAATCTCGAGCACTCAATTCGCGTTTATTTTCGATTTTATATGGTGAAATGGGAAGTGCCCATGCCACACTTTCACTCAACACCGAAGTGCGGTGGTTGTCACGTGGTAAAGTCCTCAGTCGATTGTTTGAGTTACTCGATGAAATTTATATGTTTTTGACCAATTCAAAATATTTGAACGTAGATAATTTGATTGATGAGCAATGGTTGTGTAGACTAGCATACCTTTCAGACTTTTTTTCAAGATTAAATGAACTAAATTTGAGTTTGCAAGGAGTTAAGAATTCTGTGTTCGACTTGTATGGCAAAATAAGTGCGTTCAAGAGAAAATTGCAATTCATGCAACAGCAAATTGAAAAACAAAATGTTAACATGTTTCCTTCCCTCTGTAACTTTATCGAAGAAAATAATTTGTCAATAAAAGACGATGTGATGAGCGACTTTAGAAAACATCTAACATCAACTTTTGAATGTTTCCAAAATTATTTTCGTGAGGATCTCACAACTCAAAATTGGATTCGAAATCCTTTCGCATTCACAATGGGGTTCCAGACGATGTGATTACAAAAGAGTCTCTTATAGACCTTAGCAGTGACAGTGGATTGAAATTAAGCTTTCAGAGCTCCAACCTATTCACTTTTTGGCTATCTATTCCTAAAGAATACTCAGAAGTTTCTTACGAAGCAGTAAAATTTTTAATGCCATTTGCGATCACATATTTATGTGAAAAGGATTTTCTGCAATGACTGTGATGAAAACCAAATACAGAGCTTTGCTGAACATTGAATCGGATCTTCACCTTAAACTGACAAACATTGAGCCCGATGTTACTTCTTTAGTTAATAATAAACAGGCCCAACCTTCTCACTAATTATATATTTTTTAAAGTGATTATTATATTTTATGTATATGTTTATCAATAAAAATATATCCTAAGTTACTTGTATTTCTTACAAATGTTCTCCATTGCATTTTATTCCCCATTTCAAAATTTTTAGTCTACTGTTACGTCATCAAATTGTTTACAACGTATAGGTACGATACTATAAAAAGGTTGGGAACCACTGGTGTATACAAAACACCGTCATGCACAATACACATCTGTTTTGGAATCGTCGCTTATTTTAAATACCAGCAGGCTTGGCCAAATTCCAAAGCATAGCTAAATTATTGATAGCAAACTCTCTAATAATCGAACTAATGAGTGTCAAGTTCCCCCGGACAATATTACGTAGCTTAATACATATTCATTCAGAAAGTAACCTGAATTAGAATGGAAGCTCACGATTTGTGTATGAGAGTAAACGAATGAGTTGCAAAATCTGACTCCCATATTAAACGGTTGAGCAGTTTAATTCTTTTATTGTAAACTGGTGGTTTGTAATGATACGTCATGTAAACGTGAGAGGAGTAAATGTTTCATGGAGATTTGAGAGTGATCATATAATTATGTCGTTTCTATCATTATGTCGCGTTAGTCTTTATTGTGTTACATGCCTGAGAGTGATGATTCTGTAGTTATTAACCATACGAATGGACATCTATATATTTAAGTTGCTAGGGTGATTCTTTGGGCAGTCCGTGAGAGAAAACTCCTGCATCAATTTACTTCATTTTGGTCTTCAACGAAAGATTTTAATCTATAGATGTGTCAAATTTGGTTTTTGTAACCGCAATTTCTGTTAATTAGCGATAATTTACAATTAAAAATTGTTATCTCTGCATGCTCAGTGACATGTTTAAATCTGGCTTTCGATACTCACTAAGCAAGAGGATGCATAAATCCATTAATTTGCTTCTGCGCATGCCCAGTGACATGTTTAAATCTGCTTTTAGATACTTACTAAGCACGAGGGCCCATAAACACGTTAATTTGTTTATTCCGAGGCATCTCTCTATCTCTCTATCTCTGCCATTTTTATTTTTAATTATGTCTGTGAGATATAGAAATTAACCTGACGCAAATTGATTATTTCGCGTTGTTGAGTAACCATATTTTTCTTATTGGGTTCAGTAGTAGTTTTTTTAAAGTGTGATTTCTTTACTCTGAATATAATGATTTTCAACATTTGGCAATGATGTGTTGAGCTTAATTTGTGTATTAGTACATTTATTTACTATCCAGCCGTCATGTTTTGACGGGTACTAACTTGTAAATATTTAAATAAAGTGTTTTCAAATGATTCTGAACGATATTGATATAAGTTTGTTTTCAATATAAGCGGTTATGGGTGATCTAGACCAGTGGTCCGATAACTGTAGGTCGTGAAAAAAAAAATTTGAGGGATCGCTGTTATTCTGAAATCAATATATATCACGTTGAATTACTTAATTAAAAACAGCCTTTACACTTTATATATTTATATATTTTTATTTATATTTTTATATATGTTCGAAATGTACTATATTATTAAATGTCTCAAATAGTCTTACAAGGCTGCAATGCTTCCATTCGTTTTTATTTATATGTGCGAGACTGGGTTTTCAAAATTGGAAGCCATAATAATCGAACAACGATGATATGAGAGTAGCATTATCAAATATTTCTCCAAATATTGACCCAATACTATCCGGGGTCCACGTTCGCCCTTCTCGTTAATTGTTTTTTAATTTTGTTTTACATAGATAAATTTCATTTATATTTTCCAATATTTTAATTTGAAGCTTATAATTTTAAAATCAAGCTCTTTCTTAATTTTAATTGTTGTTAGTTTTTATTTAAATGAAATACAAATGCATATAAATATTTAATTAAGTTTTTGTCACATAAGATTTGGCAAAAAATAAATGTAGATGGCAGGGAAGGCATTTTTTTATTGTTATTATGCAAAGTAAATACATACTCAAAATCTACAGTTCACTGAATTTTGAAATAAAGCTATCCCTCAGTGTACACGGCAGATGCGTTCAACGACAAATCGTGTAAATCGAAACCGTGTAAAACAAGACGCAGCATTCATATTGAACAAGGAGATAGGTGAAAGCAGTAGTTATGTTTATAATAACAGTGTAGAAATGCAGAGTTTATGCCGAAGAGAAGACAAAGCAGTTTAAGTAATATGCAATGATAATTTATTCATTTACATATATATTTAAAAAACTAACGTTTTACCTCGTATAGAACGGAACTAGGAATGACATTATGGAAATGAAACTAATTCTACTTTAATGACGCCAATGCTAAACGCGACGCAATGCACCTATGACGTCTGTGCAGATAGTAATTAATGAGTGCGTTCAACATAAAATACTCAAATAATATATCGATATTTTTTTTTTATTTAGAAAATGTATAAACCGTGTAAAACCGAAACCGTGAATACTGAGGGACATGTGTAGCTTCTCAAAATTTGCGATTTTCTTTTTACTATTCGTTTCTTACTATTTTACTAATTTTTTTTAAAGTTTGCTATTCTCAATTAATTTTCATTGGGGTCGCGTGATTTTTATTTAAAGAAAATGGGTCACGGTCAAAACAAGTTTGCGCCCCACTGGTCTAGACTGTTATAAAGCTAAAAGAGGATGCCTACACGAGTAATCACACATTTTTTAATTCAAAAATTCTGTAAACAGATCTCTAAAGCATTTTGTGAAAGTGATATCCTGGAGCAGGGGTTCATTACACACCTTAGAAAAATTAGCTACTTCTTCTTTAGGTCTTAGTAATTTTTCATTTAGAAGTCCATAATGATATTTTTGTATTATAATTTCAATTTTTCTTTTAATTACTGAAGTACCGTAAAGGAAATAGCTAATTTCCACAGTAAGAACCTATTTGCCTTTTTTAAAAATTATATTCAACTTTAAAGATTCGATGTACAATGCATTAGCCACCGTTTATTTAGCCTTACACAAAATATAGCAGTGCAGTAAGGAAAATCCTATTTCTTGTTAATTCCAAGGCGGCAATTATGACCTTTACAACTTTCAGCCACTGGGAATGCGAGATTTCCAGGAATTGCATTAATTTTTTTAAAATGGATCTCAAACGATGCTACCAGATCCTCCCTTGCCATTGTGACGGATAAACCGATATATATCCTCCTCTATTAAATTTATCCGTCTCAGTCTGTATAGAGAGAAGGCTTCTGGGAAAAAGTGGAATTCCCTATTGAATAAGTCGGCAAGAATTTACATCTCCTTGCCTAGGGCGGGCGGTGTGGCTTGCTTTAGACTTGAGACGGGTCAGGACTACTTACAGAGTCACCTGTATCGAATGGGACTGGAAGATACAGATTCCTGCCCTCTTTGCAACTATGGCGTGCCCATGACTGGGGAGCACCTCAGCATATGCCTTGCTGTTCTTGAATGTTTCCCTTCATGTGTTACTGACGGAGCCTTTGGTGATTGTTTTTATCGTTCATCTTTGTATTGGGCTGCTCGTCAACTCATGGCCAAAAGATCATGAGACACGGACATAGGATATATATATATATATATATATATATATATATATATATATATATATATATATATATATATATATATATATATATATATACAGGGTGAATCTGAAGAAGTGGGCAAAACTTTACGGGGTGAAAGGACGCAGCTATACGAGCAATATTCATCATAGAATGTATGGTCGGAACGCAAACGGTGAGAAGTTAAAAGGTAGTTTTCCACTGTCACATTTAAAGAATTAACACAAGAATGAGAGGCGATACTGAAGAAAACATTTTATTAACAGGAATGTAATTGATTTACATGGTCAAAGAAACTGCTCAAAAGAGCTTCCGCCAGCTGTAATGCAGGATTCACACCTGCGGGATAGGGTCTGACGCACTTTTGCGAAGACACCAGACATTTCCTGAATATTGCCGGCAACAACGGCGATCCTGGCGACTAGTTCCATATTGGTTTCAATGGGGTACTCGTAGATTAGGCTGTTCAAACACGAGAGATCCGGCGATCTTGGTGGCCAAGCTATGGGACCACCTCGACCAATCCATCGCCCTGGGAATGTTGCATCTAAATTGTTCCACACATCCAAGCTGAAGTGTGCTGGCGCACCGTCGTGCTGGAACCACATTCTCAACCTGATGGGGATTGGAATCGGACGCAGCAACTCCAGCAACACCTCTCGTAGGAATGTATGAAACGATTCGTCGTCCAGACGGTGTGGCAGGAGGTATGGGCCAACCAAATGGTCATGGAAGATCTCTGTCCAAACATTTACGGAAAACCGCCGCTGGAACGAATGAGGACGTGTGGCATGCGGGTACCATTTATAGCGCCACCTAGCGCCTCGCTGTTTGCGTTCCGCCCATACTTACTATGACGAATATTGCTCGTGTAGATGCGTTCTATCACACCGTAAAGTTTTGCCCACTTGGTCAGATTCACCCTGTATATATATATATATATATATATATATATATATATATATATATATATAACATAAAAAACCCTAAAACCCTTTCAAGATTCTAAATTCTTCTAAATTTCCTTGGGCATAGATTTTAATATTTTCATGTTTTTTTTCTTTAAAATTTTACTCAACTCAATTATTTCTGCTCATTATAAGAAATATTTAAGTGTAATCGATCTGGTGAAAAACTTACCTAAAATGAACTAAAAAGATAATCTATTTTTTAATTCAAATTTTTACACGTGTCCGTAACACTTTTCTTAACTATTCAACAATTTTTAAGAATTCTTTTTCATTTATTTTGAAATTTTATTGTGGTTAAACTGTTAACACGTTAACTATCGGTTTTAAATATTCCTACCATTAAAATGACCCGACAGTCCTATAAAATATGTCTTCACATTCTCTTCAGCATATTATATTTGGTACTTCCATTTTATTTCTATTTTTGTATGATTGCACTATACATGACGTTATACTATTTCACAAGCTTCACTGACGTAAACCATACAAAGCGTCAAAACAGCTAAAAAACTGATAACGCCCAATAAACACCAGGCATCAAAGCAATCTTGAAAGCAATTGAAAATTACATGACTGCTACTAACACAAATACGATAAAACAAATTAAACGATAAAACATTTCCAAAAAATATTAAATCGGTCACATTATTAATCTTTCAGAAAGAGAGAGGATGGAAACAGAAATCGATTATTGGGAAAAAGGGTATTATACACCTGAAACTGAGCGAAACAGATTATTGGATGCAAATAGGAGATTCTACTAATATTGTGGTCGCTCAAAACGAACAAAGAGAACTGTTGCTTAGAGAAACTTAAATGTCATTAAGCATGATTGTACACTCCACAAATGAAATGCTGCTTCAGGTCGAGAAAGCTACCTGTTTCAGGGTATAATATCTCTGGGTAGCTAATTTACGTGTTTTGGGTATTCCACTTTTTTATTTTAAACATGCTTTCCTACCATTCCAGTTATACTTTCATTTTTGTAACATACCTAAAACAGCATGTCATGTTTACAGTGTAGGTAGAAAAGAAACAGACGGACATGTAAAGTTTTTTTCCCAGAGAGGAAGACATTTGACTCTGGAAGGAATTCACCCCATCAACAACGTGAAATCTTGTTGGCTGATTTATTATGGGAACAACTTTTAGGTGAGCCAACATTACTCCCTCTGTGGGGACAAAACGAGAAAGTCCAACCCTTACTCGGGAGTGGAACCCAAGACCACCGCGTTCAAGCTCACGAGGCAAACAACTATATCATGCGGGACATATAAAGTAAACTAAATACCTTTCTAAACTGCGAAGTACTCTTAAAGTATGTATCAAAGAACTTTATGAAACCTTTGGGAGCGAGTACATTCTCTCAACACATCTGTTTTATTTTTTGCTGTTATAGAAGCTAGAAAAATGCTGATAAATTGGTTAAATGAAATTACATAGTAGACAGGCTATAGCTGTTTATTTTATGGTCTAATACAACCGTTGACTTTATAATGGCGTAGAGTTATATAATATAAAAAGTCTATTATTTCGAATTCTAAAAGTCGAAATTCGTGTTGCTGCTATGCCTTGTATTATTTACCTGACGATATCATTTAAATATGGGTATGAAATCCTTTTCCAGTCATCGCTGCTAGAATTTAGAGTTATAATACTGGCAGTTATAGATACCCTTTCTCTCTCGCACAAACATGCGAGCTCTAAGAGGAAGATTATACGATCATTTAAGTCAGCCAATAATAATATATGACATTAATCCTTGAACTTTACCCGTAAATAAATGGCATTACTTTCATATCTCTCATAAAAGAATAGCCAAAACAAATCGGGTTATTATTTCGCCTTGAGAAAAATTAATAACGTTCTTCCTCGCATCATTGAGATGCCATTCGGCTTCGGACGCTTATTTCATCACGGTTCCCTTATCTGTCGTCCCCGATTTTGTTCTTCAAGGTTGTACGCGGATTACGCTAGTTTCCGGACATTTATCACTTCATATTCTCTGACTTGTAAAATTTGATAAAAATGCTAATGTCGGAGAACTGCGAAAGAAGTTTCTCTAAGGATTCGTAAATTAAACCAGCACAAGCGTGTTAAACAGAAGGGGACATTCCGATGGGGATCTGATATACTTGTTGTGAACATGTTTATCGAATGTTAAAGGATAATTTTTTGTTAACTTCGTTTCGAGCTGAGCAGAAGCTATTGCTCAGCACAACTAGACATTGTTAACCAGGGATCGAACTCCATTCTTTAAAAAGGGAGTGGAAGTAATGGCAAAAATATCACATACTAAAACTTTTATAATTTTATTTCCCAACAAACTAGTAGTTATGCGATTTCCTGTAGAATTTTATTTTGGACTGCATTTGATCCATGTTTAGCAGAGACTGCAATACTTCTGTGGTGACCACCATGAAAGTATTTGTAATCTTACTTGGATTAGTTACTTTGATTCACGCGGTCAATTTGTTAGTGACGTCACCCGTCCGAAATAGGCGTGGTTTAGCACTTGTTAATAAAATTGGCAACATGTATATGAAAACATTCCGAAATAGAAGGCCAACAATATTCTGGCTCAGCACACTGTCTCTTCTGGCAGATTCTCCTGTGGTTCTTCCTAACGTCCTGACTAATTATGAAGTATTCACAATATTGTCAGATTGATGAAGCTTAACTTCATCATATGCTAGTGTGCTTAAGCTCTTTAAACCTACTATGTGGATGGTTTATTGTAGAAACACATAAACCCATGTTATCCTTGTTCACAAGGTCACAAAACACTTACTTTCAATTCATTTGACGTCTAGGGGAAACTTCTTTTACAGTATCAGGTTCTATCAGTGTGTTTGAAGTATAAACGTTTATGTATGAAATATGGATGAAGTTCAAGTGATCAGTTTGTTATAGCCAACCTTATGTATCACCCCTTTTTACTTCTATCCTTATTATTCACCACAATGAAGGCTAGATTATAGAGAACCTGCTAAAGACCTCCTTGTACACTTGGGTTGCATTTAGGCAAGTAGCTATGCTTTCATGGATTCATGTTAAAAGTATTCAAGCGTCTATTCGCTTACTGCGGTAGTTTTTTATTTCCTATTAACAGACGGTTACGTGGGTCTAATCTTCCTTCAGTATGAAACCTTACACTTGTAGTTACATGGTAATCTGCTCCTTCTTGGCTTACGAACAGGTGCGTCAACAACTACAGCAAGATCATCATCTGGCCATCTCTCCAGAGTTAGTAAAGTCCGTTACCATCTTAACTAAATATGAAGTAGTCGCAATATAGTCAGATTGATGAAGCTTAACTTCATCATTTACTAGTGTCCTTAATTTCTTTAAACCTACTATGTGGATAGTTTATTTCAAAAACACATAAACCTACAGATTGGAGGATCGATTCAAAATCATTGTACATCGAAACTGATATATCTAATTGGTGCATTGTATGGATGATTAGAGACTAAAGAAAATATATGGGCTTTTAGATTGCATGATTTATAAACTACGTTTGAAATTAAACTTGCGTTAAGGAATCGCTATTTAGGGTATATTCTATAAGGTTGTACATATAAATGAGCAAACATGCAAATTTCCTTACTCAAATCATAAAGTGTGTTCAAAATTTATTTAAACGCTTAAAATTATGAGCTTATTAAAGTTAATAGAATTACACCAGAAGAACAAGTAAAAAATTATAGAACAGATAAATTTTTTGCATCTTCATCGAAACTTGTTTTTTTCTTTATTCTTTTTAAATTAGTTTATCTGGAGAAAAAAAAAACTAGCACTCTACGATTTATTTTAAACCTCTTCCCCTTTCTAAAAAATTATATGAATTTTACATTCCAGCATTCCTTTTAGAAGGAGTAATACAAAAAATTTGATAAGGCTGGAAAATCGGTAATTCCAAATGTCACAAAGGACAACCTTATTATTATATAAAATAAACTATGAAGCGCTGTCATCAAAAATTTATTTAAACCATCAGGCAGTGCATTTTCAAAATTTAAAAAACATTTCGTCATGGAAACAGTTTTATAATCAATAATTTATTTATTCAATTTAATTATATGTCCATTGTTATGCATATAACTTTTTCTAGTTTACTTTTATCATATTCAGAAATCTGATTGAAAAACATTTTATTAATGCCTTTGATAATTCATTCACATTGGGATTTTGATGTACAGTTCTCTCTGTAACTTTATTTTTTAATTAATAAATTGTATCTAAAAATTATAAATAAAATATTTCCCATTCTACGGGATTTTGATTTAACGTTACATTTAATCTTGTTTTGATTTAAAACTTATTGTGTTGGGGAACAGATCGTTTAATCAAAGAGCGTTTTTAAATATTTTATGCAAATACTTCTGATAATTAGAACTTACTATCCGCAAGTATTTCCCATAGAATATTCATAAATTTTATTGAATAGTTTTTGGCAAACACAGATTCCTTTCGACGGTTGTAGGTGAGAAAAATGTAGAAACTTTATTGAAATTTGATTTATATTCAGTTCTTTTTATACACTAGCATAATAAGAAGATTCTAAATGAAATGGAATTATTATAGTCTATTACCTTTCCGAAGCTGAAAATCAATTTTGAGCTGTTGCAAAAATGAAATTTATCAAAATTGATTTATGGGCCATTGATTAAAAAATTTAGTTGCTCAGTGACGCAGACGGGATTGCGGTAAATTTAAACTTTATACGTACCAGATCTTCATAAAACAGGAAATTTTTGTTGTTTTTTATCATACATGAGCTGTTTTGAAGGCTTTGGATGGAACATAAATTCCTAAATCTTCTCCCTTCACACGCACATACACTTCCGTTGCGTTATCTTTAATTGCTTTGTGCAACAAAACGCAATTCCTATATCATAATAGGGCAAAACCTCTATATAACGATTTCTAACATAAAGATAAATCCCCTTAAAAATTCTTTTATTAAATAGTATGTTACAATACCATTTTTGGATGTAAAATGGCAATAATGACAACAAATACACACATTTTATGCACAAAATATTTATTTATGAAGATGCTGTTTTGAAAATCTTTAATAAAATAAAATTCTACTAAATAGTTTATTACAGCCGAAAGAAGAGGCAAAATTTGACCTTCCTTCCCAGTAAGTTCCCTCTATGAAAATCTTTCGAGAGAGTAACTCTCATCTTTAACCAAAGAAAGCAAGTTACAAAGTATCCTATGAAACCAGAAAAGTGTTTGAATTTTTTTTTTTGTTCAGCAATTTTTATATTCATTACAGACTTGAGTCACGTTTTCATTACTTTTATCCAGTATTTCTAGGGTCAAATACGACCACTTCGTAAAGAATCAAAACCCAGAATTCGAGGAGAGATAATAAAAAAAATTGTCTCGACATTCTAAATACCTCTGCCAACTTAGGGAAGTCTATACTTTCTCGTCACTGCTTTACAAAATGGTCCAAAGAATAAACAATATCGAACCAGTAAGTGTGCTCGCTTGGGAAAGTTTTCGTAAAGAATTGGATTTCATGTGTTGAAATACCGCTGATTGCCCCCAATAAATGAATTTTTGAACTGTTATTTTTGAAGAACCGTGCAATATACGTAGCATTTGACAAGAACTATGATTTTGCTATCATTTTTTGATGGCATGATTGAAATGTTCTGTCGAATCCTTCTAAGACATGCCGATGTTTGTCTAAAATAGATTTGGATGCGTATATTTTTTTGTTAATCCTGGTGTAAAGGACTGTTGAAAAAATAACCAGCTGGACTCCTGAAAATTTACTCGATTGATCTATCCGCGTGCAGCGTAATCTTGACCTAGCTAGACGCTACTTAAGGATGAGTATACCTTATCTCAGTGGTCCCCAACCCCCGATCCGCAGGCCGGTACCGGTCCGTGGATCAAATAGTACCGGGCCGCCCAAGGAACATTAAATTATTTCCATTTTATTTACTGTGGTGTATTTCTCTCGGGTTAGTGCGACTTTGTCGAGTTTGTGCTAATTTATACCTTTGTAACGAAAGAAATCTTGTAACTATTTTAAATTAGTTTATTGTTTAATAAGCATTTCAAGATTATGAATTAAAATTGCAGTCATAGCCCCCCTCAATGGGTCACAGTAAAATTATCAAACGTTGACCGTTCCGCGACGATTAAAAGGTTGGGGAGCACTGCCTTATCTGACCAATATTCCCTAGATTTCAATTCCCCAAACGCGAGCGTCGATCAGCCTGAGTGTGGATTTACATTGAGAGCAATCAGTAGAGGAGAAGCTAGGCGTCTTTGGGAGCTGAACTGTGCAGTGGTTAACGCGATGGGATTCAGTACTAAAGGTACGAGAGTGCTCTGTTCGAGTCTCCTGAATACAAGCAGCACTAAATGCTTTTGAGTCTGTGCCGGGTATGGCCACGTTAAATATGAAGGTCAGAAAGTCCCCCAGAGGTGGTTTTTAGGGGTGGAAGGAGAGTACGAGTTCAACGTACCACAGGGATTCAACCTCGAAAGGTGCTTGTTGCAGTGTCGGGCTCTGTTAGGTGGATTGGAAACGTTGGAAGTGAAGCACCTTCGACCCAGGTAAGGTATCGTATATCGCTGTTCCTTTCAAAAAAACTTCGTGGATTATGCTCAAATTTGCAACACATTAGTTATTTTTGAAAAAATTGAATAAAATTACCCTAACAAAATACGAATATCCGAGTCCTTAGAAATGAAAATATACATCCAAAGAATTACTCTTTTGCGCCGTTGTAAGAATACTGGATCCTGGTAAGCATATTCCCAGCTTGTTCAATCTTCAAACAGTATCTGTAAAGAGCAGTTGTACGATTTCACAGGATGTTGGTTTCTTCGAGGCAAAATAATTTTATGCTTGGAGGGGAAAACACGAATTCTGAATACACAAGTTGATGTCTGTGAGACTAGCATCCAAATTTGGCCTCGAAAATCGTTTGGTATCATCTTGAATTTCTTAGGCGCTGGATTATCTAGAAAAGTTTAGATATCCT
This sequence comes from Dolomedes plantarius, assembly GCA_907164885.2. Taxonomy (NCBI): domain Eukaryota; kingdom Metazoa; phylum Arthropoda; class Arachnida; order Araneae; family Dolomedidae; genus Dolomedes; species Dolomedes plantarius. Next base: position 97,271,554 of record OU015495.1, read on the forward strand.
TGTCGATGAAAACCGACTTGTTTATCTGTTTATTTAGTAGTAACTTATTTGTATTTTAATTTCTGTTCATATTTATATATTTTAGTAAGTTGTTAAATATTCATTTTAACAAAATTTCTTATTAACTTGCATGACCATATAATTAAAAAATTTCCCTCTATGTTAACTTCTGTCTCGTGGATTCTTTTCGAGTTTTATTAAAAAATTTAAACTGTTCACATTAACTTTATTACTTTATATCCTATAAATTTCAAATTACCTCTTATATAAATGTTCGAAAAGAATTAGCTTGGTGTTATAAGCTATATTGGACACAGCAGGACGTAAATAAAACCTTAAATAATTACAGAAAATTTACAATCTCGTCCAAAACCAAATGTACAGGAAAATTACAAAATTTTCTCTAAAAATTTTAGAGCCAAAAATAAGTGTCTAATATATAATTAAAAACAGTGACCGAACCTATATCTTATGTTAGCTTAATTTCTACTCAGCATTAAAGGCAATAAAGATGTTACTTAAAAAGAAATTTAAATTCACTTTGCACTCATTAACTTGGCATTTAATTCAATCTGCGTCTTTGGAAGGCTCGAAAATTAGATTTTTGAAGGCTTATAACTGCTAATGAGAAAACTTTAGTCGACTTGTCGTGCAGTCATTAATTAAATTATCCTCCAAAGTCGGTTTAAGGTAATTTTTATGTATTATACAGTACGTTCAGAAAGATGTATTGAAAATCATTTCCTTTGTAAATTTTAATCAATACTTTCGATAGGAACCAAAACAAAGTATTATACTACAAAAAAATTCATAAAAAAATCATTTATCTGTAGAGTGTTCCACAATAATCTTTGACTTATTTCATTATCAATAAAATGATATTCAGCAAAACGCTGTTACAAAATATCTTATTAATACGTTTCTTATCGTCGAGATTAATAATTCCTCATTATTGTGAAAAGAAACTTTTCTGTGCTGTTAAAAGTTATTCATTAAAAGTTATTTTTAATGAACTAGCCGCTGCGCGACCAGAATGGTCGCTTTTAGTTTTATATTTTCTTTTGAAAAACAGCGCAACTGAAAGTAACATATGTAAGGAATGTTACCATTACCTGTCATCATAAATATGCGCTGTTAAAGAGTATTCTCTATAAGGCTGATTCTAGAACATCGTGATAAAAAAATGTGAATTTCCATTACCTCAGAACAGAGTTCAAGATAAGACTGAGAAACCCAACATCAATGATTTTAAAAATTACATCCCTCTTTGTATGTACTATTTTTCAAAATTAGGATAGCAATACTTTATCATTACAACAAATAAGAAATTGTTGGGGAAATATTTAAAATATAATGTTGATTACATCACTCTCTGTATGTATTACTGTTCCCAATTCAGATATCTACACTTAATCATATCAAATAATAAATTGTTGAGAAAATTTCTTCACTTATAAAATGGAGTAAATATTCGGCAAGTACTGAAAAACGTGTATAAAATTAACTATTACTGGTTATTGATAGCTATGCCGGCGATGGTTAAGCCTAACCTCGCGATTATTTATGCTCTCTCTTTCACGCCTCCCTCTTAATGAATCAGTTCATCGCATTCTTTGTTGAGACTGTTCCCAATTTTCACTTGATCGTGCACCGCGCTTTCGAACACTCCTGATTTCAGTGCGTAAATCCATGTCGACACGCGGTTGCAAATTGAGGACGGCCGCTAATGTTTACATCTGGTAATGGCAGCCGTTGCCATTCGGAGTGTAGAAATATCGTCGATTTTTGTGCCGCATACCTACGCGTTTTATATATATAGATTTTTTTTTTATTTGTGAAATAAATCTTTACAGTTTCCTATTGCCTGTCCTGATTCCTACGTTCTTTTGCGGCTTGACTTCTTATGAAACTAGTTAATCGTATTTTTTTACCATAAGACGCACATTTTACGTGAAGAAATCGTTTTAGTAGTGAGGTGCAACTTATGGTCCGAAGGTAACATTAAAATAACATTAATATTCTATTATATATATTATATACACTGCTGGCCACTGTAAATGCAACACCCTGAAGGAAACATGCAAATAACATGAAATTTACAACATGCATTAGCGGAGGTGAGATATGCAAATGATTAGAATTTCAGCGCAGACGCACATCACGCGCGCCTGTGGCGCCACTTCAAAGCGCTATTTAAGGCTTGGAGATTTCGACGATTTCAAGTTCGACAATTGTGTTTTTCTTGTGGTTTTTTCAAAAAAACGATCAATTATAACTCGTCGAAAACAGTGATCATCTTTTGATCAAGTATCCGAGTTCGACAGAGGAAGGATAGTGGCCTACCGAGATTGTGGATTATCTTTCAGGGAAATCGGTAGTCGTGTTGGACGAAACCAAACAACTGTAATGCGGATATGTGATCGTTGGATGCAGGAGGGTACGACGGACCGGCGTGTTCTATCGCATCCACCTCAGTGCACCACTTCACGTGATGACAGGCAAATTGTGCGCATGGCAGTGACGGATCACTCAGTCACATCACGAACCATAGCACAGCACATGCAGTCTGTAACGCATCATCCAGTGTCTGCGCGTACCATTCGACGCCGTTTACAGCAGAGTGGTTTGTCCGCAAGACGTCCATTGCTTTGTCTACCCTTGACGCAGAACCACAGACGTCTCCGCCGCCAATGATGCGATGACAGAAGGATGTGGACGGCAGAATGGAATGAAATTGTCTTTACTGACGAGTCACGCTTCTGTCTGCAACACCACGATGGTCGCATTCGAGTCTGGAGACACCGTGAAGAGAGGATGCTGAACAGCTGCGTTATGCACCGCCACACTGGTCCTGCACCGGGTATTATTTTATGGGGCGGTATTGGATATCACTCTCGCACACGTCTACTACGCATTGCCGGTACTTTAAACAGCCAGCGCTACATCTCCGAGGTGTTGGAGCCAGTTGTCCTTCCTTACCTTCAGGGCTTGCCCACAGCCATATTTCAACAGGATAATACGCGACCACACGTGGCATGCATTGTCCAACGGTTCTTCGTCAATCGCCAGATTGAATTGCCTCCCTGGCCGCCTCGTTCTCCGGATCTTTCGCCGATAGAAAACATGTGGTCCATGGTTCCTCTACGATTGACCCAGATTCCATCCCCAGCTGCCACAGCAGATCAACTTTGGCAACGTGTGGAAGCTGCTTAGTCTGCTGTACCCCAAGAACTCATCCAAAGTGTCTTTGAATCAATGCCGAGGCGTGTGGCAGCGGTGATCTCAAACAATGACGGCTACTCTGGCTACTGATTTTGGCAGGAACCACACTTCACAAAAGTCTATAAATTTAATCATTTGATACTTGGTCAACATGTTATCTACAAAATAAATTTTGTTGTGAATCTCTTGTCTTTCTTGGTGTTGCAATTTGGGTGGCCAGCAGTGTATATTATAGTCAAACTTTTTTGGTACTGTCTTTTCTATGCTATTTTTTGTGTGATTTTTGTATGCGGTATATGAATCTATATATATAAAACAGTTCCGTAACGGACTGACTCACTGACTGACATACAACGCACAGACCAAACCGCTGGACCTTAAGGGCTGAAATTTTGCATGGTGATTCTAATTATAGTGCAGGGATGCACTAAGAAAGATTTTTGAAAAATTCTTCTTGGATTTTTTTAAATTAAATTTTTAAGCTATTTTAATAACTTTTTAAGTATGCATTTAAAATAATAACTTGAGGGTTATAAAATTAATATCACGAGAAAGATCATAAAAATGCCTTTAAAATAAAATCATTTTCGAATCTTTACCTCAATTTTCTGATTTGTGGTGAATTTTTAAATATTAATTTTTAGAATTTAATTTATTAAATGCTGATCACGTGATTTCTTTTTCTGGTACTTTAAATAAATTATTCGTCACGTCCATAACAATGAAATAGACAAAAATATTTTTTCCTTTCCTAATGCGGCAGACGATTCAACATTATCCAAAAAAATATTAAAATACAGTAAAAGATATGTTCCTCAAACTGTACTATACTAACTGTACTATATTCTTTAGTATGTCCTATTAGATTTAATTTGAATATTTTCTTCTACATTATTTTGTCTATAAAAATATCTCTTCGATTTTTTTATAAATGCATTTTTTTGTTTTTTTACATCAATTGTATATATTGATCGTCGTATTTATTTTATATATATATATATATATATATATATATATATATACATATATATATATATATATATATATATATATATATATATAATAAATACGACGTTGTATTTAATTTGAATGTACTCCGTAGCGGAGTGCGGGTTTTCAGCTAGTACATATATAAAAAAATTGAAATTATATATATTAAATAATTTATTTGAAATTACAAAAAGAGCTTGGATCGTGTATATCTGGCTATTACGACATTTACAAGCAACTGATCAAACGACCGTCGTCGCAAACATTTATCACTGACTATATGGTAACAAAAAACAAATCAACTGTAATACGCATATTCAAGTGACGAAAGCGATTAAGAACCAGTTCCTCACAAGAATATGCGCGTTTTGGAATACGACGAGTAGTATCGAATTATGTACATTTTGAAAAGTTATCCATGTTTAAAATCAAAAATTAAATTTTTTTAAATGTTTCCGTTTGTAATTTAAATATTTATTTTGTTTGGAAAGCACTTTCTTGCTGTTTCGTAAAGATTTGATATATTTTCTAAGTGAAACTTTTTTATGTGATCCCTCTCCACCGCATAAAAAAAAATTCTTTAATATGTTGTGAAAAATTGTTTGTTATAGCTATTTATGAAGTTTCTGACAATTTTTTTTATGCGGTCCCTATCTACCGCACAAAAACAGGTTTGACTGTGTATATATATTTCATATACAATATTTATTATATTTATTTTAGATCTTTATCGAGTAATAAATTGAAAACATCTTTACATACCTAACAAAATACAAAATATTCTTTTCTAAAAATCCTTCCATAAATTTGAAGTGCGTCTTTTCGTCCGAAAAAAAATGATATTATTTTTAATAAAGATTCATCTTTAACCACCACGTGATGTCAAGGAAATTTCAAATGAATCCACAACTCACTGTGGGGACATTGTACACTATAGAATATTGTAAAAAGTGTGGTAGTGCCGGTTAGTTACAGTTCTAGTTATATTGTATTTTTCCCACTTTTTTCGGCGATTTCGTGCCGTACAGCAATTTTCCTTCCGTTTAAAGCAGAATTAGTAAATTTTACCTGGATGGATATTCACTAAAAAATTAAATAAATAAAAGGACAACCTTATGGCTGCTACAACCTAAAAAAAACCCCGTGATTTAGTATCTCCTGATCTCAAGTTAACGAAACCGTTTATTTCTGTTTTTACTTATTTAGGAGGTGTCGTATTTTAAGAAATTTAGTTTTGTTAAAAATCTATTTTTTTTGCTGTATTTTAGTTCAGACAAACAAACTTCGAATTTTGGTGTTCTTAATTAGACCATCCGTAGCAACTCTGGTGATACTATTCTTAAAATACTTCCAAAAAATATTTCATAATTTACCATAATATGAATCACAGCTAAATCATGAATTTCCTCCTACACAGTGTATATTAATTTCAAAGTTAGATAAACAACTAGTTTGATTTTACAAAACCCCTCATTAAAATATATAGCTGTTAGGCGTACCATTTTACCTTGGACTTATGTTTCGCCTAATTTAACTGACTAACGTAGGACCAGAGCTACCTGATACACTGAAGATGTTCAAGTGGTCATAAAAAAAAGTTTGCCGATATATATACCCCTAGCGGCCGTTTCGTTAAACCTATCGAGATGAGATTTCAGATATAGTTATTCAGAGGTATAAGCTCGGGATTCTGAGAACGGCAACACAGTGACGCTCGCGGTTACGGTTATAAGTATAGAAACTTGAAATTTAAAAATGGCAACGTCCACTTTTTCCCGTCGCAAAATGCGCAGCGCATGCGAAAACCCTACAGATCATTGGAATGGTACGTGTATCACAAAAAACGGACGCGTTATGCACGCACAAAAAACAGCTCTGCGAATGGCTAATAAAAACGCGATCAGAGAGCTTTTTATCGGTTTTCAACGCTGAATATCTGGCGAACGGCGTTCTGTGATTGGTTTCTAGCCTCTTTCATATGCAAATTTCCTCCGTGTGCCCCGATCGTGTTTTTGTTGGCCGTCCGCAAAGCTACTTTTTGTGCGTGTATAATACGTCCGTTTTTTGTGATACACGTATCGTTCCAATGATCTTTAGGGTTTTCGCATGCGCTCAGCAGTTTTGCGACGAGAAAACGTGGGCTTTGCCATTCGAAAATTTCGAGTTTCTATACCTATAACCGTAACCATGAGCGTCAATGCGTAACCCTTCTCAGAAGTCCGAGCTCCAACCTCTGAATAACTATATCTGAAATCTCGATAGGTTGAACGGAACGGCCGCTAGACGTCCATATATCGGTAAAGTTATTTAATGACCACCCTGTATATATATATATGCATCTGGGTCCACCATGCAAGGTTTTCTCTATGCATTTTGTCATCCTCAATCAATCTAAATTTTGTACCATAATCTCTAAAAGACAATGGGTCTTTCTGAAGTGGGCTGGATAGCTGCACTTTGTCAGTCACAAGTAAAAATTTAGAGAATTTCAACATTTTGAATTCATTTTCTTTATATATATATATATATATATATATATATATATATATATATATATATATATATATATATATATATATATATATATATATATATATATATGTGTGTGTGTGTGTGTGTATATATATATGTGTGTATATATGATAATTTACGCAAATCATTTAAGTTTTTATATTCCATTGTTCTCTCACTCTTTTGAATGACGTTTAACTTCCCAGTAATTTGTCATTACTTCTTTCTCATGCTCAAAGAAATAAGAGCTGTATACACACACTGTATACACACGCACGCACGCACGCACGCACACACACACACACACACACACACACACACACACACACATATAATGGAACCTCAATCGATCGTTCCCCGAATCATCGTTTTCCGTAAGTGTCGTTTATTTCATGCAGTCCCGATGATAATATGTCTTTGTTATGTTCCCTCATCCATAGTTTCACCACATGGATCGTTCTCTTGAAAAATGATAGATTGAGATCCCAATCTATATATATATATATATATATATATATATATATATATATATAAATAAAAAATGGTATGCCATGGAAGTTAAATTTGTACTCTCGCAATAAACTGATATTATTAATAAATCTCATCGACCGTAATAGGGAGGTCCCGATTAAGATACGATTCAAATATAAAAAATGATAAGATTCAAATATAAAAAAGATAAGAGAACAACTCAATAATAGAGCACATAAGATTCAAAAATAAAAAATTATTTTAGTTCATCACATGATATTCACATTATTGAGGTTTAGCAAATAATTGTGGAGAAGTTTTGACGGAATTCTTTGTATGGATTTCATGTCTAGATGATTTTGTTGTTGTGGCTTATGCACCTTGACCGACTGTCGTGAACTCACTTTCTCGGTTCACCTAGGTTCTTTTCCTATATGGCATGGGGACAAATGAGGTAGTACAAAAAATGAGTCGTCTCTCTACAACACGAACATAAATTTACTTACAGCATTGTACAGTTTCACACTTAACATCAAAATTACAAAAAACTCCGACAAGAGGTGGGAAAGCGTATAGCATCTTACCAGACCCCTGCTCTTTCTACTACATTCGACTTAGTTACAGACTAATTAATTCACCGGAGGCGAGACGAGCCTGCTATATCTCGCCAGACTTATAGCAGACCTAACACTACCAGAGACGCTCTCTCTGTCTCTTTTCTAATCACAGAAGAATCAACTCGCCAGAAGTGAGACGAGCCTGCCTATATCTCGTCAGACCTCCGATCCCTACCAGAGACTCTCTCTCTCCGTCTTACTGACTGACTGCCCGACCATCCCCACCACCCTCTTGGGTTTTTCCGCCCACGCAGCCAATCCTCTGATTGTTGACGGGGGGGGGGGATCACGGGGTACACCATTTTCGCTAAAACCAGCGATCCTTCTTAAACATTCAAACATTACACTACACCGACAGTATATCAGATCAAGTCCGTAAAGGCTATTGGGCAGAGTGGTGCGGCTCTGGTTTTAAATAGCACCACAAGGGTTTGAGTCCGACTTGGCTAAAGGACAGGTCTCGTAATTTTGAACAGAGTCAAATGACGAGACCGGACCACTTGACCCCGCACCTCCAGAGTTAAATTTTGAGAACTTGAGGGACATTGCAGCCACGATAGATTTTTCGTGCACCAGACACCATTAGCGTAAACGGCCCCATCTAGATGTAAACCGACCAATTCAGTCCTCAATAAAATGCATAAATGTATAGAAAATAGTCTAATCTTATAATGCGTTAAATATTTGCTTCGTAAACAATATTTATTCAAAGATTAAAACAACCTGTGTTGGGAGAAGACAAAGCAATACTCTAATGCACCGCACAATAATGTGAATAAAATATATTCATAAATTAATGGGTTCTCTGAAAGCACATATATTATAAGATTAATTTAAGGTTCTGGAAATTAAAAATGTCTTTTGCTCAAAGTTACAGGCTAGGTTCTTAAAAATATGCGAGCACTGAGACGTACTTAATCTTTATATCCGATTCTGTAAATTTTCAACAGAATTAATTACAATCCTTACTCGAGACAAATTACCAAAAATGTATTCTTTGAAATCAATTTATTTGGTTAAGATTCAAATTTTAAATTTAATTAAAACAAGGTTACGCTGTCATTTTCAGAATAGAGACGTCATAAAATATTGCAAAAAAAGCCATGAAAATTCGATCGCTTTCTGCTGCAGACAATAACGCCCGGAGCAAGCTAATTAGAATCTACGAGATGGTGTTTTTTTTCTTTGTACTTGTTGTGAGCTTCCAATATGTCACTTGGGATATGTTAAAAAAAACTTATATTTTCAGTTTTCAATGAAAAGGTGCTGATTAGTAAAGGTTAAAATACAGAAGAACATAATAGGAAGTTATATGATAGAAATTTATCATTAAAATTCCAGATGAATATCGTTAGTGAAGAACAGGTCTTAAGTTGGATTAAATTCAGCTTGTAATAAAATAGTGTGAGGTAATGATATTGCACAGCATGGATGTAGCAAGAAATTCATATCATTAATTCGTAAGTGAATAAGTTCCAGACTTTGGTGGTGGAGCTTAACAGGTGGGAATCTGCAGGACGAAGTACAATAAATGCCTGTTTTGACGTCCCGGTTGTGAGTTTAAATGAAGATAAGCAGTACTAAGGATTTTAATTAGCTGTTGCCTGATTTTCTCTTTACGAAGGATACATTGATAAAATGTTTCATATGGAGTTATCAAACTATCTCTGCTAGGAATATACATATATTGTAACGTCGTGGCTCTTTTCATGGAAAGAGTCCACCCAAGCCTAAAGTTCTTTCTTTCGAGAGGGACCTGTGTTTCCGAGAAGGAAAGGGCCCAAATTTAATTATCAGAACAAAATGTGAGCCTGTGGTGTCAATTGGTTTTCCTGTATCTGGCTTAAACCGACTGGCGTCCCGTCTTCAGTGTAGGGGAGGCAGCATGCTTTGTGTTTCTGTCCTTTCGAGACCGGTGGCTGCCGCCGCGTAGAAAGCACGGGAAATTTTCTCGCGCCTGAAGACAGTCCCGCAGAGAGAGCAGTGCCGATAGTGTGCTGTGCGGAGACCAAGGGCCCGCGAACCCCGACAGTTGGTGTTGAGCCTCGCAGAGTCCCGCGGAGACGAGATGAGAGCCAAGGGGCCCGCGAACCACTCTGAGTGTTGGGAGCAGAGATCCCTCGATTAGGGACTGTGAGAGTGCCCGAGAGCGTCTGTCGAGGCGTTCAGCGAAAGTATTGGGTCCCAGTTGCTGACCAAGCGTTTGTTTTCTCGGCTGAAAGACTGGACGAGTCTTAGAGACTGTTAGGGAGATACCTCTCTATTGAAAAACTGGAAGACTCTTCATGAAAGATTGTTTCAGCTGTGATATCTCTCATATGCAGAAGAGGATAGTCTCTTTGCCTTTGTACATACTGTACAGAATTAGATTATAATACAAGATCTGTGTTGTAAGTCTACTGTCTGTCGTGTGTTTATTTCAACCACGGGGACGTTACAATACATGACGGTATGGAGTCCGTATTTGGTTTCTTTTAAGGTGGTTGAATAATTCAAGATCGCAGATCTTGAATCCCTGAGCTAAACGAAGGGGAATTTCCTCGCAGTATTTCTCTACTCATAAATTAGCATATGTTTGCTTATGAATTCTCTTTTATCCGTATATAAAAATAGATATTCAGGTAAATTACACATAGTACATGTAGTATTTCTGGGATGAGTTCGAAAGGGGCATCAAGTTGCTGGATCTAGAGCCAACAAATCTTGGAGAACTAGAAAGTGCAGTTCATTGGATATGAGTTCGGATACAAGACTCCTAACATTATCTCCATTGACATGCCCATCCCAATGAGCAGTATCGAGAGCAAAGGTGGCCAAATGATGCACTGATTGGGAACCACAGGCCAAGACTAGATTGGCCCTTGTACGGATGTAACATTAAAAATTTTACGTGTTATAAATACAGCTGTCTTTTAAACCCACCTATTATTGATTTAATTTAGGTTTACAACAATTTACTTTTTCTTAAATATCTTTTCTTAAAATTCACAATTTAATCCGACCCACTCGAAAGCATGCGGCAATTGGCTAAAAACACCATGGTTTCTTTGTAGAGTCCCATAGATTCAGAAATTAATTTAGGGTCTTGAAACCCATTAATGTTAACTCCACTAGGAGTTAGACTAGATCATTAATCCCTGTCCCGCTTTGCGTGGACTAGATCTAGTTACCGACAAGAACCACGTGAAGGGGGGGGGGGTAACCGACGCCGAAAACAGTGCATCCTACAACTCCCATAGAGTATTCTACTCCCCCAAGAGAGTCACAGTTACTACCGGCATTACCTGCACTCATATGAAGTGTAGCTCGTAGTGTGACAGCTACACTACAATGTATGGTAATAAGCTAAAGTCGATGCATTTAAAATGGAATAAACACTATTATACACTGCTGGCCACTGTAAATGCAACACCCTGAAGGAAACATACAATAACATGAAATTTACAACATGCATTAGCGGAGGTGAGATATGCAAATGATTAGAATTTCAGCGCAGACGCACATCACGCGCGCCTGTGGCGCCACTTCAAAGAGCTATTTAAGGCTTGGAGATTTCGACGATTTCAAGTTTCACGCGATGCTGCAACGTGTGATGACAGTCATTCCACGGCGTGCTCAATCCTGCCTCGACATGCATGGCGGACACTTTGAACATCTGCTTTAAATTGTGCATGCTGTTGATATGTTCAATAAAGTGTTTTTTCTTGCACTGGCAGTGACGTCATACTTTGTTTTTCGCATTTTTCTCGTAAACTATGGATCGTACAGGAACGCTTCTTTGGGCAGTTTTTATCTACTCCCAACGAGGAATCTAGCTGTGCAGAGTTTATGCGGTCGTTTTGGGACACCCTGTATATCATTTCTGTTTATAAATCATATTTTTATCATTTTAACACTGGATCATGGTTTCAAATTGGTGACTTAATGTTTTTCGGGTTTTACCATGTGTTTATCGCAGTATGTCCTCTCTAGACCTTGCACCATTAAACCCCAAGCAACAAACCAACCAACCAAGTCTCCACTCCTTTGACGCATTTTGTTAGCTTACGTGTAAAACATGCACGTCAACAATTCTTATAATTCTTCTATTATATATATTTAAATAGCAGAGTAAAAACTGTGCAGTAAAAGCTATGTTTGTTAAAAAAGGTATACGTTAAAACCATTAAAGATGCTCACAATAATGTATCCACTAAAAAAACTTTTAAAAAGTAAAAAAACGCCAAGCTTCAAAACAAAAGTTATGACTAAAAAATGGTGTGATATCAAATATCCAAGCTTATTAAGTTCTGGTACTTAATTTTCTAATCACCAACTTTTCACATCTAAGTGAAGGGCTTAAGCTTGACTTGTTGATAGAAACCCTTCTTCCCTAGACCAAACTCATCATAACCTGTTTCAGAAAATTTAAGTTTTAAATATTTATACATACCAGGCTTGTCGGCCGTCTTTTCGTTTTCGGAATAAATAAATTTTGTCTGCTGAAACGTCGAAAGTATGTTATTTAGTTGTATAAATTATTCATTTTAGTTATTTATGCAAAATATGTGTGTCCTATTATTTGGTTACTTTTAAAATGAATGTAGAAGCAATTTTAAGATGGTCATGAATTATTCTATAAATTTGAAATTTATTTTCACATTACATTTGGGCAACGTAACTCCAAAGCATGGTATTCATATTATTTGTTGTTTAATGCAAATTTTTTTTCTTTGGGGAATGACAACATTATTTATTATTTTACCTTCTAGCTAACGGTTTGTTTTGTTTGACATCATGCATTAACTTCAAATAGAAGACTGATTAAAATGATTAATATCCCATTAAAAATCTGTTAAGAAATGTAATTGAGTCCCAGTGCTTAATAAAATTGGTTATAACACCATTTATTTGTCGTACCTTTTGTCGGAATGATGCTATACACAGACCTCTAAGAGAGCACTGAAGTGCGCAGTTAAAATCTGAAATTGATGTTTTAAATTCACATAAACTATTTTTTTTTTGCTTTCTGTTTTTTAATGATTTTATTTTTAAGACGGCCGCCAAGCCTGGTATGTATAAATATTTAAAACTTAAATTTTCTGAAACAGGTTATGATGAGTTTGGTCTAGGGAAGAAGGGTTTCTATCAACAAGTCATGCTTAAGCCCTTCACTAAGATGTGAAAAGTTCGTGATTAGAAAATTAAGTACCAGAACTTAATAAGCTTGGATATTTGATATCACACCATTTTTCAGTCATAACTTTTGTTTTGAAGCTTGGCGTTTTTTTACTTTTTAAAAGTTTTGTTAGTGGATGTCAGTTATTTTTTTGAAATAGGTAAATAACCATTCACAAACTGGGCTTTTGTAAGCAAACAGTTGCCTGATACCTGGAGACTCATCATCAGTTACAAATGTGTCACTTTTTTAACTTAATTTGAGCACTTTTTGTTTTTTCGAATCTCTGTAATAGGCCTGGTTGTTTTTTCGTTTTAATTGTAATTTGGATGGCATTTTTCTATTCTAGTCAATCTTTATAAACACAATGGGAAATATTGAAATAAACACTATTTATACATCACTAGCTGTTTGCCCAGCGTTGCCCGGGTATTTATTTATCTCAATTTTTTTGTTACACAGGAAAAGGAATGGATTCTACCTATAGTGTAAAATTTAAGTAATTTAATTTGCAGGTATTTAAAAGTAAATACAGTATACAAATGATAAATTAAAATTACAAATTCATTCTATTATAAATTTAACTCAAAACTTGATTATAAACAACATTTTAAATTTCGTATATTCCCCTTAGTGACTCCGAAACTATGGATTCGACACTACTATCGGTCATTTTGGACATTTTATATTCACCGTTTCTCCGCCCGCTTTCCCGTCAATACTGAGGAGAGGTGAACTCTCACTTAAACGGCATCTGAATTGTCCCTATTCATCTCAGCGACTCCGAAAACTATGAATTCGACATTGTTCTCGGTCATTTTGTACATTTTATATTCACCCTTTCTCCCCCCCCCGCCTCCCCGCAATGCGGGGGGGGGGGCTGAACTCTCACTTTAACGGCATCGAGAGTGTCTCGATTCATCTCAGCGATCCCGAAAACTATGTGTTCGACACTATTCTCGGTCATTTTGGACATTTTATATTCACCCCTTCTCCCCTAAATGCTGATGGGGGGGGGGGGGGCTGATCTTGCCCTTAAGCAGCGTCGGAAGTGTCATTATTAATCTCAGCGACCCCGAAAACCCTTCGGCACTAATATTAGATTCGACACTAATATTTGTCGTTATCGATTACTTTTATATGTTTCCCCTGCCCCCCAGGGGTGCTAGGTGTCATAGGGATATGTCACACTAGGGGTGCCTTACCCCCCCCCCCCCCAGTGTTTCCCGTGGGAGCGTGAACAACATCTGTACAAAATTTCATCTCAATCGGATGGACCGTTCGGGAACGCATAAAGGAAACACACACAAACATTTTCTTTTATATATATAGATTAAACATTTGCTATATGTATATTTTGTATACGTATATGTATATTTTATTGAGAAAATAATATTTCTCTATTTTGCAAACCTACGTGGTTGTAGCAAAAAGTGAAATATGAATAATAATTAATCCTTATCATTTGAATTCAATGCTTAGTATTTTCTATGGACATATAAAACAAACAAAAAAATACGGACATACATATGCAAAACAATTAAAAATTCTCCTAAACATAACGGAGTCTTATGCGGGAATCGAACTCGCGCCGACGGCATGAAAGGCTGAGGCCATAACCACTCAGCCACCGAGCGACAACGGTTAGTCCTCTATGATTGAACGGTTGAAAAAATAGCGGTGCTGCTGAATAATGGTTGCTATTTTGGCGTACTATCGCCCTGAGATGCTAATTTTACAGTTTTATGCTAATTAAAGATAGAAATTTTTTTTTTTTTTAACTGAAACATATAAAGGATTTTAAGTTAGCGAATAACTTATCGAAAAACCAAACCTCAATCGAATCTGTTCAATATTAAACTCTATAGGTCTTCTTAAAGTATTGACGAAAAATTTTTTGACGATAATACGATTCTAGCAAAATACCTAACTTTACGGAAAATTAAAAAATCCATATCTCGGTTAATTTTTAACTCTGAAAGTTCATTTTTATCTCAATTTAAAGTATTCGCTGATAAGATTCTTCTACTTTTTGTTTTAATTTTGTACAATTCTTGGTTCATTCAGAATTTTATAATTTACGCAAACTGCTTTAATATTGTGAGAATAGGACCAAGCGGTTCAGAGTATATAAGCACTACGGCGGTCTGACGAATTTTTGCACTTGGCGAGTTTATTCATTTGGCGTCTATTTTGTTTTTTTTTAGCTTGGCGTTGCAGGTCGACCGCCCTGCTTGATAAACAAGCCTTTTAACAATAACATAAAAGTATTTATTCATTTGAAAAATCAGTTAAAATTAGTTAAAAACCACAATGTCAATATCTTCATCTTTCACTAGTAACACTTAGACTAACACTTAGACTAGTACGCCGGGTTTTCACATTGAATCAATTTCTTAAGCAAACAGTCTATTTCCTATACTGTGATGGACTATCAAAAAGGATTTAAATGTCGAAGTAATATAAAATATCTTACTTTCAGCAGGCTTAATACAACATCTTGTTATCTTATCAGATCAGACCCAAACTTCTTAATAAACGCATTGATGACAGAGCAGCTTGAAACTACCTGATAATACTCACTCTCTCACCGAGACTCCTCTCATATCTCCTCTCTTCCTTTCCTGCAAGTGTCCACGGCTTATATACACGTGTCAAAAGCTGATATTCAAATATCGGGTTGTAACTTCTACGAAATACGCCATCTACAAGAGACTTTTATGTTTAATTATATGACATAAGGAAGTTTGCCAAACATGACGTAATCAAAAGAAACTTCGTCAGTGATTCGGCTTAGTTATGAATTGAATCGCTTTAACTTGAACAGGCTTAAAATGGAAATGCAAAATATGACGTCAAACTTCGGAAAGGCAAGTAATTAATGGACCTTTAAAGTAATTCTGATTTCATATTGCTAACACATTTCCATCAATAGGTTAACATTGAGGTGAGAGATCCAATAGGGTTAGTACACAGCAGCATTAAGAAGACATCGTCTGATATTTGAAAAAAGTGAAGGATCGTGAGATATTCCCTGTTAGCAAGAGGTCCGAATACTAATTAACATTAAAACATTGTTCCACGTGATCCGAGAAGGCCAGATGAATATGCTCCCCCAGCATACTACCGAGAACATTTTGCAACTTTGGTACCATGTCAGATAGATTCATCACCTCCTTTTGTATGCGCAAAGTTCATGCATCATCATCTATAGAAAGTTTAAAAAAAAGAATAAAAAGTCAAAATCAGCCCAAAATTTTCAATAATCTACCATGCAAAACGAAAATTTATTGACCAATGCATGTCTTTTTTAATGTTCGTGGTTAAAATTCGATGTAGAAAATCGATGTTTATAGCCTATGCGTCGGGGTATGCGACTCATATCTGCTGTTTATGGCACATTTCAGGTGCTGTGCCGTTTCTTTTGCTCAAAATATGGATAAAACGTTGTAAATCACACCATATTTCAAAATCATATCTTTTAACTGCACTTGTCAATGATTCAAATTGAATAGAACATTTTGTTCCCATACTTGAGAATATTTGTTCATCTTTGCTGTTTGATTTTAACACTTGCGATTAGTTATTCGTATAATCTAAAAATCCTGAATAAATTTTACTTAGAGAGAAAAAATTGTATAATTCAATTTCATTAGATATTTTGTAATCCAGTATACTTATATCTTAATTGTTGGTTTACCATCATTTTCTATATTTTTTATTGAAAAATTTAGGGGTCAAGGGACCTTTAACCTCGAATTTTTTAAATTTCCATTTTTAACTCTATAAACAGAATGATAATAATCAATACTTTTTTGATAAAAATAAGGATTTGAATGCAGAATAATGCCTATTTTTTTATAACAAATTTCATAAATTATAGTATATTTGAAAATGCTTCATGCACATTCCGTATCATTCAAAAACCTTAAATTTTTTAATACAGGTTTACCATCTATATATAAACATATCTGTTCACAGAATGTTTTGCTTGTATGTTTTAAAAGCCAACAATATATTTTTTTAATCTGCCTGTTATTTATTTATGTTTTTACATGTTTTTACTTCATCTTATGGTCTATAAATTTGAAAATAAATATTTCGGGCTTCAAAAAATTTTGCGCAGTTTTGTGACATACACTTCAATTAACAATCATGAGAAATTTGAAAGCAATCGGAAGAAAATAAAAACGCATGCAGCATTTTGAAAAACTCTAGCAATTTTGAAGACTTTTTTGAAAAACAGATTTTATTCTTCCACAAAATACTTATTCGCGCATTTTTATGACAAACACTGTAATTAACAATCCTGAGAAATTCGGAAGCAATCAGAAGAAAATTAATGCTCATGGAACATTTTGAAAATCTGGCAATTTTGAAGAAATTTTTGAAAAAATGTCCTAATTCTTCCACAAAATACTTATTCACGCAGTTTTGTGACAAACACTTTAATTAATAATCATGAGAAATTTGGAAACAATCGGAAGAAAATTAATGCTCATGGAGAATTTTGAAACACTCTGGCAATTTTAAAGATTTTTTTTTTGAAAAACAGGTCCTATATTTCCCAAATTGCTTATTCGTAAATTCTAAGAGTCTTCAATGTAGTGAGATATGATATTAAGGATTTCCATTTTGTATATAGAGAAAAAGTTTGAAAAATTTAGAAATAATTTGGTTGAAGATCCTATGTCCCCTAACAACAAAGATGGATTTATTGGAGAATCAGAAGCAACTGTGGCGTGTATGTCTCTAATACATGCAAATTAGTAAAAATTTAAATCTTAAAAATTAGGTTACTTTGAATTTAATTATAATTCCTTTTATTGGAGTTTCTAGTTTTCCAAAATAATTTCTGTGACATATTTCTTTCGTTCAAACTTAATAATTGAATACTCGGATAAGAACAGCAGTTGGACTGTAATGGATTCCAAGCCCATTTTGCGAAAGAACGTCTGAATTAAACTGTCTCTCTAATGGCGACGGATACCGAGTGGCAATTAGGAGAGTAAATAATTCTCAACAAGGAAATTCTTTGCTTAGACTCGGAAGCGATTTGTTCTCAAACTGTTAGGAAATAAACTAATTAAGGCCTCTGGGTAACACACCGTCAGTGAGCAGCTGCATGTAAATGTTTTATAAAGTGTTGTCAGGGTCTGTTTGCATAAAAATATTTCAGGAATATCGTAAGGGGTATATATGATTAACATAACGTGGGACTGTGCAATTAACAAAAGATGAACGCGTAATAAAATTTTGAGAAACGTTGCGTTAAAAGGAACGTTACAAGCGAAAAACAAATGTAAATAAATTAAGTTTAAATTCTCCATGAGAATTATTCTCCATAGAAATATTTTTTTAAACATAAATTACCGTTGTCTCTCTCTCTCTCTCTATATATATATATATATATATATATATATATATATATATCTATATATATATATATATATATATATATATATAACAGTTCCGTAACTGACTGACTGACTGACTGACAGATAACGCACAGACCAAACCGCTGGACCTGAAGGGCTGAAATTTTGCATGGCGATTCTTCTTATAGTGTAGGGGTGGACTAAGGAAGATTTTTAAAAATTTCTTCTTAGATTGTTTTAAATTAAATTTTTAAGCTGTTTTTGAAACTTTTCTTAAGTTTGCATTTAAAATAATAATCTGAGGGTTATAAAATTATATCACGAGAAGGATTATAAAAATTCCTTTAAAATGAAATCTTTTTTGAATCTTCACCTGAGTTTTCTAATTTTCGATGAATTTTTAAAGATTGCATGTTAGAATTTAATTTATTAAATGCTCATTACGTGGTTTCTTTTGTTTTTGTGATACTTTAAATTAATTTTGCGTCACGTGCGTAACAATGAAATAAATTGACAAAAATATATTAAAATACGGTAATTGATAAAATTAAACCACTAGACTAATTCATATGGAAGTTTTTAAAGAATTTAATTCAAATTAGTAAGTTTTATGGATATAAAACATGCAAATCAATTGCATACATTGACCGTTTTATTTAATTTGAATATTTTATTCTACATTATTTTCTCTATAAAAATATCCGTTACGAATTTTTATAAATATATATATATTTTTGTGGCATTAATTATAAACATTGATCGTTGTATTTAATTTGAATATACTCCGTAGCGAAGCACGGGTATTCAGCTTGTTAGTAATAAATATTAAAACGTCTGTCAAGAGGTTACAATATACTTATCTGCCATTCGGGAAAAAATATCGGAAGCCAAATCACGGCAGTAGTCAGCACAATTTACACATTGATTTATTAAATTATGCACATCAGGCCGTTGAACTCAACACTTCATACATTCGGGGGTTCGATGACTTGACTGTGTAGCGATCGGAAGTCTGCGGATGAATCCCGCTGCAGACGACGTTTAAAAATATTTGTATTTCACGTTTTGTAGAAGTTTCCTGGCAACTACGATGAGCCGGTACAAGAGTAGAAGAAAAAAAGAATTCTTCTGTATTCGTTGCTACGTTTTTTGCTTCGTAAATTTTGGTATTGTTGAATTAAAGAATGTAATTCGGCTAAGAATTTGATTTTACTGGGCTAACCAAAAGAATAATTGGTTTTTGTACTCACCTCTCCATTTTAGGCACTCAGACACAAATAAATATACCATTGGCGATAAATTCTGATTTAATTAATTATTTGATTCACATATACGCATCTTTCATGATGCACTTATATCCACTGAATATACGAATAATAAACAAAATAATAGATTTGATTATAGGTATTTTTGCCGATGTTTTTCAAAACTACTATCCGTTTTCCGTATACGAAAAACATAATCCGACTCCAAAAAGAATAAAAATTCAAAGTTCGATTTGCTGATCACATGATCTCAGCCTTTTACAAGAAGAGATGGTCATGCCAGACGAATTGGTGCCCGCATTTCCGCAGCTGTCTGTTTTCGAGTCATCAGGCATCCTTATAATTCTTTAATTTGTACGATCTGTATTTTCAATGTTAAATTTATGTAATAAATATTTTATTTTTTGCATACTTAAACTGTGATAATGTGCTTTGGTTTTGTGGCACATAAAAATACTCCTTGAATGCACTGCTAGCCATTGACGACCACAAACTGGCGATTCCTATAACTCTATGATAGTTTCAAAATCCCCAATTGTATGTACTCCCCTCTACCTTCCAATTTTAAGTAGTGTGTGAAACAGAAAATTTAATTATCTCTACTCACACACATTTTGTAAAGATTTATTTACATCAAATGTCACTTTACACAAAGATCCCTTTATATTCTGCATGTAAAATACCCTTGAGTATAACTTGCGGAAAACGCATAATAGGCGCACGTAGTTTCTTAATAGCTACACTAAAAAAATATTTACTGCCTGGGAATATATTTGCATGTAAATGCGTCTGTTTATTTTTCATTCACTCTTCCTAATCATTTAGTACTAGCTAAATACCCATGCTTTTTGCTAAGGAGTACATTCAAATTAAATGCAACGTTCAATGAATGTAATTAATGCCAATAAAGAAAAATATATATATTTATAAAAAAATCGCAATGAATATTTTTATAGATAAAATTATGTAGAAGAAAATATTCAAATTAAATACAACGGTCAATGTATGCAATTAATTTGTATGCTTAATATCCATAAAACATACTAATTTGAATTAAATTCTTAAACTTCCGTCTCAATTAGTCTAGTGGTTAAATTTTATATTTTACCGTATTTTAATATTTTTTTGTCAATTTATTTTGTTGTTATGCCCGTGACGCAAAATTGATTTAATATATCACAAAAAGAAAAAAAATCGGGTTGATCAGTCTTTAATAAATTAAATTCTAAAAAATAATCTTTGAAAATTCACCAAAAATCAGAAAAAGCAGGTAAAGAATCGAAAAACATTATATTTTAAAGGAATTTTTATGATCTTTCTCGTGATATAAATGTTATAAACCTCAGATTATTATTTTAAATGCAAACTTTAAAGAATGTTACAATAACAGCTTAAAAATTTAATTTAAAAAAAATCCAAGAATTTTTCAAAAATATTTCTTAGTGCACCCCTACACTATAAGAAGAATCGCCATGCAAAATTTCAGCTCTTTAGGTCCAGCGGTTTCGTCTGTGCGTTATCTGTCAGTCAGTCAGTCAGTCAGCTGTTTTATATACTATATAGATTACTCCTTTGTTTCTTAATTCCACTTATTTTCGTGTTCTTGGTGCTAGTTTCCCCCTTTTCTCACAAAATTCCTTCTTTATTTCTCAGCTTCACTAACGGGTGTGTCCTTTGTGTGGGCTAGTAGTTATAAAATTTCTTTCCATTGTTTCCTCTTCCATCTTTCCCCCATTTTTTTTTTGTCCGCATCCTACCATGGCGTCCTACATTGACATTCTTCGAAGACATACAATCGTGGATTTATCTACTACAGTGTCATGCCATAGAATCCCCGCGTGTATGAAGACTTAAGTTCAATATGCATGATATGCCCAATTTAATAAAAATAATTTGTAAATTCTGCTGAAAATTGAAAACTGCTTAAACATGGCTTCCAATATTTATCGCGGAATAGCAGATATAATATAGCATATCGTATCCTAGCTGTCGTGGCTCAGGGGTAAGGTGGCTGGCTACGGTGCTGCAGGTGACGAGTTCGAGCCCCGCTGGATGCAAGTTGCTTAAAATCGTTTTTCTTTGTTATCGTTTCTCGTTTAATGTGAGAATGCCATTTTTAGAACGTTCTAATATGATAATTTATTGTATTCTAATTTATTATATTGTAATTCTAGTATCTACCGTTCCAGAAACTGCGGTGACTGTATATAAGTTGAGCTAGCGTTCAGTTCAGGTCGAATAAAGTTATCTAGTGCAGATCGGTTATCTTTGATTTCTTGTGAAAAATATATGAACCAATCGAATCTTCGTGACAGTATTGAAACCTCTTGAAAGACGTTTTATTGCTAATTAAGAACAGTGGTAATTTATGTTTTAAAAGCATTTCTATTCTAAGGGCCCAAATTTTCTGTCTCCTCTCCTATTTAAATTTAAAGAATTTATTTAAAGAAATTAAATTTAAAGAAATTTATTTTTTATGTCTTCATATTTGTGAATTGTACATCGAGACAATCACAACTAGTGCTCCTGAGCCTGGTTTTGAACTGTATTAGTTCTAAACTAGTTGGCACCTTTTTATATTTTGTGTTAGAGAAATTTTAAATTCGGTTTTTAAAGCATGACATAAACTGTGATCCAGAACCTGGATGCACATATCTAATTTTTTTTTAATTTTGTTCCCTGAGAATGTTTAAAAATACTTTGTCTCCAGGATTTATGAACATTTTACTCTTAAGAATTTTAAATTACTTTAAGGAGACGGTGGACTTTCAAATTACCAAAAATCGAACGAAAATTGGAATGTTTTGGGGTGTATTAATATTTAAAAAATATGTAAATATTGGAATAAAATGCATTTAAAATATGTAGTGAAAAGTAAAATGAAAACTTGGCTTTAGAAAAGTAAATCTTAAAGGCAGGAGAAACATTATATTTTAAATGGCTTTTTATCAAAATGAGTAATTTCCAAATTACTCATTAAGGCCGAAAATTTCGTCTTTTGCGAGGTATTTTTGCTTTCGAGAAAACATTTTAAAAATATTAAATGAAATTTCTGAAAGACAGCCCAATGAAAAATAGAACTATGGAAACCAAAACGAGATTTTGTAGCTATTCGTGGTGAGGAATTTTAAATATATCCTTTTAAAAGTATCTATTCGAGACATTCCATTCTGAGATGAGTGCCCTTAAACATAATACCTTTAAGATTTATACAAGCGGGTAAAAGACTGACGTCCTAAAAATCTCGTATAAAGTTAATGTTACTTTATTTTGAAAGCTGTGTAGTGTCTTTTAAGGCTAAGAAAATAAAAATGTGGTCTTAAGGAGAATGTTGTGTTCCAGGCGCCCTTTAATTTTAAGTATTTAAGTTTGAGGGGGGGAGGGGGCGGGACATATTCAGGAAATACTTAAACACTATTATACTGCTGCAATATGTTTCATAAACTGCAGTATTCTGCACTGCAAGCACTTACGATGATTAGGCGTAACATAGTTAATCATGCAGTGTTAGAAAGGCGACTATGTCTTAATAGGTATATTAAAATGTAAGGACGCGGTTTTTCTACGAAAAAAGAACGAAAATACATGACTTTTCTTGCTCCATGAAGCTGTAAAATTAACTGCCTTGCACAAACTTACTTTACCACCCATTTTAATCAATTTGCAACTCACATATTTAATTAAACTATGACTTAATTATGTACACCAGCTTTCAGGTTTAATATCCGATTTACAACTTTTCAAAACGGTTGGGATGCACCAAAATTAATTTACAGTTATTTGAAAAGTGCAAATGTATATTACCAGATTAAAACACCGTCTTCGTTTTTTTTCTGGTTACAAAAAAGTCATCTGTATATATATAAAACAGCTCCGTAACTGACTGACTGACTGACTGACTGACATATAACGCACAGACCAAACCGTTGGACATAAAGGGCTGAAATTGTGCAAGGCGATTCTTCTTATAGTATAGGGGTGCACTATGAGAGATTTTTGAAAAATTCTTCTTAGATTTTTTTAAATTAAATTTGTAATCTGTTTTTGTAATATTCTTTAAAATTTGCATTTAAAATGATAATCCGGGGGTTAAAAAATTTATATCACGAGAAAGACCAGAAAAATTCCTTTAAAATGATATCTTTTTCAAATCTTTACATCCCTTTTCTGATATTTGGTGAATTTTTAAAGATTCATTTTTAGAATTGAATTTATCAAATGCTGATCACGTGGTTTCTTTTCTTTTAATTTTGAGTCACATGCATAATAATGAAATGGACAAAAATAAATTTCTTGCTAATGCGGCAGACGATTGGATATTATTCATAAAAATTAACATACGGTAAAAGAAATATTCCTCAAACTGTACTATATTCTTTAGTATGTTCTATTAGATTTAATTTGAATATTTTCTTCTACATTATTTTGTCTATAAAAAATCCGTTACGATTTTTTTATAAATATATTTTTTCGTTTTTTTTTACATCAGTTGCATACATTGATCTTTGTATTTATTATAAATATATAGATACATATTTTTGGCATTAACTGCATACATTGACCGTTGTATTTAATTTGAATGTACTCCGTAACGAAGTACGGGTTTTCAGCTAGTTTAACATATATCTATATTTCTAGCTCAAAAGCTGTTTGCAAACGTGTTGTTTTTTAGTATTTTGCATGGTTTAGAGTTAGTTTCAACAAACATATTCAAAAGAGTTTTCTGAAAGCCAATTTTATTTTCATCACTTTGCGAATACATTTTTCTCTGAGTGTATGCCCTCGAGAGAAATATCATGCCATATAATTTCCGTATTGGCATTTTCTGCCGACTGGCTTCTTTCGCTTTAGCGAAAGGAAAATGTATCCGTGAGCAGATCAGAAAATTGATCTTGTTATGTTCAAATCTCTATTCCATATGATCCATTTCCATATGATCTTATCTTTAACTGCTGATGTTTTAGATGATAACGCTTGGAAAAGTAGAAGCAAAAGGAAAAAGCATCATACGAAACAAGACAATTCTCAGGAGGCTAAGCATTCCTAATAATGAAATATTTACAACAAAAGAAGTGAAAAATGTTTTAATTAAAATTTACTCTCAGCAGTGAATCAGAACTTGCGATAGATGCATAATTTCAAGCCAAGTTACTATTAAAAAAGCTATCATTGTTTAATCGTTGTATCTTCGAAATTATTCTCTAGTTCTAAGCATATATGTTTTTAATTAAAAGTGTTTACTATCAACAAAAAACAGAGAAACAGGAAACCTTCCAATCACGCAAATGTTATAATTAAAGGATTTGAAATATTTTCTGTGCGGTTCCGTGTTTTTAATTACAAGGTTTTATGCCATGAGAAATTTGTTGCATTTCGTACAGTACAATATTACGTAAATAATTGTTTTGGAAACACACTATAAAATGCAAATATAAAACATTTAATTTATGTTAAATAGTTTTCTCAGAGAACATATAAGTAAGGGAAATTTTTTCTGGTGTATAATGAAATTTACTTTTGCACAATCTCTATAAAAAACAGGGCCCCAAAATGGATTACATAAATAGTTTTGTAATTATCCCATCTTTTGCTTTTTAACAAGTTTCTTTAATTTCTTTACACGCCCCTTCGGTGATTTTTGCATGTTCTTTTAAGATGCTCAATATACCTCGAATTTTTTTTCCAAATCATAAAGATTTAAAGAAAAGTACCTGTTCACAATTTGAAAATATCAGCAACGTAATGAAGGAGAGAAAAAAGTTTAAACAATGAATATTTATTACAAAATAAACTTCATTGAAATAAAATAATCAATTATCTAGCTTTTGAAATAGCCTTGATTATAAGCTTACATTTAAGGCGAAGAAAAAAAAATATGTATAAACTTGTTCAATAACTGCTGTTTAGTTCTCGCAGAAAAAAAAAATGAAACGCTCCACAATGGTATGCACAGCATTGTATATTTTTCGGGTGTCATTTATGTTTCTTAACCCTCTGTACTTGAATAATGCTATTGTAAATAAAACAGCAACTTAAGTTTTATGCTGTGTTTGGTTATAATTAATTCTACAAACTTTACTTGATATGTGTTCATTTCCAGTGAACGGATATCAGATTTCATGCATAGATTTTTTTCTGCATGTGTCTGTTCATCGTACAGAGTTATTTCTCAATAAATATCGTTGAATCTTTTTACATGCCTCCTGAAAGAACTTTTGACGACCTCTATACTGTCATGCTATTTGTTAAACGGTGAAATTTTTATCCTTATTGATATCTGTGATAAAGCAGGAACATCGCGAAATATGCTCTTTTTATGCAAAAAAGATTAAAAAAATAAGCACTCAAAAATGAGGCTGCATTATCAAAATTACTTTTACAAATAAAACACATTCAAAGTTTACATCCAGATTTCTGACGCACAGGATAATGGAATAGCTTTCTTTAATTTTCAAATCCCTTTTTACTGAACGTATTTCGCATTTCATATTTCAAACTTGTGCTGCATGCGTGTAAAATATCTCCCCAACGTAAGTTCACTTAAATCTCAATTACAAAACCTACAAAACTTTAGCAAAAGATAATTCCGACGATCCTCAAAATCACTGCTTTGGAATTCTTGCCTTTCGCCTCCACACAAATAGTTTTAATTGCGCTTCTGACAGCTCAAAATGCAAACCCAAACAACAACAGAAAATTACACGTAATGGATTTGAATCCATTCGCAACAAAGGACTTCTCCATTAAACCATCTCTAATTGCCACTAATATTATCTGGAAAGGGGGAAGGCGGCAATTAGGTGATAAGACAGATAATTCTCGAGAGGGAAAACACCAGTACGGGCACTCAAACTATTTGTATTCAAATGAGCGGAAAGTATTCGGAGTTAAGTCGTTTTCAGAGGCCTACCAGCGTTCAGGAAAGCACGGGAACATTTTCTAGAATTCTGATCGGAATTCGAAATAAGTTGACAATTCTTGTAATTTCTGGAAACGTATAGACATATTTTATTTTAAAATAAAAGACGCCTAAAATACTAAACTGAATACAAATTTGATTAAAATCAGGAAAAAAAAATACCTTTGTTTAAATTATCTCACTCAATATTTACAGCTGAATCTATTATTTAAAACATATACGAATATGTTACTTAATTCATTAAAAATAGACAATTTAAATAATACACTCAAATCTGTTTTGTGCGGTGGATTGGAACTGCACAAAAAAAAACGCATGAAAACAAATCGCACAAAACTAGTAGCTATAAAAAATATTTTTCGCAACACATTTAAAAAGTATTTTTTTTATGCGGTGAATAGGGACCGCATAAAAAAGTCTCAAGTAGAAAATAACTTAAAACCTTACGAAATAACTAGGAATTAAATACTCGGCATTAAATACTTGATCCGGTCAATATCCACCATCTTCAATAATTTTTGCTAACACTTTAGAATAATTTTTAGCGGCTGTTTCATCAGCGGATGCAGTTTCGCCCTTCATCTTCAGGTTATGAAGTGCGTGTCGTTGTAAAAACCCGACTAATCAGCCATAGATTGCAGAAATTTTCGGGCTTCCAATGTGAAACGATGAACTAGACGGCTCTAAATCCTTCAGCTGATTATAAAACCGTTTATCTTTCTCTTTAATTAATTCTCCGTCAATGGGGATTCGTTTTTGAGTTAATTCTTGAATCCACAAAATGAGCGCCTTTTCTGTTTTCTCTATCAAAATGTTTCTTGAATGCGATATCACGATGCTCTTTTAGCGCTTTAGTTTGTAGCACAATTACTAGATTTTTTTAATTTCACCTGCACGTTTTTGTATGCCTCTTATAGTGGATTCACATAATCCAAATTCTTTACCAAGAGCTATGGATCCTTCACCTTCTGCTATTCGTTTTAAAATCGTAGTCTTAGTTTCTAAGGATTGCCTTTCTCTTCGCTTTGTTTTTGCCCTGTATTCATTTTCAGGTATTATGTCTAAAAACAAAATAAAAATCCTAAAAATTTATATCTAAATAGAAAAAATAATAAATTTACCTTCAATTAATCCTTTGAAATGAATCTTATCTTAATGGTCCAGGAATATAAAAGTACTTTGAAGGACGTCAATTAAATAATGCGATTACATAATTCAATACATATGTAATGTAATTGGCTGACGCAATACTGCATTTTA
The DNA here is from genome assembly GCA_907164885.2 of Dolomedes plantarius. Classification (NCBI taxonomy): domain Eukaryota; kingdom Metazoa; phylum Arthropoda; class Arachnida; order Araneae; family Dolomedidae; genus Dolomedes; species Dolomedes plantarius. The sequence goes on from OU015495.1 coordinate 97,299,345, forward strand.
TTTGCAAATCAGTATATGTAATGTGATGAAATATCAAAAATCGAAAAAACAAAATGGCTGATCAAACTTTTAAAAAAATTTTTTTATTGATAACTTTGTCAATTATGTTCTAATTTGATTTAAATATCATATACCGCACAAAAAAAATCACACATAAAAAGACTGCACAAAAACAGGTTCGAGTGCAGTAATATAATGCAGTAATATAACCAAAAATTTGCTTTGATCATGGATTTTCTTGCTGTTTAATATATAAATAAAGTTATAGTTGAAGGGATTAAGTCAATGTGTTTCTCCCTATTTATAATGGAAGAACTCGGAGCTAGGTAAATTTACTTTATACGTCATATATTGGATTTTCTACACAATTATAAATAATCCATAAACTGTGTTAACTAATTGTTTAATGTTGCAAACATTTTCCTTTAATAGTTTACAGTTTGATTTACACAAGTCTAATAAAAAAGTGATAATTCCGAATTGAGTATATTATAAAACCATTTTGTAACTATTTTCAATAAAGTATCAATGCTATTTAAAAGTTTATTCAATGACAAAATTAACAAATTCAGATTCCATTACACGAGTATGCGCATAATACTCTATTGACCCTGATGCAATTTCTTTCTTTCATTAATTATTAGAGCTGTTAAGAGACCCACCTGACATCGCATATCTTTTAAGCCTAATAGCTAAGCCCTGGGAAAATTTTTTAATCAGTATTTTTCTATTCACAGATGAAAAATTCTTAAATTTTGGGGTATTTTTTATATTTGGAAGCAGTATTTAAGGTGACTTTGACTATTTTGGTCATTTTTATTTTTTGCAAGAATCGTGTAATTCAATCTTTTCTGTTTTCAAAACCGTTTTCATTTTCATTCTACATCAATTAGAAGCAAAGTAATAGCTATTTTAAAAAACATCGTCTGCTATAAAATTGAAGTGACAAATAACTATAATTGTGTTTTTCTCAGAATTATGTTATTTAGCACAAATCTCTACCGTTATCATGATATTTCACATAATAATGCATAATTTGATAAAATTTTCAGGAAATGTTTTAGACGCTACGTAATGAAATGACGAACAATAATTGATGTATAATAAATAGTTTTTTAATTTGGGGCTGTTTTTATAAGGAAAGAGTGACGAATTGGTGACAACTTTCATATTGGAACATAAAATTGTCTTTATTATTTTTGCATTTTAAAATCTCTTAGATTTAGGGTCATTTCGAAGATAACTGTCATATGTATCATGTGTGAGAGGGAAATTAAAATAGTAGCATAAGAATTTTGTGCAGAGTAATAGGCGTTTTAGCTAAATTTCATTGAAAATTACTTCAAATTGACCAATTTATAAAAAAGTAGGGTATTTACAGGTAAGTTTTTTTAAATTTTTTATTTTTAAGTGCAATTTTACCATAAAAGACCAAAAAATACTTATAAAATTATTTTTTTTAAAGAATGGCTTCAAACGTAGGCAGTCAACTTAAATAAACATAGAGTCGTTTTTAAAATTTGAATTTTTTCATAGTTGATATATTTCGTGGGCATTATATTACAGACGCGTACAGAGGAGTATAATATTGTACATTGGTTAACAGAGAGAATATTAATATACTTAGATTCTAAAAAATGTTTTTTTCTCTATGATAAAAGCATTATGACTTAAATATTCTACTAGTTGGTACCCGGCTGGAAGAATTGCAGAGACGGCTTCATAGTAAATCATTGTACTAATACACAAATTACTCAACACATCATTGCCAAATGTTGAAAATCATAATACAGGGTATCCGGGCTAAAAGAATCCAAAAGTTGTGGCTTATTTTTACGGAATTACCCATTAGAATTAAAAAATATAGATATTTAAATAGAAAGAACATCTCACCAAGTTTTAATATCAATCATAGATTTAGATCATCTATATATATAAAACAGTTCCGTAACTGACTGACTGATTGACTGACAGATAACGCACAGAACAAACCGCTGGACCTAAAGGGCTGAAATTTTGCATGGCGATTCTTCTTATATTTTAGGGGTGCAGTAAGAAATATTTTTGAAAAATTCTTCTTAGCTTAAAAATTTAATTTTAAAAAATCTGTTTTTTGTAACTTTTTTTAAGTTTACATTTAAAATAATAATTTGAGGGTCATAAAATTTATATCACGAGAAAAATCATAAAAAATTTCTTTCCAATGAAATGTTTTTCAAATCTTTACCTCCATTTTCTGTTTTTTTTGATGAATTTTTAAAGATGAATTTTTAGAATTTAATTTATTAAATGCTGATCACGTGGTTTCTTTTCTTTTTGTGATACTTTAAACTAATTTTGCGTCACGTGCATAACAACGAAATAAATTGAAATTTTTTTTTCTTTATATACGGCAGACTATTGAACATTATCCAAAAAAAATAATAGAATACACCAAATGAAATGTCCCTCAATCTGTACTATATTAACTGTATTATATTCTTTAATATGATCTATTAGATTTAATTTGAATATTTTCTTCTACATTATTTTGTCTATAAATATATCCATTACGATTATATATATATATCAAAATCTATGATACTATGATTGAAATCTATGATTGATTTTAAAACTTGGTGAGATTTTTTTCTATTTAAATATTTTTTTTTAAAATTCTAATGGGTTGTTCCATAAATATAAGCCTTTACTTTTGGATACCTTTAGCCTGGACACCCTGTATTAAGAACAGAGAAATACATTAAAAAAATTACTATTGACCCAATAAAAAGTAATATGGTTACTCAGCAGCAGGAAATAAATAATTTACTCCAGGTTTAATTCTATATCTCACAAACAGGATTTAAAAAAAATGGTAGAGAGAGAGCTAGAAAGGTTCCTCGGAATAAGCAAATTAACGTGTTTATGCGGCCTCGTGCTCAGTAAGTACCTAAAGCCAGATTTAAACCTGTCACTAAGCATGCGCAGAAAGCAATTTTTTTAAATTGTAATTTATCGCTAATGAATAGAAATCGCGGTTACAAAACAAAATTTGACTTTTATATAGATTAAAATCTATATAAAAGTCAATATATAGTCCCAAATGCAGTAAATTGAAGCAGTAGTTTTCTCTCACTGTCTTTTCAAAGAATAGGTTTAGCAACTTAAATACATAGATTATCCATATATTATCGTATGCTCTCGCATAAAGTGGGTAAATCATTTGATATCGTATTTCGTCTACCTCAGTGTAAACCAATGAGAAGTTTTCCGCTGATTTTTCTAATGGTATATTAGGAAATACATATTTCTGATTAAGTTTTTTTTGTTGTTTTCTTTTGTAAACAGATCTTTAAATGTAATTCAGTGCTATATGGATAATAGGTAATTTAGGTCATAATTTTTTTGTCATAGACAAAAAACGTTTCCTGCAATCTATGTATATTTATATTCCTGCGAAACGATGTATAATAAAGAAAATTCAGGGAACATCATAGAAGAAATATTACACAGTATAAAAAGCCTAATTATCTCGTTTCCTCGTATGAGAGAGATAAATTTTACTCGCATATTCCCCGTATATTCTTAATACTACAATGACTGGCAATAGAATGTTTTGACTCGATCTGGAATGCTCCGGCAGGGGGCATAAGTCCCAACAAGAGATTATTCAGATTTATGGCCATCAGCAAAGTCAGAAGTAAAAATGTAGTTACACATAGAGAAGTTAAGCCACAGGATTCTTGGCTGTGAAAGACTGGAAGGGCTTAAGTTAATGTTAGGCTATCCCGTACACGAACATCGTCATATGAGTTTCCAAAAGAGCAAATTAAGCAAATAAAATAGAAAGGAAATTATATTGATTGCCGGGAGTGATGAATGGGACAAAGCATATCTTGTAGTCAAAAAGGGAGCGTAAGTTTGTGAGTTAGCATATTGAGAATAAGTGTTATTTTAAACCTTATATAATACTACTATGTAAGTACAAGAATTTCGAAATTCAAATGGGACATTTTGGGGAAAGAAACGAAATGATCTACTTAAGCTAAAACCGAAATAGAATTAAAAACATTAAATGACTATTATAAAACATCGAATTGCGGTGCATAGTATTAACATGCATCTCTCGCCTTCAGACATCAGACGGGTACAAGTTAAGCTCTCCCAGAAAATGTTGCATGACCCTATGGAAGAAGATATTGACAACATTTCTAAACTACACCTTTGTAAGTATTTATTTTATTTTATAAGGAATGGTATATAGAAAAGCCTTTATTTTCCGCATTATTATCCCTAAAATTTAAGTTATCAAAACTTTCTGAAACATTGGGAAAAGAAGATATTTAGAAATTAGTCGTATTGTATTTCAGAAAAAAAATACATCATTGCTCAACTTATATTGATAAACGTATTGAGCTTTTAAATTAAAAAGGGAGACTATGTAATTAAGTTGTCTAACATATAGTGTTTGAATACCTTCAGACGCCTTAAAGCCTCTAAATCATCCTGCAGTATTTCTTGTAAGACAATGACAAGAAAATTAATTAACGTTTTATTTACCTTTTGTTAAAAGGAGGTAAAATATAATTACATTACGTAAATGTTTTTTATTTGATATATCTTCTCTTAAAAAGCCGAATGTTTCACTAAAATAAAAAAAAGGAGTAAAATCTATTAACACCACAGGAAGTTGCAAGAGCTGAAAACAGACTGTTGAAAATATCAGAAATAGGGTCATGTTTGTCAAAGTGTATTCGAATGAAATTTATATTTCATGTTACATGATTGTTTATTTATTAGATAATTGTGTCAAATGTTGATTTATTTTTAATGTCTAATAATTTTGAAAGTTATATTTTTGTTTCAGTTTCTCACTAATCACAAATACCTCATGTTAAAAACTAGATTAGGTAGTTTATTACGTTAATTTTGTGGCTATATAGACCATATTAACACATTTCCTCTTGCTAGTAAATATTTAGCTATAACTGCAGATTTTGCATTAATGAAAACACACCTCTAATTCATAGACAATAACACTTTTTTGAGTTGCTTTTCCAATGAAAACAATTCAGCTATTACTACTATCAAACAACTTTTATAATTCCAACGATCTTGCCCATACGCTAAAATGAATCTCATGCATTAAACTACTAGATCCCTTCTATTCCCTGCTTGTATGGAAACTTCCCTCAATATTAAATTGGAGACTTTTAGCTACAAAATTTGTCACAAAAACATAATTTGAAATCACAGGGAGCGCTTGATTAGTTACAAAACGTCGCCAAACCATCTGCGAAAAACTCGAATCGGCATTTTTACTTTTTAAGAAAAATAGCGTTTTATTAATGCATTGCCGCTGGCTGGAATCATTTTGCATTAAACTCTAATTAACATTTCAGTGAAAGTGGAGCGATAAAATTAGGCAAAATTAAAATAACAACTGCGAAAAATGATAATACTTTAAAAATATATACATATACGCGAAGGTGCGCAGTTTTTATGCTGACTCAAAGTAGATAATTTGAAATTAATTGTAGTTTTGTAAAAAAGAAAATGGACCACTCGTTTGATGAGGTGATTAGTCAAAATTTTAGGCACAAGACATTCCGTACGCATGTTCAGTTAAGATAAAGAACGAAAAATTTTAAATCATGACAAAAGATTGTTAATATAATTATTGTAAGCAAATTTAAGTCATTAGACGAATAGCCTGCATCAATACACTTTAATGGATTCCAATGAAATGAACTTATTTCCCAGGCTTCTTTGTTATGTGTGATTTTTATAATGTTTACGATTTCTTTTTGTTTCATGTATGTTTCCGATAACAAATCAGAGTTTATTAATTCTTAAAGAATATTTAAATTATATTATTTATTATAAAAGTTAAAATGAATAACAGTTCACGCCATTTATTCTACTTTGAGCTAACTACTATCACAGAGGGAAACAAAAGTTTAAAAGTTCATGGTTATTCCTAAAATTTCCTTTTAAAAGACAATTACGTATACTTTACGATATAGCAAATGTTCAAATAATAACATAGTCAATAACAACATCCTAGCTATCTGAACATGGACTTTATTACACACGACATCTCGGCATAAAAATACACATACAAAACTGACGATTACATATCTTACGAACACACACAATAATTATCACATATTTTCAGGAACACACGATTACATTCTAACACCGCGGTTTCCAACGTGGGACGTGTGGACTATTGCCAGGGGAGGTGCTAAACCTTTTTAATAAATAATTACAAGATAAAAAGAACTTTTTATATACCATGTTTTTAAATTTTCTGTTGAATCACATATACTTGACAATTATATGTATTAATAAATACTTTTTTAAAATTTTTTTCATGAATTATCCCATCAACTTGAAAGAAAATGAAGTTAATTGGAAGTTAACTTGTGTTTAACTTTTCGTTCCCGTCCCGGCCTATAGATGGCTGCACCAGTCTACTAAACCAAAATTTACTGAAAATTAATTCACTTCTGCTTAAAGATGGCTAAAAGTATTAAAATAATGTATTGTCATCGTGTTCTGATCTGTTCTAAAAGTTTACAATGTCTAGCTAGTCGGGAAGTTGGTTAAAAATCGATTGCAAGATTTGTACGGGACAAACACACACGAACAAACAAGAAAGCAAGTTAATAAAAACATGGTAAAAATCAATGTTCATACCATAATATCTATAAATAAAAGAATAAACCATAATATCTATAAATAGACGAACTTGAGTTGACAACCATCGAAAAAGAAAAATTGATAGAATTGTCATCCGATAGCTCACTAAAACAAAAGTTTCAAAATGAATCATAATTGAACTGAGTTGTGCGGCACTGTGTCATCACAAGTGTCGGAGTCCGTCTTGGCTATGTGCCATCACAATTTTGACCCAGCAACCCCAGGGGCGGCATCTGGGGGATCGTACCTTCCCCACCCACTGACCTCAAAGATGAACTTTCCGGTCTACAGATTCAACGTTCCCATATCCGGCCTAGACACGAAGGCATTTAACGGCGCTCGTCGGGATTCGATCCAAGCACCCTCAGTACAAAAAGCCGAAGCGCTACCGATAGGATACCTCGGGGCCCAAGTTTTTGTAATTTCCAAAACTAGAAAATTAAATGAGGAATTTACTTAAATAAATATCTGCGCAAGATATAAATTAACATTATTGAAAAGTTATAAAGTAAATCAGAACCTTATAACTTTCTTGTGCATATTTTTAGCTTAAAATATTTGAATTTTGTAATAAGAACCTGAGGAGAATAATACAAAAAAATACGTTTATATATTTTCGAGGAAACAGAAACTGGAAAGATCTTCTACACCCACAATGTTTTAAAGTACAAATCTTTAATACAAGCATGATAAAATGTTAGAAATTTCTCGATAATCTTTATTTTTTTTGCTGCTTTTTGTTTACAAGACTGAATAAATCTTTCTTTATTCTAGACTGCCACTTTGAAAGTATCGAACCCTTCGATTCGTAAGATTTGATATCATTGTATTCCCCTAAATTTGAACTTTTATCAGTTAAAATTGCATAACTATATTAAATATTAAATTCAATGGCTCTTATTTATCTGAATGAAATTGATACAAAATTAGGGTTTCTAAATTAATTTGATTTCAATTTACATGTTTAAGGAAATTTCTTCAAAAGAATGATAGCTGAGGATTAACATTTATTAATAGACGTGAATTTTGGATGTATTTATTTAGAAATATGATACAACATAACTGTGCGAATACTAAAAGTCATCATTTTTGTAATAGGCTATTTCTAAAATCCATAACTAGCTTTTTATTTTTCCTTATTAATAAATTTATGTGAATACCACTCCGTAATATAATCATACAGTTCTCGCAGAATTTGAGATTACTATATATCAGTGTGAGTTTCGATCAACTAATCTTTTTCATGATTTAATAAACAGTAGTTGACATTTTGACGTTTATAGTTGTTTATCATTCTTATAAATTCATAGAAAGGATTATAATCTCTTCATTTTAAGATTAAGGTATTATATACGTTCATTCTATGTTTCTAACGCATATGCAACGAAAATAATGCTTGCTCATAAATCTTCATTATGTGTAACATTCATCAATAAAATTACGGATCTGCAACTGAATATACCAGTATTATATTACAATTAGTATATTACTTTTGATAAAAAGAAATGTTAACCCATTAATGCTCAACATCGAATTCTTTAATTTTCTTTACCTAATTATGTTCGTACAGGTGCAAAATGAACTAAAAAAATAATAAAAAAATTCCTGCATTAAAATTTTAATTTTTATTCAAAATAATGTTACCGTCCTATTAAAAGGACGCTAGGCACGGGAGGGTACAGGTTTTACACAAACACTTCAACCCTTAGATTTTCTAAAACTATTCCTTTTAATGTCGTTTTTAGATAAATAAACGCATGAAACCAATGGAACTCGTGTGTCACTGGAGGTCGTGTTAAACTCTTCGTAATTTTTAAGATACCTGTGGGAGGAAAAAAAACCTCATAGAAATGGATTAATTAACATTAAGCTCTGCTGTCAAGAATGAAAACTCTGGGTGAAAAGAATAATTTATGAGTCATTAAGGGAATTTTTTCCCCGAGCTTTAGCCAACGAGTACAGAGAATACCACCATTAATTGCTCTTCATTAAATTAATGCTTTTGTTTTGACAATGCAGGTCGGAATATTAATCAATTTTTCTCCAAAATATAAAAATGGATTATCATGTTTAGACTCATTTTGTTTATTATTAACAACCAGAGATTTATAGTAAAGGAAATGAGTTTTTCTTTCATGATGACGTGGGATAAATAAATGGCTATGTAAGATCAAAATTAAAGAATTCGGGGTACATGAAGGTGTTGTAAAAATTTGGGAGAGCGAAAAATAAATTCATATAAAGTTGTGTAATTTAACAATACTTCCTTGTTGTCTTAATAAAGTTTAAAAAAATACGAAAATTGTTGTCGTTGTTTATATTTTGTTTCTATTACATTTATTCGTAAAATAGGCTCTTAATAAGGTTGTAGTAGGATCTGAAACATGCTTGAAACATTAAAGTTATATTTAATAATTTTCAAATGTTAGATGATTTATCTTGTAAAAAGAAACAATGTTAAATCATGTGATTTAATGGTTATTTATACAAGTTATCGTACAATTAGATTAAATGTAGCGAAGTCAGAATAAACAAACTTTAAATGAACGGGTTTTTGTCAAATCAAATTTTCAAGTATTATCTCGAACATGAAAGCAAATTGTGAAGTTAGATGGAATAAGGGTGTAGCAGCATTAATTTCGGACTCACATCTGCTTTCGGTGTACTAAAGTATAATTTAAATTTTTACAATCGCTTCTTAATTAGCTATTTTTTTAGTAAAATTTTATATTAATACTAGTAATCATTTAAGATAAATTTACGTTTATCTAATACAAATAGATAAAAATTCATCTATAACTAATATTATTTTTTTAACACTAGAAAGACGGGATTTTTTTTCCTTACTAAAATGACTGAATGCCGTTATTTTGACAGTCAAAATAAAAATCAAGAATTTAAAATATTTAATTGAAAAAATGGTTAAATAATTTAAATTTTGAACTATTTGATACCAATATATAATAAATTAGTATATATTTAGATATATTTTCATGCAGGTATGCCGAGCTGGCAATCTGGTATGGTTTATCCGTAAAAATATATGCGTGGTTTGTGCAGTTCTTATTTTTCAACACCAATATTTCGGAAGAGCCAATATCTCTGTTATTTGCAAAAGGGAGAAGAGACGAAAAGTAACTAACATTTTTCCGTTATTATTTTAAAGATTTCTTCCTGTTTTCTATATTACCGTGAAATTCACGGCTTTCAGTCTTAGTAGGTATACAACATATTTTCTTCTCCTCTTTACTATCGAATATAATTATGTAAATGTGTGTGCATGTTTCGCGTAAAATTAGAAAATGTCATAACATTTCAGAAGCCTGTGGACATAAATACAGACATAGCGCTCAATAGTATGTCCGAAACCGTCAAAATGACGGCAGTCGTCTTTCTAGTGTTAAAGATTTGAAAAGAGGTTTATCAGTATATTTTTCTGGACATTATCATGGCGTTATTAGTTGAGAAAGTAAGAGCATAATTTTAGATTAGATTTTAGTAATCTTTAGAGTATTTTCTTGCAAATTAATACCTATAACATAACTCAGTCTACAGTTAGCGTTATTATTTAAAAATGACGAAGGAACAGAATATTCAGCGTATTTTTGCTAGAAGTTTGAACTTAGTAAGAATCAGGGAAACAAAAAAATATCTTTAGAATCTTTTGGCGTCTTAACAGTTCCAAAAGACGAGGAAAAAGTTTTTTCCCCAGTGCAACTCTTCTCTTTGCTTATACGTCATGTATTATGCATCATTCGACAAAGGTCTTACCTTATGTTTTCGGCAAATGCTCTCGTTCTCAAAAAGTTCTTGTTGTTTAAATCTTGTTTTATAAAACCTTACCTACATTCGCCTCACTCGTTATTGAAGTGTTTTAGTTTTAGTTTGCAGTATATACGCACTTTTGTTTTAGCAGAAAACCTGGAGTACTGATACTTTAAATATAAAACTGAAACGAAGACTGAAGAGTCAAAAGCGTGTTATGCAAGTTATTAATTTTTGTGGTTAACAAATGTATTAATTCGTGTCTCAAAAATGTTTTTGTTGTTGTTGCTTATGCCCCTTGACCGACATGTAACATTAGGTCAAGTCCCGAAGGATATGGGCGATGAAGGTGCGGCTCCGGTTTTTAATAGCACCGCAAGGGTCGGAGTCCGACTTGGCTAAATTACCGGTCCCGTAAATTTGAACCGAGTCAAGTGACGAGACCGGAACACTTGACCCCGCACCTCCAGAGGTAAATTTGAGAATTTGGAGGACATTGTTGCCACGCCCTATTTTAAGTGCCCCGGCCACCATTGGTGAACACGGCGGTAGATTTTCAGGGACGATCATCGAACCAGGGACGTTCAGATCACTGGCCCGCTGCTCTTTCCAACCGGGCTACCGCGCCCGCAAATATGTTTATTTTCAGACCTTTATTAGATATACAGGCCGGACCATGGCCGAACGGCTAGGGCTCTGGCATTCGATACTAAAGTCTGTGGGTTCTAATCCCTCTCTTGGCATGGACTTTTGTAGCCGTTCGGAATGGGCTTTAAGCAAAAAGTCCTGGTGTAATTAGCCCTCGTGTAGCAAAAGTTAACTTCAGCTCATAGAGAAACAGATTCCTCGGAATCTGTTTCTCTGTCAGCTGAAGGGGGTCTAAGGATTCGCTGGTTATTAAGGAGACTAATAATTAAAAAAATACAGGGATAAAAATATTTTTTGTATTTACTGATACCTTAACGTCGTTTAAATCTGATGTTCACTTTAAAATATATTAGTTGTAACAGAAAATATAATGCAATATTTGTGCATCTAAGTATATAAATAACTGATAAATCTCATAATTTATCTCAAAAATACTTTCAAGATTCATTACTCTTATGATTTCGGAAATAATTTTCAGTTAAATACAAACATAAATTATAAATCACTGAGCCTGTCAATCTGATATTTTAGACATAGAACTTAGAAGACATTAGACTTAGACATTAGACTTAGAAGACATAGAAAAGGAATGGCTGAAGTTTTGATTTATTTTTCTGCGATTAAAATTTCTGTTCATTGATATAATGGATATATGTTTTTAGCATCTATTTATGACGAAGGTTACTCATGTATATTTGATGGATCGAGAGAGTCCCGGTATTTGTTGAGTAACTGCACCCTCACTGTATGCCATGTACTATCCGACTGTGTAGCTCTCATCAACTTTTACATGAAGCGTTTTAGCTCCGCCGGAATTGCTCAAAAGGACCTTTTGAGTGAAACACCTCACCCTGGTATAGTTCGTTTAAAAAAATGTACTGGGTTTTATTCGTTGATATAATCAAATAGTCACTTTTAGATACCTTTGCTTTTACACTTCATATATCTTTGGTTTTACACCTCTTTTACATCGTCGGTTTTAGTTTTAATATAGCATTTGACAGTTTTACCACTGTATATTTTATGTATATATTTTTATCGTCGTTTTAAGGGATTGTGATTTTAAAATGATGACTTATAATTCAGAAACAAATATTGTTTGGAATACTTTTAAATAGTATAAAAATTTATAATAGACATATATTTCATTTAAAAAAATAAAATAATTACTTTAAAAAGTGAATAAAATCGAAAATTTGACTATATTTTCAAATTTTAAGCTTTTGGGGTCAAACTTTCCCCTTAATCTACAGTGTTTAAACTTCACTTTTTCTTTTGTACCGAAATGGAACCAGAAAAACCACACACAACGGAAGCAGTTGACTTCAATCTAAATGCGTTGCGAAAAGTGTAAGAAAATTCGGGCGAATTTCCAAATTCGATTTGATAGAGTGAAATTCGTGAAATAACTTATTCAGTGTTCCTAATCCCTAAAGATCTAGTTGTATATTTTTCCTTATTAGCAGTAGATGGTTTGAGTGATGAAATCTCGTTCTATTCTGCGTTTTTAAATAGTATATTGAGAAATTTTAAACTTTTTTTTAAAAACTTTCCATCTTTGTACGGGCAGTTGCTGAAAAAAATATATTTACCTTGATGAATCTGCTGTAAAAAAACAGTTACAGTTAGCTTTACTACAATACTTAAAAGAATTGTAGCACAGCTTTGATATTTCGCCACGATCACCATCTTCTTCAACATTGGCTGAGAGCACTAAGGTAATTTTTTTACTACACTAAGGCACTCTAGTCCGGGACCTACTGCTTCAAGCCGATTCCAAACGGCTACAAAAATCCATGCAAACAATGGACTCGAATCCAAACTCTGGTATCAAATGCCATCGCCAGGCCAATCTTCTTCAAACTGTGCGATATCTCGTCTTACTTGTTTTTCCAAAATTAGTCTTATTTTTCTCTAGGGAAGAGTTTCTCAACCTTTTTTTCCGAGCTCGGGTAACTTTTGACTTTCTTTTTTTTCCTCGTGGTTCACCTGTCTTATCGGGGATGGAGTGGAATGGTATCTCTGTCAAAGAGTTTTTTTTAAAAATTAATTGGAGAATGTTTTATGTATAATTTGTAAAAATTATAAAAAATACAATTACATGAAAACTTATAATTGATCGATAACTATTTCTCGAACAGCGTGATCACCAGATGTAATTGCACTTGATGGCCAAATATAAATATTTTCACATCGGTTCTATAGATGTGAGGGATACGAGTATAATATCTGGAAGAGGAATCCGTACACCATACGAGATACTAACATAATTTCTATCAATACGCAATGTTGGTCCGAATGAAATCCTTAAACAAAATAGAAAACAATTGTCCTCTTTCACATTTTTATCATGGAGTAGTTCAAATGATCTGTGTTTCTGAAGGGGAAATTAATTAAAACTCCCTTAAAACAAATTTAACTGCCCAGTTCATTCACCACAAGTTTTATTCAAATGCAAGACAGACTACATTCTTCTAGCCCAAGGGGCATTCCAAAAGGTACCAATTTATTTCAAGTATGGATTATAGTTATTGCTTAAAGACGATGAAGAATAGAAACATTTATGGAGAAGAGTAGACCAGAAAGCTAAATTGGAACTGTACAAGACCTTATCACTCGAATAAGGAATTGGGGAGCCATTACCAAAGTAAGCAATTTTTCAGTACAGCCAGGTATCCATAACATTATGACATCACAGGTTCACGACAAAGACAACCAAAATCTGTCATATATTAATTGTCATTGCTTATCTGTAGGCCAAATTTTAGTAGAATGATGTTCGTTAACGTAGCATAAGTCTCCAAGATCTTTTATACCTGTTATTTTAATATCATCCGTTAACAAGACTAATATTTCATATGTTTCGCCAATGGAACACATTTAAGGCATCATTGAGTTCCAATTAAAATGTCAGTATCTGTAAATAAATGAAACGAGATTAACAGTTGAACAAAGCCAATCACTTTCTTAGATATAATTCCATTAGAATTGTTAACGGTTATGTGCCACAGCATGTAAGCACACATAGTATTACAGAGTTAGGTGGCACTGCCATTCATTTTCTTTCACTTTTTACCTTTGTAACCCCTATCCATCAAGAAACGACAATATAGTTTTTGAAACGACTCATTCATTTATTAAACATAACTGAATCCCTTATTTATTACATCTATGCCTGTTCAGTCTTCATAAAAGACTTACTATTTCTATTTTAATTTTTAAATAATTCATTATAATATTTGTTTCATTTTATTCATCATATTTTTCGTAATTTGTATTCTAATTGTGTTTCTGGTCAATAGATGGCATCACTATGCAACTTTTTATTTTTACTTCAAGCTAAAATGTTTTTTATTCTGATGTTGTTGCACATTCGATACTGGGTAATGGCAAGAAAATGGCTAAGAAATGTTTAATCAGTTGTGGTGTATATTCTATTCTAAGCAATGTCATGTAAGAATTCGAAAATCAATATGATGGATGCGATTCCATTTATTCTTTTTTTTTAAAAGATTCTGTGCAGATTATTGTTCAAGTTGTTGACATTTTGGAGTCAATGATTCATTTTGTAAAACCTAATTTCGAAGGGTTATTCAGTGTGTAAGGAATTCAACAGTTATGTGTTAAAATGAAGTCAATAAGTAAATGCATTTTAAGGATGCATGCATGGAACTAAATTTTTTAGTGTTGACTTATTATTCAAGTATTATTCGGATGATGTTAAATGTAAGCCATTCCAGCATTACCTTTTTTAAAGGAAGTAAGAAGATTGATTAGTTGCTCTTTAACAAGAACATTAAATGTTTTTGTTAATGGATTCATATATAGTCCACTAAGATATAAGGTTATATAAATAAAATAACTGACCCCACAATACCAATCAAAGAATAATTTCAGGATATTTTGATTTTTTTTTCTTTTCAGAAAAGAGCATGTGCTAAAATACTTTGCTACAAGAATACATATGATATGACACCCTATCGCATAACTAAAACGCAAAGTTCTGATATCGGCTTTGACCGTGCTTTCAAATTATAAGATAAGCTTGAAGTGTTTTCAGATATTGTTGTAATTATTTTAGTAACAATTAATTGCAGGTGTTTGTATAAAAAAAACCCAAACCCCATTTCATATACCCCATTTAATTCCCATAAATGTTTATTAGAAAAGCAACATTTCCTTACTTTAATTCCAATTCTGACTGAATGACACCACTGAAATGCTTCTAAATGCTCTTTTATTTCAACTGAGATGCCACAACTTTGTTTTAATATATGCATCTAGTTTAATGTTTCTAAACTACTATTTATTCTAATCCCTTGGTACACAATTTATAATTTAAAAGGAAGTTTAAACTGGTATTTAAATAAACATGAGAGCATTTTCGGTGGGAGACCCCAGTGATCCGTAAATGAGATTTGTTAACGTGGTTTATCAGGAGCGGTTAAAAATTAGTTACGAATAGTTAAGGCCTTATGCATATCGTAAATGGGCTCAGGTGCTCTGAAAAGTATCACTTTAATTACTTTCAAAAGCGTTATTACAATGAGGTTATTACAATGTGGTTATCTTAATTATCTTAGTTGCATTTTAAAAATTTGGAACTTTGTTATACATTTGTTTTTTATTTTAGTTTTAATAAAGATCGCTTGCTTTCTCATCATATTTTGTTTTGTTTTTTGTACATTTGAACAGTTCCTAAATTACTTTTTATGTATATTTTTACTTGTTATTGTTTGTAATTTGTAGAAAAAAGTAAATAAATTTTCTACTTGAACAGTTATTCTGCATGCTATTGAAATACAGAATCTGATTTATCGATACAATGCATATGAATATAAACAAAAATCACGCAGAATTTGATTAAAATTGTTATACTTAAGGCTTCTGTGTATTAACCCTATTGGATTTGCTCAAGTCAGTGTTGACCTACGGATATAATTTGTCTACTATTTACAGCTGCATAAAGTATGATAATAAGAAATATTTTAGATAAATGATAATTTCAGATTATTCTGCATCTGGCAACAGGATTCATTTTATAAATTTCGGCTACCAAATGAATTTATGAGCGTATAAAACACACTATACTATATTTTATTCCCCGAATAATTTAAATTTTAAAATATTGTTTGAACTTAAATAAAAACTAAAAATACCCAAAGGTACAAAATTTCTTTCTCTATTAAGGAGTACAACTTAAAAAAATAAATCTTTAAATCCTAGACAGAAATCCTTGGACACATTTTCTCCATATGTTAATATGAGGTGAGTTAATCCAATGGTTAGCACACATCCCTAAATGTGTTCACAATAATCACGCTATATTTCTTTTGAAAATTTTAAACGACAAAAATGCCGGACAATGGTCAAATGGCTTGGAGGTTGAAAGAATTAGTTCGAGTCCCGCTGTTGGAATACATATCCAGACCTGCCAACTTTCCGGTTTTACCCTGGCAATGCCGGATTTTTAAAGCATCTTCAGGGTTTCCGGAATAGACACTATTATTGCCGGATTTTTAGTTACATAACAAAAATATCTACTCAGTCCCAGGTCATCTATGTCGAAGGAAACCTTAGAAAATTTGCTAATATGCAAATCGAACCCACAAGGACACCGTTATGAAGAACAATTTGACAATGAATTTTTCAAAAAGAGCAAAATCAGCAACAGTAAATGCTAAAAAAATTCCAAGATTTTCTTCAATTAACTAAAACAAACATTATGAAGAAATAGAAGTACTCAAAGTATAGACTGCTGGGGTCCCTGCTAGTGCAAATATCATGTACATTAAAATGTATGATTACAAACTTTTGTTTAATATTATAATTTCAATATGTGCTGAACAGTAAGGAAATATTTTGAACTATGTAATATTATTAAAGAGATCCTATAAACTATAAGTATACATTATAATTCTTTTATGATTTTTTACTATACTATTTTGTGTTATGTCGATTATCTTATGATGGTAGAATATTGCAGGATTTTACTCTTACTGAGGTTGGAAGGTCTGCATATCTGTATCCAATCGCATTCGCCTCTAAATTGTAGGCTCTGGTCTAAGGCTTACCGGGAAAACTGGTTTCAGGAAAGTTTCGTTAAACGAGAAACCCAAATTTGAATAAATCATTCCATTTAAAACCACAGAGATGCGCACACTGGTTATAGTTGCCCAAGGGGTGAAATCATCGTTTCTTAAAACTTATGATTATGGTTTTAAGGCAACTATCGTCTCACTTGAAGTTCTGTTGCTTATAAGTGAATGAATGATGTGCATCCCTTTCCTTACTTATTCCGCGGCCACCAGCAAAGTATGGATACATTTTCATTATCTGTTAACATCGTAAAAGCTGAGCAATAAGTTTATACAGTGTGCGACATCATGTGAAACAAGTTTCAAGAAATTGATTTCACAAAATCAGCGTTCTCAGTGAAAGGCCGGATGCACTAACTCTTTGTGCAGCAAATTATGACATCAGTGCTATCAAACACAAGATAAAAATACTTCATAGGGTTGTATAGCCGAAAAAAGCTACTGCTGCTGAGATGCCAACCTGATAAATGTTCGCACAGAATTTAGTTTTTACTAATTTAGTGAGTTTCATATTTTCCTTTTTGATTAGATACTCTTTCTATTTTTCTGTACTATTCATACGTTAAAACATTAAATAGATTAATGTGATGCAAAATTAGTGTAAAGTATTATAAAAAAAAGAAACCACGTGGTCAGCATTTAATAAATTAAATTCTAAAAATTAATCTTTAAAAATTCACCAAAAATCAAAAAATGGCGGTAACGATTCGAAAAAGATTTTATTTTAAAGGAATTTTTATGATCTTTCTCGTGATATAAACTTTATAACCCTCAAATTACTATTTTAAATGCAAACTTAAAAAAAGTTACAAAAACAGCTTAAAAATTTAGTTTTAAAAAGTCTAAGAAGAATTTTTCAATAATCTCTCTTATTAATCCCCTACGCTATAAGAAGAATCGCCATGCAAAATTTCAGCCCTTTAGGTTCAGCGGTTTGGTCTGTGCGTTATATGTCAGACAGTCAGTCAATCAGTTACGGAACTGTTATATATATATATATATATATATATATATATATATATATATATATATATATATATATATATATATATATATATATATAAAATAGGAATAAATATTTATGTACTTTCTAATTGAAGAAAATCCAATATATTCGAATTTAAATTCTAAATATTCTGTACAGTGTTCACGATAATTCGGCATTTACGAGAAATATTTTTTAGTTTCATCGCAATCAAAATTAATAAAAATAAGAAAAAATTATGAACAAATATAGGAATTATTAGTACGTCCCTCTTCACAAAACACATACCTGTCAAGTGTTCTGAAAAAAGTGTAAAGCAAAATTTCCAAATCCAAGATTGATTTAAAAAGAACAACATATTTATCACTTGTAAAATATCTTATTATTATATAAATTGTATTTGTGTAATATGTATGTTAATTGGGGGTATTTATGTCGTTTAAAATCAAAGTTCCATAAAAATATCTCGTTAAACAGTATTATAAGTTTAATGAAATTTACAATATAGGGATATCGCACCGTGCAGTAAACTTTACTAACCGAACATTTCTTAAATTTGTTGTTATCAATGGTATTGTTTCTCAAATTGCCATTTCTTTATAAAAAAAATATTTTCCCACTTTTGATAGGAATTGTATATCTAAAGACCAGAAAATTTTACGCAACCGTAAATCATAGGCTCTGCCGCTTATTTTGACGTCGCTGACCATCAAAATCTCCGAGTTAAAAATTGTTTTTCCTCCCGCTCCTTATATTTATGGTTTCATCCAAGATTTAGTTTCAAACTTTGAGTTTATTACTGAAGTTAGTGATATAATGATGGGACTTTGAAGATTTATGTTTAGGTCAATAATATAAGAATTTCAGAAGTCAAATTTCAGAAGTCCCTGGTTTTGACTTTTATTTGAGATATTAATTTTGTCTGTACTTTATGGTTCACGTAAGTTTAATACCGGAGTAAATAAAAATAGTGCGTCGTATGCATTTTTAAAAATACTTGCGTTTTTTATATGAAAAATATATAAATTATAACGTAATTATGTATTTCTTTCGGGTTTTTCCTTCCTTCTTACACATACACGGACCTATGGATATGTTCCGAGTAAAAAAATTTGTTTTTTTAATCAAATTTAATGAGTAGTTTTCTACTTTTTTCATAACTGTGGTCTTAAACTTTGCTTGGGGCCCCTATTTCATGATTGATATATATATATATATATATACGTTTCAGGACTCGACCTTTGTTCGGTACTCGCGATGCTTGCTATAAAACCTGCAAGAAGCAATACCGTCCCTGTGGACGAAACAAAGACTACCGCATTAGTCTCTCGCTTGGAGTAGAAACCCACATATTTTGCCATCAACTTTTACTTCATTTCGAGCTTTTTCTTTGTTCGTACAAGTCATCATGAGTTCGAAAAAGGTTAGTTATACCATTCGGCATAATTTAGTGAGAACTACGATGAGACAGTAGCTGGGTGTGTTAACTGCGTGTCTGTTCTCGCTACAGAGCAAAGATGAAGGTAAGTCCGAGGGTCTTTGAACGCTTTGAGGCTGTAGCAACAATGAAGGACATCGTTTCTGTTGGAAAGTCCATGGGCCTGGAAATCAGGGAGGAAAACATCGAAGAGTTAGTGGAGAAACACGGAGAAGGATTTAGAACTTAGTAGCTGCAGGAAATTCAAAAGGAGACCTTAGACAACAGATAGTGTCTAAGGAACTTGCTTCACGTGAAAGGGGAGGGAGGGAGGAATCCCTTACTGCATTACTGCAAGAAATGTGCTCTAAATCGATTGAATTAAAAAAATTTAGTCAAATATATTACCTACAGCAAGTCGAAAAATCAACTTAAGCAGAAGAAAGTTTCTATTGATAGGTTTGGAATGAAACTCCCTAAATCCAAGTCTACAACAGGGTTCAATGGTAGAAGAGACAAATAACCCCTATTCCAGTACCTATTGTTTATTTGGAAGGGAACTCTTTCACCACTGTCCCATTGAGTCATGAACTCCTCTCAATACAGTTTAAGTGAGGTTAATTTTTATTTTATTTTATCAAATTGTTGTTTTTTATTTATACCTCTCTAATTTTGAGACTAAGTTTCAAACAACAACCAAACCAGATTGTAAAATGTCAAGTAAAATGACAAATATCTGGTGTACAGTAACGGATTATTTCAATTTACGTTACCCTTCATGGGAAAAATTCGTCCGGTACTCGTCGCGCTTTCCGGAACAAATTAATTAACGTCGAGTACTGAGGTACCACTGTATGCATATATATATATATATATATATATATATATAGAGAGAGAGAGAGAGATGCTAATCGCAGGAAGAAAGGAATTAGGAATGAGGGAAGAAGTGGTGATCACACACATTAAGCAGTCGTTATTGGTGGTGAAGTCGTAAATGTTTGATGAAAGAATGACAATCATGAAGTCAGAGAACGCAAATTACACAGTCTGTATCCATTGAACTATATTTATTCATCCAGAAGTATAATGAAGACGTTATTCCAAAAATTCACTATTAAGGCAGATTTTCAGAAGGGACACAAACGACAGTAACGGCCACTGGACCTGTCGTCGGGGCGCGAAAAGGCAGAAACCTTACATGATATCGGACAGCAGCGGCATACATGTTGAGAGCAGAGCGAAGAAAAGACAAGAAGAGGCCGCGAAAACCTTCTGCGGAACATTTTATAATGAATGTTTTCCGATTTTAACATTACGGCTTGGAATTATTCAATTGGCTACAATCGGACATATGACCTATACATGTGAGGCATAAGTAATAATCGCATGGTTTTCAAACATGCGATGTACTATGATGAACGAACCGCATGGTTTACAAACGTCGTGGTTTTACCGGGATGACGCACCTCTGAGTTCCGTTAGTAAGTAGGAGTTTAAAAGTAACTTTATATATTATCAAGTGCCTGCGTAATGATCTGCATGTGCCTTACGGACCAATGTCAATTATCAATTACCTTATTTCTAGGTCTGAATTTGGAAGAATGGTTGTGCTTTATTAAAAGGATAATTTGAAATACGCGTTAGCTTTATAAGACAATTAATAATGGTAGGGCGTTATTGTAACTTACACACACTCACAAACATACACACACACATATATGTGTGTGTGTATGTATGCAATGAAAAAACGCGTCCTCCTATTAAAAATTATCCTTTATATATTATAAATTATCCTTTATGTATTATAAATTATCCTTTTAATAAAGAACGACCCTTCTTCCAAATTATGACCTAGAAACAATGTAATTTACAATTTATACTGTCCCGTAAGTCATGTGCAGATCATTAACCAGGAATTTGAAATACCTAAATTCAATAACATCCCAATATATCTGGTCCGAACCCGAAGGCCTCAATAAATTTTTTATATAATAAATAAGGCCTGTTTTGAAACTCTTTCTTTTTAATAAAACGCAGAGCAAGCGCATGATCTAGAAATTAATTAATCCCCAGAAAGCCATGTAGTGGGCACGTGAACTCCATGAGTATAAATTCGTCCAATTAAATAAGTAATTTCGGCCCCCTGGTGGCAATATCAGAACAGAAACATGATAAAGTTGCTTATGGGAGAAAGAGGATTATCGGTAGCAGCTAATGTATAAGATACTGGTGATCTCTCTGATAGAATTGTATAAGGGCCATCCCGCCTTGGCATGAACTTGGAAGTACGGTTTTTGTCAGAGTTACTATGGGGGTGAGTTGTAACCAGAGTCACCTTGTTTGAGGGAAGGAGCCTTTGTAAATCTTTTGTCTGCATAATGTTTATGATGGTCTTGCCTTTCCTCTATTCGATCTCTAACTTGTTTAATGAATTTGGTGAATTTCTTTAAATACGGAGTAATCTCAGGAATAAAATTATCATTCTCGGCAACACTTCGAAAATCATGGGCAATATCGTCGGTAGTACGTAGCTCTCGACCAAACATGAGATATGCAGCAGTCTGTCCGGTAGAATCACATTTTGCTGTGTTAAGGGCAAATCTAATAATTGGTAGCTTCTCTCTCCAGGTATTGTGATCATCCCCAACTAACATGGCTAAACGGGGCTTAAGATCCCTATTCTTTCTTTCAACAGGATATGCCTGTGGATGATAAACAGGGGTTAAGGTTTGTTTGATGTCCAAAAGATAACATACTTGCTGCATTATAGCACTAACAAACTGAGGTCCGTTATCACTTATTACCCGTCTAGGTAAACCATATCTCAGAAATACTTCTATTAGAATGATGGCACACTCTTTAGCTGTTGCAGCGGTTAATGCAAATAGTTCTACCCACTTGGTGGAACAGTCTTCTATGATAAAGATCCATTTCTTCTCATTACTCTTTGGTAAAGGCTCAAACAGATCTATTGAAAGGGTCTCAAACCGTTGACTGTAGATCGGAGTTTGTAACAGTCCAGATGGTTTCTGGTTACTAGGTTTAAAACAACAATCAGGGCACTTCTTGATATATTCAGTAATATATCTACGCAAACCAGTCCAATATTACCGCTTTGAAATTCTATCGTAGGTTCCTTCGATTCCGTAATGTCCGGCTGATGGGGAATCATGGTGCTCTTTCAGTACTTTTTCTCGTTCTTGAATCGGGACCACTAACTGGGCTTCTTCTGTATCTGCCTCGGGAGAATATCTATATAAAACTCCTTGATTCGTTAGATAACCTCGGTCACTCCAATTGGCGAAATTCTCATCCTTAACGAGACTTTCTAACGATTCTATAATTTTCCTAACATCTTCGTCTTTTAATTGCTCTTCACGAATTTCTTTTGCACTTCGTGCAGGGATATTGATGGAAATAGTGCAAATTTACAAGTTTTTTCCTCATGATGACAGAACGGTCTGGAAAACATGTCAGCAACAATATTAGCTTTCTCAGCTATATATTCTATCCTCAGGTTGAATGATTGTACCTGTATTGCCCATCGCGCTAGGCAACCAGTAGGGGACTTCAAATTCATTAACCATCTAAGGAGCTGATGGTCTGTTGCCACAGTTACTTCTTGGCCGTCAATATATGCACGAAACTTATTCAAAGCCCAAACAATGGCCAAGACCTCTCTTTCGGTCGTGGAGTAATTTCTCTCGGCCTTGGTGAGTAACCGACTTGCATACTCAATTGGATGTTCGTCTGCACCTGTACCTTGTAACAAGACCGCACCAAGGGCATACTTACTAGCATCTGTTCTAAGGATATAGGGTTTAGATGAATCATTTTGGACAAGAAACGGAGGATTTGTCAAAAGGTGCTTCAATGTTTCAAACGCTATTTATTGTTCCTTTCCCCACTCCCAAGACACTTTCTGTTTTGTCAGATTACTCAAGCGTCTTGCAATCTCTGAAAACTTAGATATAAATCTTCTATACATCGAGCAAGTTTGGAGGAAAGCTTGTACTTGTTTTACATTTTTCGGAGCTGGCATCTCTTGTATAGCAGCTGTTTTGTCTGGATCGACTTCGAGTCCCTTACTCGTTATGTAATGTCCCAAATACTTTATGCGGTTACAAGCAAAATTGCACTTCTCTCGGTTAGCGTATAATTTAAATTCCCGCAACTTCTCGAAAACTTCACCTAAATTTTCCACATGTTCATTGTATGTTTCAGGCACTATGATGATGTCATTTAAGTATGACAGCACAAGAATATTCTTTAAGGAATTTCTAAAGTTGGCGATCATACGTTGGAAGGTTACCGGGGCGTTCTTTAATCCGAACGGCATTTTCCGGAAACGGTAACTTCCAAAGGGGCAAACAAAAGCTGTTTTGTCGCTATCTGTAGGGTTTACCTCTATTTGATGGTACCCGTTCTTTAAATCAATAGTTGACATAAAAGGAGTATGTCTTGCTTCACGTAGAAGGTCGTCAATTCTGGGCAGAGGGTATTTACCAGTCTACGTGATGGCATTTAGTTTCCTGTAATCTACACAAAGTCGCATTCGGTCATTAGGTTTAGGTACTAACACCACTGGTTCCTGAAGCGTAAGGCGATTCACGCTCTTCTATGGTTTCAGTAGCTAGCAACTCATCTAGCTCCTTCTTTAATAATTCTTTCTTTGGCGGAGACATACGATATAGCGGAACTGCGACCGGAGGGTTATCCCCTGTATCGATGTATTGTTTGAATTTGGGAGTCGTTTCTTCCCCTGGCTGAAAGACATCTTCAAAATGACTTAACAATTCGTTTAATTCTGATCTTTGTTCATTGGATAGATTTTTCCCTTCATTTTCTCTGAACAGCAACGTGCTGACTTACACAGCATTTTTAGAACACTCAGGAGGTCTGAAATCATCATCATCAAATCTAAATTTCTGTTTCTGATTGTCGTGGTAATACCATCTATGATTTGGAAGATCTAAAACAATCCCAGCGCTACGCAAAAAATCAGTTCCTAACAATGTTCTGTTATCTTTTGCTGTAGGTAATACAAATAATTTAAGTTTGAAAGATCGTCCTTTCAATTTCAATTTCTACTTGGCCAGTATAAACTTCTGTTTCCTTTTGGATACCATCGGCGAGAGTTACATTCATGCTAATTTTCTCAAATTCTACTCCTCGTTCTCTCAAGAGGTGATATAAAGTTTTACCAGCTATAGTGTGGCTGGCTCCTGTGTCAGCACACACAATGCCGTTTATTCCGTTGATTTTAACTTTCAACAAAGTCGACTGAGGTTCCTCGACAGAGAATGTCCGAAGGTGGATAGCTCTGAATTCAGCTCCTTCTTTTCTAGAAGAGGGAGAGCAGGTCGGGCACTTAGTCTTAATGAGGCCTGGTTTCCCACATCCATAACAGCTAGCAACTGGTCGATCTTCAGCTTTTACAGTGTGTCTAGGTGACACATTTCTAGGATTTTGAGGATTAATTTTATTACCTTTGGGAGCGTCTCGTTGATAAAATTTTGGGTTTTCCTTACTAACGTTTCTATTTTTCATATGTCTAACTTTTTCATATAAATCTAATTTATCTGCAAGTTCAAGAGGATTGTTCCACTCGCTCCAGTGATCTAGAAAGTGATCTTTGTAATCTGGAGGGGCTTTCTTTTTAATTTGATCAGCCACTATCAAATCCTTTAATTTTTCGAAAGTCGAGATTTCTGATTCCTTAAGCCATCCATCGAAATAATTCTGTAGATCGAAGTAAAAATCTCGCCAGGTGCTTTCTGGATTTTTCTGGCATTGAATAAACAGTTGCCGAAATTTCTCCGCACTTAATTTGAAACGTTTTAGGAGAATCTGTTTAACTTTCTCATTATTCTGAGCATCCTCGGTAGATTCCTTTGCTATTAATTTAGCAACATCGGTTGGCAAAAGACCAACAAGATAGACTACCCATTTTGAAACTGGTACGTGTAAAATTATTAACTGTTTCTCAAACAAATCCAGAAATAAACTCATATCAGTTGTTTTCGGATCAAAGTTAGGGACTAACATTTTTAATTCTAACTTAGGCATGTCTGCGTCTAAGGAAGAAGACACCGCTGCAGACTCCGTTCCACCAGAGGCAATACTGGATTGTAAGTTTAATTTCTCTAATTCAAACAACCGCTCATTTTCTTTCTCTTTCATTTCATCCTATCGTTTTTTCTCTAACAATTCATCCTGACGTTTTTTCTCTAACAATTCATCCTGATATGTTTTCTCTTGCTCTTCCCTAAAAGCTTGAAAACGTCCCTCAATCAATCCTTCATCGTATTTCGAGCTCTTTTTAATGAGTTAAATTAACGAAATGCTTCTTTTACCCGTAGGATCTATCCCTAATTCTTCTGCAAGATGTGCCAACTCATGTGGCTGGGCTTTATTTAAGAAAGTCATGCTTAAAATTTAAATCAATGGATAATATTTCCTCAAGTGTATACCAAAACTATTAGAATCCTAACATATATGGGGTTCAACTTTATATATACACATATAAATCTCAGAGATCACCTTTTTATAAAATTTGCAACCTTTAAGAACAGTTTAATGCAAATATACATTCAACAGAGTTTAACTTCTTGAAATCAATTGCACAGTACGATTCTAAGAACATATAAATATAACATCAATATTTTCTAAACCATAAAATACTTATATAGCAAATCGCATGACTATATATCTCTATTAATGGTATCTCAATTTACAATCTTAATCTCAAATTCTAAACAGAATCGAAACAAGATAATTTTCGTTAAATTACTTTTCGATAATCATAAAATGAATTATGATTCGTTCAATATATATATATATATATATATATATATATATATATATATATATATATATATATATATATATATATATATATATATATGTATATATATATATATATATATATATATATGTATATATACATATCAACTGTAATAGCGGGGTGCTACAACAAAGTTCCACATTCAAATTATAGCAATATTTACTTAATTGAGTTACGATGTACTGTAATTTCAGATAATACTGTAGTAATACTATAGTCATATAAAGTATACTATATAGCATAACACAATTTTTTATTTGCTGTATATGGAATATATAATAATAATAATTCAAAATTGATCTTCAGGTACTAAAGGAACTGGTTTGCAAATAGAATCCGTTTGATATGATCAGGGCGATCCAACTATTCATACAAGAAAACGAAATTTCCAATCATTTAATTTATTGATCCGGTTGATCAATATGCATTTCTTTGGAATTAGAATATGAACATAACATTAGGTCAGGGTGACCACTTTCTCATTTCCTTTAGTTCCCGTTTATTAAAATCAGAATCGAAACATTAAGTACCTTGAATAAAGTCGTTCCACTGTACCGAATCAGCATTTTTGGTTTCGGGCAGGACGTTGGACAGCCACTGTGACATTCTTGTCCAAAATTATCTCGGGGTTTTTAAAGTTTTAAATAAAGTGAAGACCACATACTAAGAATGCTAAAAATTAACATTTAAACACACGAACATTTATTTACAGGACAACATAGAACGCTCTACATGCTGATACAAAAATAACGAACGAATTAACACACGGACGAGCAACGGAAAACATAGTTCGTGACATAGCAGGTGCTGAAATGAAGAGTCTGTTTGAGTGTGGGGGGAGGAGAAAACAGTCCGTTACAAAACGAGTTTTCCAGGCGTTCAGCAGATCTAGTGTTTGCGATTGTTGAGAATTGAGCCTTCAATTAATATTACGTGCTAATGAGTGAGATCTCTTATTTTGTGCTATTATGTGTTATATATCTGGCATCACCTTTTTTGTATTCCATTGTAATTTTATGTAAACAGTAAGGCGTACTGTGTTTCTCTTCCTACTTTCTATTCATGAAAGTCCTAAATTCAACTAGCCTTCATTTTATTTCGATAATATTACAACAGGTTATGGTTTTTAGCGACGCTTAACTGCGCAGATGAAGTAACGACGGCTATGACGACGTATTTGAATAACGGATTTTGACTTCGAGTTTCGATTTCGGATTTTTTGACTTTTGATTTCACCATATTTGCTGGACTGTGTGTAGGTAGACGACTGTGTACCGATAGCTTTTTTTTTCGCGCACTTTGGTGAATGACGACGTAATAATATGGAAGCTAAAAATTTTGTTCAGTGCACCAAATTGGATGGTTCATTAAACTGGACTGACTGGAAATTTGAAGTAAACTCTTTGTTCGTGCTCAACGATTGTGCGGGCATCTTCAATGATTCCCTTGTAGAGCCAACAGCATCGGCAGCAGACGCAAATGAAAAGACGATACGCGACTACAACCAAGCGGTAAAAGCGTATGCAAAGGCGAATGCGAAAGCTTCTGTGATCATCCCCACAAATAAATGTATCAGAGAATGTGTTAAATTTGATTCGAATGCATAGTAATTCTGCACGAGCGATATGGACCGAGTTATCAAACAACTTTGAGAAAGTGTCAAGCGTCAAATTAGACACTCTTCTGCAACAATTTTTCACTTTTTGGATCGAGAAAGACGAAGATGTAATGCATTCACTCGCACGTTTGCGTACACTGTGGGTGGATCTTCAACGTGAGCAAGAGTTGAGCGGTGAAGGGAAGATGCCGCAAAACCTGCTAGCATCACGCATCTTGTCTATTCTTCCTGATGATGAATATCGTGAGTTCAAGTCACAGTGGGACTCAACGGCAAGGACAGAAAAGTCATCTGAAAAATTAATCGAACAGATCAATATGAGACTGCAAAGACGAAATCAGGAGCTTAGAGACGATACTACGACAGCATTCATGGCAAATGCTAAATATGGTGCAAAACATAATGGAAAGAAATGGAAAAAAGGTGGGAAAAGGCCCCAGATGGTGAACCAACCCCAACCCCTGACCAGAAATAATGCCAAAACGATGAATAGACTTAGAAGGACCAGTGATGGCTTGAAAGGTTTCAATGGCATCTGTTTTCGTTGTAATAAACCCGGGCACATTGAAAAATTTTGTCCAGATTTCCCTAACAAGCCAACCACGACAGGTAGCAGAACAGAAACCTTCTTTGCAAATACTCAATGCAGTGCATTTGCTTGTCAAGAGGATGATAGTGGCCGAAATGTGTGGCTTAAGGATGACGGAGCTACAGCACACATTACGAATTCAGCAGAGTACTTCAAGACGTATCGCCATTTTGACAAACAAGCAGAAATCACAGTCCGTAACAAGCAGACAATATGGCTGCGGGGACATTGACATGTGCGCGACGGTTGGGACCATACAAAAATCTATTGAACTCAGTGATGTATTGTATGCACCAGACATCGGCAAAAATTTGTTATCAGCTTCAAAGGCAATGAAGCGAGGAATCTCGAACTTCGGAGATTCAGATGACATGATTTGTCGTTTCTTCCGCAAGGAGACCACAGATAATGTACTTTTAGAGGCTCCATGCTCATCAAATGGACTCTTTGAACTGCGTCCAAAACCGGTCAAGCCCCAAGGGGGTTCTGCTGCTTCAGCCTACATGGTTGACAAAGAAATGATAACTCCTTTTCCTGAAATGGCAAGGACGACGACGACAAAGTTGCCGTTATCACTTTGGCATCGACGGCTTGAGCACCAGGGAATACAGTATGTGAAGCAGTAACTGCGTCAGAATTATATCGATTTCATCGACGATGGAGTATTTTGCGAGCCATGTGCTTATGGTAAACAAAGTCGACGAATATTCAAATAAAAACGATTCAAGACGAAAAAGTCTGGTGAAATCATACATGCAGACTTACTCGAATCACCAGTCTTGTCAAGAGGTGGAAAGAAGTATATGTTAGTGCTTAAGGGCGATTATTCAAAGTTTCGAAGTGCAGAATTTCTCAGACATAAAGACGAGGCTGTGGATAAAATCAGGCAGTTCCTTGCTCGAGTCAACAAAGATGGTATAAATGTAAAAGAAGTGGTCACAGACGGTGGTCGTGAGTTCGACAATACTAAATTGGTAAAACTGACTGATGATGCAGGCATCAAATTGCGAATCATTATACTGTATACGGCAGAGCAAAACGGTTTGGTTGAAAGAGAGAATCGTGCAATAATGGATGCAGTTCGCACTATGCTCAAGGATACAGGTCTACCACAGTTCCTATGGGCAGAAGCAGCATCTAAAGCTGTTTACATTCTGAATCGAACTGGGCCAAGTAATACCACATAAATATCTCCATTTGAGGAATGGTTTGGACGCGAGCCGGTTATCAACAGGATTCGAGTTTTTGTATCAACTGCATTTGTACATGTACCAGATGTCAACAGGAGTAAACTTGACGACAAGGCTATAAAAGGCTATTTGGTAGGTTATTGTGATTACGATGGGTATCGTGTTTTCATACCATCAAAGAATGATACGATAAAGAGTGCCAACGTAGTGTTCAATGAACAGAAAATCGGTCCTACTTTCCAGCCTTTAGAAGCGACATCTAATACCGGTCCATCAAGCGGTATGGAGTATGAAATTTTGGATACTCCCGATGATGCAGATACGCAGGAGGCTGGTGATCTTTGTACTGATGAAGACGAACCAACACAGCTGACGGCGCATGAATTGCGAGACCGTTCGACTATCCACCGTCCTGTCCGATTTAACGATTACGACGTGTACAGCAGCATTCTAAAGTTGAATGAGCCCAAAACACATGACGAAGCAACAAATTCTCCTGAATATGCCGACTGGAAACGAGCCATGGACGACGGAATGGCTTCGCATGCCAAGCACGGGAAGTGGCAGCTTGTTGAGCCACCTAGAGGGAGGAAAATCCTAGACAATCGCTGAGTTTACAGGGTAAAGACAAATCCTGATTGTTCAATCGAGAGATTCAAGGCTCGTTTAGTAGCAAAGGAGTATACGTAGACGGCGGATATCGACTACAGAGAAACATTTAGCCCACTGTGCCGCTATGGCACTATCCGAGCTGTAATTGCAATGGCAGCCAAGTAGAATCTAAAGTTATTTCAAATTGACGTGGAGACGGCATTCTTTTATGGCGACCTGACTGAGGAGATCTACATGCATCAACCCAGCGGAAACGATGACGGAAGTGGGTGTATATGCAAGATGCTCCGACCTTTATACGGCTTGAAACAAGCTGGACGATGTTGGAATACCAAGTTTACTGACGTGCTAAAGAAACATGGCATGACCCAAAGTAAATCCGACCACTGCCTATTCATACGAAATGATTACGGACACAAGATGCTGATGGCGATTTATGTTGATGATGGCATTGTCGCTGTTCAGGACGAAGCGACATTCTTCACATTTATAGACGAGCTCAAGCAATATTTCAACATTAAAGTGACGACGTTGAATTGTTTTCTTGGTCTGCAAGTTGAACGGTTGAAAGACGGCTCACTCTTCTTGCACCGAGAAGCATTTACAAGAAAGATGTTAGAGAGATTTGGAGATTCCAAGACATCACGCATCCCAGTAAAGAAGTCGAGTCTCAAGGTCGATTATGGTCAGCCAAATGACGATGGTATGATCAAGATCAAGGAGGCGAAGCCTCTCAGCAGTGAAATTCCATACCGATCAGCAGTTGGCAGTTTGCTCTATTTGGCGATGGGGACTCGACCAGATATTGCTTACGCAGTGAGTTTGGTGTCTCGTAAGTTGGACAACCCCACAGAGACTGATTGGGAAATCGTCCAGACAACATTAAGATACCTTTACAATACCATTGGACACAGCATTGTGCACAATAATGAAGATGACAGAAGCATGATGGTATTTAGTGATACAGATAACAACAGCTGTGCAGAAACACGCAGGTCTCGCACAGGTGTAGTTTCTTTCTATGGTGGAGGTGCAATTACGTGGCGAAGCAAGCTACAGGAGGCCATATCCAATTCAACTACAGAGGCAGAGTTCATTGCAGCAGCTGATGCCACAAAAGACCTGATATGGTTGAAACGCGTGTTTAACGAGATAGCCAACAATGTCTCATTATCAATCCTGCAGATTGATAATCAGAGTGCTATCAAATACATCAAAAATCCGATGTTCCACGCACGCACAAAGCATATCGACCAAAGATACAAGTTTGTCCAAGATGAGTTCTTAAAGGGACACTTTGAATTAGGCTATGTCAGAAGTGATGAGCAGCGAGCAGACATTCTGACAAAGGCGCTTCCAGCACCTCAGTTTCATTCTCAAAAGAAGTTGCTCGGTGTGAAAGCAGTCAATGTGTATAAGTGACAGTTTAACCCATATTAACAATGACTAATTTCATGCTCGAAGGAGGCTGTTGAAAATCGAGCCTTCAATTAATATTACGTGCTATTGAGTGGCATCTCTTATTTTGTGTTATTATGTGTTATGCATCTGGCATCACCTTTTTTGTATTCCATTGTAATTTTATGTAAACAGTAAGACGTAATGTGTTTCTCTTCCTACTTTCTATTCATTAAAGTCTTAAATTCAACTAGTCATCACTTTATTTCGTTAATATTACAACATCGATGTGTGTTACGAGCAAGGTCTTGAAATTCAGTAGCAAAATGCATCTTAAATAATTATAGTCTACAAATAACGATTTCATTCTGTTAATGCACCCTTAAAAAACATGTAATCAAAAACTCTTTTAACTGTAAACCTGAGTGCAACCAAATTTTTCGGTCCCTTAGCACGTCCCTTCAAGTTACTTTCATTTGCAATTTACGTTCTTTTCTATTTTAATTAGTAAAAGAAAGGGTACAATACTTCGAAAATTGAAATGGATCCTATTATTTTAGGAATAAAACAAATTTACCTAACGTACTTATTCATTTAATGTAATTTGCAATGACTATTTATCCCCAGAGTTCCTGTAAATCAACACAAAGAACTTCGTTTCGGAGAAAGGATTGGAAATATCTCTTGGAATACGTACGTGCAGCAAATTACGATGAGCGAATTTGAACAAATAATCAAGATAAGTTAATTTACTAGGAAATGACATTTAATTCCTTTTGCTTTTTAAAATGCACGTGCCGAAACAAGAAGTAATTTCCCCGAATCTTTATTGAATACATGTTAAAAACTCGTGTTTAGAATTTCCAAATGCTGTCTTCTCCATCTCTCTCTAAATACAATGAGAGTAACTATATCATTTACACCAGATAGAATGATCATTGATATTACGGGTGTACGTGGCTGAATTGATAAAGACGCAGAAATTCGGTTGATAAATAGTGGAGTTTGAATTTTTATCATTCATGTGAGTGTCAAGTTTTATAAAGTTAAGCCTCTTAATATTCTGCCCATTATCTATACGTACGCAGATTTTTCAAAGAATCTGTACCAAATTTTGTCCAAGTTCTTATTTCTACAACCCTGTGCGAATTATGGACAATCCTAAAAGGAATTCACTTCAAAACCTACCCTGGTGTCATGCATTTAACATGAAAATTCTTATTGTGTTAAATCCTCATTATTTTGGTCATATCATTTGATATATTAAATATTTACAAATGCTGCTGTCTGTGATGCAAGAAATTTGGATAAACACTTGAGTGCATAAATATATGGTTCTCTCTATTTCATTCGACTAAGCCTTTTGTTTTTTCCTACTTAAACAATTTTACTAATAAAATGAAATGACATTCCAGGCGTTCAGCAAGTCTAGTGTTTGTGAACTGTCCAGGTCTAGTGTTTGCAAAGTCCTCATATTACCTTCTATAAGTTTTCTTGTTGGTTTGTTATTTTCAGATGGTTTAATTTTGTGAATCTAGCAACATACGTACCTTTTGTAAACAGTATATTCTTCAAAAGGCAAATCGAAATGCAGTAATCTTAAAAGTTATGTTCAGCTATGTATGTACGTTGTATTATATTGTAGGTTTTGAAGCATTTTTTTAGCTATGAGCTACATTTCAAATTAGGTGTTCCCATTGTAAAGCAGGTAAGTCCCAAAATTCCCGAAGAGTATTTTTTCCCTGATATAAAGGTTTTTTCCAAGGCTAATGCGTGGAAAAGTAGGTAAATACCTAGATAGTTTGGTTTAGTTCTGATATAGGCACATACCCCCTTTTCCACGCCATTAGCCTTGGAACAAACCATTGTATCAGTGAAAAAATAATTTTTGGAAATTTTGGCATTAATCCGATTTTCAACGGCAACGCCTCAATTGAAAAAGATGGAAGATTATTATGACATCGTAGTTTGAAAGACTACTAAACAGTCCACAAGCTTTCATTAAGATGAAATTTGCTACCGAGTTATTCTTGATCATATGTGAAAAAACATACTCCATATAAAAGTATTATAAAGTTTAAGTAGTACAATTATATCATTCATGGGAGCAGTGGCGCACCCAGGGAGTGGGCCAAAGTGCTCTGCCCCCACCCAAAGAAATAGAAATTGCATTATGAATATTGAGTTTGCATTATAACTATCTTTATTCGTTCAACTCGGCCCCCTCCAAGATTAAATCCTGGGTGCGCCAGTGCATGGGGGTATTAAGATTTTTACAGTTAATCCTCTAAAAATTCTGCCTTTACATACCTGAAATTTCAAACAATCGGTACCAAATTTTGTCTAAGTTCTCATTACTAGAACCCTCCATGAATTATAGACTATTTTAAAAGGAATTCACTTCAAACCTTCCCCCTGACTTTAAAAAGGTAAAATTATCTCTCTCAAAGCTTAATTATTTTTTAAAGTAACTGACATGTTTTTTATATTCCACTTCAAACTAAAAGTAAAAGAAAAGAAAAACATAGATTCTCCACATCAAAATTTTGTTACGTATTTGAAATGAATATTCCCTTTTGTTTTAATGTTCCGTGTGAGGCCTGGCAGAAATTGCTACAATAGAGGGTCAAGGGGCTGAAATTCCCACTTACTCTCCTTTGCACATCTGTGAAATGAATTTAGAATTCAGGAATTTTAAATTAGGAATGAAATCTTTAATAATTACTAGTTGATACCCCTCAAAACATGACGGCAAGATAGTAAATAAATTGATACTAATACACAAATTATACTTAACACATTATTGCCAAATGCTGAAAATCATAATAATGCGCAAAAACAAATTAATGTGTTTAAGCGGACTCGTGCTTAGTGAGTATCTAAATCCAGATTTAAAAATGTCACTGAGCATACGCAGAAAGCAATTTTTTTATTGAAAATTATCGCTAATTAAACAGCGCGAAATAATCGATTTCCGTGAGGTTTAATCTTATATTTAACAAACATAATTATCATAAAAATAAGAATGGCAGAGAGAGATCTAGAGAGTCTCTTCGGAACAAACATGTATATCATTAAAACGTGTTACTGAGCATGCACAGAAACAGTGAGTATCTAATGACAGATTTAAACATGCCACTGAGCATGGGCAGAAATCAATTTTTAATTGAAAAATTATCGCTAATTAATAGAAATTGCGGTTACAAAACCAAATTTGGCAAATCTACAGATTACAATCTTTCGTTTAAGACCAATATGAAGTAAATTGATGCAGTAGTTTTCTCTCACGGACTGCACAAAAAGTCGGCTAAGCAACTTATATATTGTAGAGTATTGCATTTCAACCTCTCCGTTAACAAAAGAAATTCTTCTATCTCGGCCTGAGACTCATCAAAAGAATCCCGACAACTTAGGTGGCAAAATGCTGACGGCATTTTTCCCTTTGTTCATCCGATAGACTTGTTCCACAGAACGTTAGGGGACATAGGTAATTTTTCTTGATTTAGTCATCGCCGCCGGGTGACACCGCTGATGTCAGTTATAAATGACAGGAGACTCCAGGTGTTTTCATTCATGAACTATCAGTTGTTAAGCAGCATCCTGGAGGCGTCGCGTGCCTAAACAAAAGGACTCGTGACCTTCGCATTTTACCGAAGCGGCCCTTTGAGACTCTTTGAAGTGGCTTGGAGGACAAACTAAAAAGGCGGCCGCTTTAGACCCGGGGAAAATATTTCATTATCGCCCCAGGAAACCCATTTCCGTTGCTCACTTGTTCTAGATCGTTCGACTTTCCGGAGAGTGATGCAATATCCGGTGGAGGCTCTTCTATAAAAGAGAATGGACCCCTCAGTCGGGGCTTGCGTCTTTTAGTTCCTGACACGTAGCGGATCCAGTTTAAGAGCAGCCGGGTTTGCCGCCCTTAGAGGTTCAGAGTCCCTTGTGACTGTTTGCAGCGACGATTTAGTTCCTGCAGGAGTAAACATACTCCGCTGATTTGTCGGAGACCAGTCTTCGTGGAAGTAGCCTTTGCTACCTTATTTTCCAGTGAGGAGTCCTTTCTCCTTAATTTAATATTTTCATCGCTACCGGGTGCGTGCAGTGGTCACCGCCGTTGATATTATTGGGGAGCCTTTTTCCCATCACGACGAAGTGCCGTTTCTTCATCATTAAAGCAGAGCCAGTTCTGCTAGCCTAGCGGACTTCTGTGTTCTTACTCCGCCCCACGCCCATTAAATCGAGTGTGATTTCCTAATTTACGAAGATCATCTTACATCTGTGCAGTGTACATATCTCATCATCATCAAATTGCTCAATAAATTGCATTTGTTTTGTTTATGTAATGAGTGATGTATACCTGATGTGTTAGTTCATCTACTGGTTGAAACTACGAACCTCAGTTCGCTACAATATATATAGATTACATCGGATTGTTATATCTGAGAAACAAGAATTTAAGTCGAAGTTAGAAGCATGTTTTTCCATTCCGGAGTTTTATAAATAACCTCAGAATTAATCTAGCAACTCAAAATAAATTCACGTATATTTTGAATGAACATTTTGGGGTCAAAATATCAGATTAAATATCAGTATTTTTACAAAAGTTAAGAGGATAAAATTCTGCTTAGTGCACTGTTCTTTAATATTTATTAGAAAATAATTGTTTAACAGCTGACAACTTTATTGCAAACGCCTTTCGCTTTGACCTCACAGAATGATGGATGGTACAGATTCGATGAAACAAAAGAAAAGGGTAGTGCGGCTTAAAAATGGCGTTGGAACGAATTTGCGATTTTGTTGTTGCATCAAGCTCTGACATAAAGAGCGGAACATCTTAAAATGTATTTTGGGCGCCACTGAAATCTTTATTTCACATTTCGTGCAATCCTTAAGTTTTATGATTTTTGTAAAGGATGTTTGTTCTATTTTAGGTACGTGCTTTGAAAATTTGGAAAATAATAACTCGGTCACGTTTCTTTTCTAAATCAAGTCAAATTAAATTATTTAGACCTTTGGCAAGATAATGATTTTAAAGATGGATTACATTTTGCAAGATGCTCGAAAATCATTTTATTATCAAGAGTATAATGAAATTAAAATATAAATTTTTTGAACATAAACAAATGCTGAGTACCGGTTTTTACAAAACGATTTTAAATTACGTATTATAAAATTCTGTCATTTTACTCAAAAGTAAGTCGCAGTTGATGTAAACATTTGAGATTTATTTACTCCATTTAAAGATTTTTTTTCAAGTATATGATTCTGGAGCATTTTTTATGTTGCTAAAAAATCAGGGAGGGATTTCTCTAGTTAGTGTGGGCGGAGTCGGAGGGTAGGGATTACAAAAACAAAACTCAATTTGAATCATTGTAGAATTTGGATTTTGTTTTCAGAAGCATATTGAAGGCTACATTTGTTATGTAACTTTAGTCTATTTAAAAGAATATCAAATCTCTCATTAAGACAGCAATAATATGCAACCCTGTTACAATGTTGTCACTGCCAATAAAATTGGCTGACAACATCATTGTTCCAGAATACTGAGTTTATCTAATTCAAAACATACTAAGAATACTGTTAATGAATTAATTACTCCTTCAAACCACGTGACCCTCGTAAGATGAGGTCAGATTTTGAGGTCCTTGGGCTTCAAAAGGGTTGATGAACCTTAATCTAAGGTTTGGCATAACTTATCATTACAAGTTCTTATAATTCCACTTCTTGCGCATCTACGACAGAAGACAGCTTCATTAATTTAATACCATATCAATATATCCCATTAGTAAGCCAACAGGAAGTTGGTCTTTAACTAAGTTTCCTGCGGCTTGTCCTCTAACGTGGTTTTATCTATATGTGTCCGCATACAACCAATTCACGAACAGGAGGAAGCTGATTGGTCAGTAGAAAAATTCAAATAAATAAGGTCCAGGATCCGTGAGTTCCATGAGCGTGGAGATTTTTCCCGAGAGGAAAAATTCCACATTTCAGAGGCCATTTGAAAGAGCTATTGTTGGAAATATTAGAGAGAAGGGAGATAGGGTAGGAAACACAAATATTTTTAAAGTTTTTAAGATTTTAAAAGAAACACACACACATAAATGTAGTCAAACTTTCATTAATAAATTGTGAAGTAACTTAAAATTTTCCGGTTAAAGTATTCTACAGCTATAATTAAAGCCAAAAAATTATAGTACTTACATATGGCTGGTCACTTATCGTTTCGATTTTGCAAAGATGTTATATCGAATTCTGCGAGTAACATCGCGAAAATCGAGGTCAGTTTGCTTACTTTTTCTCGCTTTTATATCCCCTCTCTCCTTTTAATGTACTTAAAACAAGACAATCAAAATTTCATAGGACAAAATCTTTTAGTCAAACTTATTTATTTGATGTGAAACGAATACCAGACTAATGGACATTCGACGTTATAAATAATTTTTTCAGAGTATTTGATAAAATGAATAAAATCATATGGATATTTAAAAATAAGTTTCGCCTGAAAATATGAGGAGTGGGATTTTTTTCCCTTTTAAACCCATTAAACCACTTAAATATGAGGAATTTTAATAATCTTTTCACTACTGGGCAACCGTTATATAAATCAACGAAAAATTAGTTTTATACCACGTATAATTAAAATAAAAATTTTCCGTTTCTGAGATTATGCATCCGAATACTTTCAGTATATATATATATATATATATATATATATATATATATATATATATATATATATATATATATATATATATAATATATCTGTGTACCGGAGGTAAAAGGTACTAAGTCACAATGATTCAATTTCACATGAGAGCTTAAAGAAATGCACTTCGTGTTTTTTACCTTGATAAAATGATAGGACATGGTGCTATTTTCAATGGGCTCTTCTGTATAAATGTTCGTGTAACAGCTTTTCTCTACCGAAAATAGTGTTAAAAAATGAGAGAATAAAGTTAAACAGTCTACTTTTAAGAAATTAACTTGGTGCCCTTTACCTCCGGTATATATATATATATATATATATATAATGCTAAATCCTAAGGAATTATTATGAATAATTATTATTAAACGAGATTGTAGTCTGATGGAGAACGAAAATGCCAACAGATGGCGATGCGTATTCTATTTTGTGGTTTGAGAGAGTCCTTGGCGTCGACCAGCGATTACGTCAGAAAAAGGACGAGCGGGAGTCGTATGACTGTAATATCACCAGATCACGAGTTGCTGACTTACGCCCGCGCCTTTGCATAATAGCGAAAAAGAACAAAACATAGATTAGAGTTGCCCGCATTGGATGAGGACGTGTTTCGTGAGCTGAGATGACAAGGGAAATAGCGGTAGCTGGTTGAGTTGAATCAACTAGTGTTAATAAATTTCTTTATTTGTTATTCAAATAGTCTTTATTTGTCACAGGTCTTAATGATGACTGCCTTTTAGATTAATTATTTAGATAAAGGTTACGCGGTGTAAGCACCGTGTCATATATATATATATATATATATAACTCAGTAGAAAATTTGAATTGAAATATATTATCTCTTAAAGTAATCTTGATAGCTTAATATAAACTCAGTATCTTAATACACTTAAAAACGTAAGATTAGGTATCAAGACACAATAAGGAAAATTAAAATAGCGACTGCAATCTAGTCATTCAGATCCTTGAAGTACGTGGAAAAATTAGAATGGTTCGAAACCTAGGTTCCTGTATTACTGGTATCGCTAGATATCCTCATAAATGACATTCTGTAGCCCATCGGTTCGCAACTGGATGTAATTTCGGCAGTTTATTTACTAATCATATTGTTGAATTCATTTGAGAGAAAAAAATGTATATTTAGCTTTAGATATGTTTTCCATTAGGATTATTTTTCACAAATTTATACACTATTAGAACTGTTTGAATATTTTCTCAATATTGTGAAGTGCTTCCGTGTGCACAGCGCTAAATAAAGTTTCAAAAGTTTTAACAAAATATATCTGTGTAATTCGATCCGAAAGTATAGAAAAATTGAAACTTTCCGCAGCTGAAATGCGATCCTAATTTTGAAATATGGATGAGTCTGAAATTTCCGTCATTGACAGATTGGCTTCCTAATTTAGATGGGGTTAGAAATGGGAAAAACCAAAATATATTATTCCGAGAGGGTGTCATAAATCACGGACCACACCTTTTTTCATTTCCCCTGGAAAAGTATTAATCGACCATCTCCGCATAATTTTATGTAATTTATTCTCCGTAGCTCCTCAATTGAAATCCATATTCATTGATTGATCATTCTGTATTTTTCGTAACTTAAGGGGCTACAGATTTATTCAAAAGCACATAAATAAATGAACATTAGAAAATGTAAAACAATTTAATTATGCCTTTCCATTTCCCTATATACGAGTATTTTGAATACTTGAATGCTTGTTTTCGAATATGACTAATGATATACCCCAAAAAAAAATCAGGTAGTCTCTTCTAACGAAACTACTGTGGGTTATTAACGTAGGATTACTTATTGCTTAGCTCCTTTGCATGTATATAGGTATGTATGTGTTATCTATCTATCTATCTATCTATCTATCTATCTATATTGCCGCTTAAAGCCTTTCCCGTCAAAGACTCTGTTGCTGAATGGTCAACGCACCGGACTGCTGAGCAAGAGGTCCCCGGTTCGAAGCTCTACATTATTTTAATTTAATTTAATTTAATTTAATTCTAATTCTATTTCTGTTAGTTCTAGAAGTTGCTAGAACATTCTTTAATTTCCTCGAACGGCGTTCCAGAATATTCTGTTGATGGATAAAAGAGCAAGTAGCTCAACCTGTGAGTTCAGTTCTGACTTCTATCAGCTAAGTGTTGTGTGCTAATAAACAGCGTTGTATTCCCTCTACGTGTGTGTTCAATCCATACGACTACCATCTACGCGACATCTTTGGTGGAGGCGCCGGGTACTCAGTTCAGTCTGGAAGCAGAAGAAATACGAAGAAGCCGTAGACTTTTAAATCTTCCTCCGGAATAGGTCTTTACGTAGCCGCTCCACGAAAGCGATTCCCGGCAATGCCTGAAGGAGAAGTCAAGCCACAAACCATCCTGCTGTCTCCAGCACTAATTAGGGAACCAAGAAAGCCGACAATTTTTAGAGGCGATCCTGGGCAAGATCCAACCAAGTGGTTAAAAGAATACCTTAGAGTATCAAAATTTAATCAATGGGATGATACTCTATGTCTTGCGAACGTCTACTTTTTCCTTGATGGGACCGCCAAAATATGGTTTGAAAATAACGAAGATCTGCTGAATTCATGGGACGACTTCGAAAGAGAACTGAAAAAACTTTTGGTGACTCTCAGCTATATATACGGCGAGCTAAGGATTGCTTAAAATGCCGAGCGCAGAGAGCTGGGGAAGCTACACAATCTTATATCCAAGACGTTTTAGGACTCTGCAACCAAATTGACCCGGCCATGTCAGAAGACGATAAAGTGTCCCACTTAATGAAGGGCATCGCAGAAGAGGTGTACCAGGCCTTATTAACTAAGGAGATAAAAACGACAGTCGATTTCAGTAAATGGTGCCAGTACATTGAGGAAATGCAGCAAAAGCGAATAGGACGTCAGAAATTCAGTCGCTTGCCGAATGTTGTCCCAATTGCCTCCGTCGACGAGGAACAGGATCTAACCTCACTGATCCGTAAAATTGTCCGTGAAGAGATACAGCGATTAACTACACCCCAAATTATATATATCTATATATCTGTATATTTAGCTATATATCTATATATCTACATATATATCTACATATCTATATATATATATATATAAATTTTGACGCTATAAATTTTCGTACTTTTTGTTTAACTGTTTACTGCTTGCCCAAGCGATACAGAATGG
The DNA here is from genome assembly GCA_907164885.2 of Dolomedes plantarius. Lineage (NCBI taxonomy): Eukaryota > Metazoa > Arthropoda > Arachnida > Araneae > Dolomedidae > Dolomedes > Dolomedes plantarius. The sequence continues at coordinate 97,341,075 of OU015495.1, forward strand.
GTTTGGCGCGATGCCAAAATTATAACACGCGACGCAGTACTTCTGAATTTTTTCTTTCTGGAGGACTTTATGGAGGAACGTAATCCTACGATAAAATTCATACTTCGTTGTTTATTTTACTTTCTGGCTAAGGTGGCTACATACTATGTTTACCGTCTTTTTCAGACCATAAGACGCACCTTTTTACTTACACACACACAAAAAAAAAATCGCCTTAAAATTGGAATGCGTCTTATGGTCCGAAGGTAATATTACAATAAAATAAATATTTTATTATATATATTATGTATATTTATCTCTGGTTCAATGCCCGTCCCTGCAAATCCATCGCTCTGAACTCTAATGGCGGCTGGTGCACATAAAATCTGTCATGACTGCAATGTCCTCCAAGTTCTCAAATTTACCACTAGGGGCGGGGTTAAGTGTTCCGGTCTGGTCACTTGACTCGATTCTAAATTACGGGACCGTCTTGTAGGGGGTAGTGCTGGCCGCCTATATCGTGCCCCCTTAAATAAATGGCCAGCAGTCTTGCGGTATGAGTTAGGGCGACCGTCTACATTCGATGATGACCACTACTGGTCGGGTATCTGCAGGGCGTTGTCTTCCCAGTAATTCACATTCGGGTGAATGTCTAGTGAAAACTGCCACCGCAGTTGAAAAATAAATGTATATTTATTACATATATTTTATTTATTTTATATATATTATTTATTTATATTTTTTAATTCTATTAAGTATGAAATCGAAAATATCTTTATACCCCTAACAAAATACTAAACATTCTTTTCTAAAAATACTTCCATAAATTTTAGGTGTATCTTATGTTCCGTAAAATGCTGTACATCTTAAGGATACCTTAGGAGTGACCAGAAGTTCAAATTTATATTAATAAACTAGAATTTAAAACCATTTACATATATATTATTTCTATATTCACGCACATATATAATTTTAAATTTCCTCTCAGATTTCGAAATGAATACACCCTTTCTGGATTATTGTTAATTTGTAGTACAACTTTCCCTGTTTTTATTTTCCGCGATACGTTTCAGCGTTTCCGATTGTTTAAGACTCGGGCGTAGCTATAATCGAATTTTGTAGACATATGGTACAAATTGCATCCTTTCTTTCAATTCCGACGTCGTGACCTCACTTTCAGACAAATCAAAGCTCCACTTACTGACCAGCCCCAAATGCATTATACAAATCATTCACGCTATTTTCATATAATCTGAAATCAGACCCCCATATATCGACTATATCGCTATTTTCTCAAAGAACATTAGCGAGCATTCACAAAATCTCCATCAAGCGTTATCCTGGAGCGCAAAGGCATCATGCTGATACATTATCCCGTCTATTGTAACTGCATAAACTTTTGTGGAAAACTGTAGATTCTCGGTTAAAAACCATCAATCCTACAAACTTTTCTGTTAGAAAACACAAATGTGAATTACCCTCCCCCCCCACACACATATATATATATATATATATATATATATATATATATATATATATATATATATATATCGTTGTCCGATTTGGTCCTAGTCGGGTAGCGCCGCCGTTAGGCCCATTCGTTCTCCAGGGGTCATCTCTAAGCTTAGCTCTGTGTCCTTCTACATCAGGTCTCTCTCCTCCCGAAGACCCGGGGCTTTTTCTATGGTTCAAGGCCCTTTCCCTTGGTCAATCTCTCCCAAAATTTATTTTCGTCCACATCATTTCATTCGCGGCGGGCTGAGATGACATTTTCCCTACGGTTGAACCACGTGGGGTTTAAAGTACGAGAAGTTGGTGGCCCCCTTGTCTTTCGTGGAATTTCGGGGCGCATCTCTCCTCTTTTCCTATAAATTGAGGGGTGCGTGTATTCTCAGAATAAGTTCGGTAATAACTTCTCCCCGTATAGGTGTAGGTGCCTGACTATTTAATATGGCCGCATTACGACTTTGAACTACATGATTGACCAGGATGGTGATATCACATCATGTTCGAAGGAATTAAAATGTCCCAGTGGGGATTCCTTCGCAACAGTTGACAACAGGAGGGGCGGCGGAGCGTCACCACAGTGCGCAAAAGGGAGAAAGCGCCCTCAGCGAAGAAGCTTATCGCATCGCGATGGGCACTCTAATGGTGCATCCACATATAAACAGCTCGCATATGCAGTCAGCACCCTCCGACTCCTCTTGACACATTTGGGGGTCGATTAGTCACGCTCCTCCCCCTACTATTCTAAAGCGATGTGCGAATGAACACTAGACTGTCTTCCAGACATTCCCCCATTTAGAACCCAACCCCAAGGTCCCACGTGTCTCTTTGATGAATTGTGATAAAACCGCTCTGACGAGGGATCGCTGCAGAGCGCTCTGCCCGATAAATGACTGTTTTCCCCGCAGAATGCTCTGCAATTCTGCATGTGTGTGGACGCCTTATAAGAGAGGAAGTGCCCTCAGCAAAGTGGCTGGGGGGCTCGCGCTGTATGTGTTGTGTGGGAATCGTAGAAGAGTCAGGATGCGAACCCAAAGGAGATATTGAAGGGCCTGCAGTGAATCGTCAATTGAGATTTGGCAGGGACATAGGATGCGACCCCTGGGGTCGAAGGTTCAAGGCTCGCAGTGTATCCTCTGCATTAGAATATTTAGTGAGAGAGGAGGCGACTCCAGCGAATAGGATGAATGACTCGCCGCGTGCCCTCCGTGTGTAGATTGTTTGATGTGTATTTGCTGTGTTTGTCAAATAAATGTTTTATCTGTGAAATGTGCATCATCATTGAGTTAAGTAAGAAGACAAAGACTTTACCACTCGACTTGTACAATAGTCAAAGTTTCTTAACTTGTGATCCATAGATTTCTTTCCGTCAATAAATTTTAGGGGATTCACCGACTTGGATGGGAATTGTAGTCCAGGAACTTGCTCATGCGGTAAAATACGAATTCCAAGACATTTTATTTGAAATTCAAATAGATGCATGCGTAAAATTTGAAAATCAATTAAAAACAAGCCGGACGATGGCTGAATGACTAGGGCGCTGGCTTACGGCACCAGAGTCTGTGAGTTCGAATCCCACTCTTGCCATGGACGTTTGTAGCCGTTCGGAATCGGCTTTAAGCAGTAGGTCCCGGTCTAATTAGGCCTTGTGTAGCAAAAATAAACCGTAGCGCTCCAAACTAAACCAATAAAAAACAAAAAAAACTAGCCAGAAGCTTTTCAAATTTATTTCAATCAGGCGTAAAACTATGCAACACTATGTAGTCACCCGGTAAAGTGCTTTGCAAAGTGTAACTGGAACATCATTTCTCTTCGCTTTTGGTGGTTACTTTTTTGCGCAAATAATATATTCATTGATAGATTATCAACCATTTTCCGTATGTTGTATAAACTGAAATACTGTGTACATCAAAAGCTGTTACAGGTACATTTTTTGTAAAATTTTACAAAGCTTATTCATGTAAATGTTGTCCGCACGCTCTGTGATTATAAGGAGGATTCCAAACATTAACCAGATTATCAAACGGATTCACTACTTTTAAAGAGCTAAGAACCAGGGCTCTAGGTCTTAAAAAGAGAGGTCTCTTCTACTAGATTGCATACGTGTCTTTACTGTTTTTGTGACCTCCGAGACACACAGTCTGTCGTGGTCTTGTGGTTAAGTGACTTGTTTATGGTTTTCATGGACACATAAAGCACTCTTTCTTTACATATATACAGGTGTCTTGTTTATTAATATATAATATATACAGCAACTATAATACAATATTTCCTCAACCAGCACAATCATCACTCTAAAACCAGAGAAAGCTAGAGGGTCATAACTCAGTTCCATCTAAAGTCCAGCAAAGAGACAGCACGTCTCCATCATTCTCCCCTCTCCATTCGTAGCGATCTCTCAGTCATAGCATCTCATCCCCTCCGTCTTTATTCCTTTTATATCTTCTCTTAAAGAAAGTTCTAGAAGATTCTACTGAATTTAACCTTAGCGTGGGAACAAACTGAGCTTGCGGTTTTTCCGCCCGCTTGTGTGTCGGAACATCTTGTGTCGCAGGATGCTGTGGTGGCTGTCATTGGTTTACCTTAAATAGAATTGTTTGTTAACGACTTCGTTAATAACTTGTTAACGACACTGTCAATCTTACTTAAAATGGTCGTATTAAGGGAGGCTTTTTCCACTTAAAATTGAGTCCAGCCGCATGACCTGTGCGGGCCTCCTACAGCCCTGATCAGTACACACGATCAGAGTATTACTGACGTACATTTGTTCTTACGATTTATAAATCATGATGGAACTTACAATTTTTTCTCACTAGAAAATGTCATTTTAAGGTTATATAATTCAAAAAATTAAAATGTAAGATCTTCATACATAGCTGGGAAGATGGCATTTGGAATAAGGAAATATTCTGTGTGGGCTGTGCACAGATAGGTTTGCAAATGCAAGGTTAATTAGCGTCAGTTCATTTCTTTTTTCTTGCTATTAACATAAATTTATTTTTATTTTTCTTTCTTATATAGTTTCGTTCTCCTTTTAATCTGATTATGGTAGGAAACGCAAAATTTCAAAGGTCAAAATCTATCAACTTTCAAATCTATTGATTTGAGATGAAAGAAAAATTAGACTAATATTCATTCATCATATGAAAATATCATATAAAAAATTATAAAACTTATTGAAATCATTTGAACATTTTAAAGCCCCTATTGCAACATTTTATAGACCCTACCACAAACCAATTAAAATATAACGAATTTTAATAAACACTGACAAGGCTCCTATGGTAACTTACATTTATAATAATCGAAAAATCTGTTTTACTAATGTACATTTAAAATAAAAATTTTCCGCTTCTTTAGTCACGCAGTTGGGTGCTTTCAAATACATCAAACAAAGCCTAATTAGGAAAAAAAAGGAACGAAAGGTTAAGAATATTAGGAATTTTTTGGTTTCCAAGAGAACATCAAAGAGTGTATTACTTCTCATTTCTAAGATAATATAAAGAGTATTTAACATAAAATGGAAACTGATATGAGAATGGAAATATTTTTTTAACTTAAAAATGTTTTTGCAAAACTATTTATTCAGAGTCGGACAATTACGAAGTTAATATATTCTTTTAAACATCTTACAAAAAAGAAAATTATACTGATTTTTACATAAAATTCAGTTTGTAGTATTCTACACGCAGTATGAATTATGTTGTTGTTTGCCAATGAACACATTCACACTTTAACCGCGAGAATCGCTAGTTGGTTTCAACGAGGAACAACGTATAAGTGAACCAAGACCACCCCTTGTGCCACCTCAGTTTTGACCGAGCACCCCAAAGTGTGAAATATTGAGGGGGCAGGCTCGTACATTCTGCCACCCTCTCTAACACCATAGAAGGGCTTTCATGTCTACAGATTTGACGTACCCATATCTGTCTTAGACACGTAGGTATTCAATGGCGTTCGTCAGGTTTGAAACTGAACACCCCCACTCTCATTCCGAACACGCTATATAACCATATATATCCAGATATTTATAAAGCCTTAACCCAGTGGTTTTTTTCTATTTTTCTTCAATTCGCGAAATATTTCGCTAAACTATTTTTGGTACTAAATTTCTACTTAAACCCATTTTCTCTAAAATAAAAAGAATAGAAGTTTTTGTTTCAAAGCAAAATTATATTTCTTTCTTTAATTCTAGGAACTAAAAGCAAAAAAAAAACAATCCTTGCTTTTATGACATCGTTAACAACAGTTAAGGTACAAATTATGTTATGTATTAAAGGAAGTAGAAAAAAAGGAAGAATGGGACTAAATTGAAATTTTTGTCTCGTGTTGACTCGTTTTGCTTGAATAAGATTTTCAGTCTTAAATCATTTACTAGAATCGAGATTCAGATTCTTCTAAAAAAATTTTAATACACTTAGAGATTAGATTTGATTGAAGATTTTTTTAAAAAAAATCCGACTATGTAGGTAGATAATAGAATTAAGGAAAAGGTGCAGAGGTGTTGAAGTGTACTTTATTTTTAGGATACGATGATTAATATTATAGTTCTATGCGCAAGATAAGAGGAAACAATTTAAGAGGTGTGTTTTGAATATTTCATTATTTCCGAAGCAAACAAAATTTTGGAATTCTTGGAATGATCCAAATCTTACTGAATGAGGTCGCGGTAGCGTTATCACGTGAAAATAACATGATGAAAATGCTGATTTTTTTTCATGATCTTAAAATGCGTTTTTGGAGACCTATAATGAAGTTTAGTGAGAGATTAAACTGTAATCCTCTGTAACTATGATAAAAAGAAATTTGAGAGTATCCGGTGTTAAGGCTGCTGTGTACTAACCCTATTGGATTCGCTCACTTCAATGTTAACCTATGGAGAAAATTTGTCTATTATTTACCGCTACTTAAATGATGATAATCAAATAAAAGTGGTATTTTCAGATAGTTTGAACTTTTCTGTACCTTGCAACAAGATTCATTTTATATATGTCAACCAGCAAAGGAATTTATGAACGTTTAAAATACGCTATACCAGATTTTTCCCCCGGAATAATTTAAATTAAAAAATATTATTTGCATTAAAAAAAAACTAAAAATTCCCAAAGGTTTAAAATTTCTTTCTCTATTATGGAGTACATTTTTTCAAACAAAATCTTTAAATCCAAGTCGGCAATCCTTCAACAATTTTTTTTCCATATGTTAACATTTTGTTGAGCGAATCCAATAGTGCTAGTACACAGCAGACTTAAGAAGGGCTAACAGGTATTTTTGTCCATCTGTCTCTTTGAAAATTTTACATTTTAGTGTAGAATGTATTTGTACTGAGGTCATCCACCATTGAACACCACGGTTTTCATTGGCTACTTTATTAACTCTATATTATTGTTATCTTCAAATTTAAACACCTTTTGGTCATAAATGTCCACTTCCTTATGAACCTTGACCTACCTAGTCGCATAAACGTGCGACCCTTTTAAATTGAGACTCATTTAATAATAAAATGACACTTTATTATCATAACGTTAGAACATGACCGCTATGCTTTTGCGATCTTACTACATCTACTGTCTTTTACATTTTCAGTGCTCACAGCGCCATCTCTTGGCGAGCAAAATAGCTTTAATGTTATTATTGCGGGAATTTTTAAATTAGAGGTGGAGAATTATCATGAAACAGGTAAAACAAAAATGAAAGGAAGGGCTATCTAAGAGACTCGCAGTCAGACATTTGACAAATGGATTCACTATAATGGTAATGTTTCTGGACCGTTTCCAGTCTGAAGGGTTCTCATGAATGTCCGAGTACCTAAGACTACTTCCTCTGGTATGCAGCTCTGTGGGGTGGAGTCACGAGGTTGGCACAGCTCAGTTATTCTCAACGTTTTATTGATGAAATCCCGCTTGTCGAAAAAAATGGTGGGGATACCCTCTTCTATCCAGTCATATAAAAAGCAAAAATAGGTTTCATTTTCTGAATAAACAAACTACAATGCTGGCCACCCAAATTACAACACCAAGAAAGACAAGAGATATCACAACAAAATTTATTTTGTAGATAACATGTTGACCAAGTATCAAATGATTAAATTTATAGACTTCTGTGAAGTGTGGTTCCTGCCAAAATCATTAGCCAGAGTAGCCGCCATTGTCGGTGCCACACGCCTCGGCACCGCTGCCACACGCCTCGGCATTGATTCCAAGAGACTTTGGATGAGTTCTTGGGGTACAGAGACCAAGCATCTTCCACACGTTGCCAAAGTTGATCTGCTGTGGCAGCTGGGGATGGAATCTAGGTAAATCGTAGAGCAACCATGGACCACGTGTTTTCTATCGGCGAAAGATCCGGAGAGCGAGGCGGCCAGGGAAGCAATTCAATCTGGCGATTGACGACGAACCGTTGGGCAATGCGTGCCACGTGTGGTCACGCATTATCCTGTTGAAATATGGCTGTGGGCAAGCCCTGAAGGTAAGGAAGGACAACTGGCTCCAACACCTCGGAGATGTAGCGCTGGCTGTTTAAAGTACCTCCAATGCGTACTAGAGGTCTGCGAGAATGATATACAATACCGCCCCATACCATAATACCCGGTGCAGGACCAGTGTGGTGGTGCATAACGCAGCTTTTCAGCATCCTCTCTTCACGGTGTCTCCATACTCGAATGCGACCATCGTGGTGTTGCAGACAGAAACGTGACTCGTCAGTAAAGACAATTTCATTCCATTCTGCCGTCCACATCCTTCTGTCATCGCACCATTGGCGGTGGAGACGTCTGTGGTTCTGTGTCAAGGGTATACAAAGCAATGGACGTCTTGCGGACAGACCACTCTGCTGTAAACGGCGTCGAATGGTACGCGGAGACACTGGATGATGCGTTACAGACTGCATGTGCTATGCTATGGTTCGTGATGTGACTGAGCGACCCATCACTGCCATGCGCACAATTTGCCTGTCATCACGTGAAGTGGTGCGCTGAGGTGGATGCAATCGAACACGCCGGTCCGTCGTACCCTCCTGCATCCAACGATCACATATCCGCATTACAGTTGTTTGGTTTCGTCCAACACGACTACCGATTTCCCTGAAAGATAATCCACAATCTCGGTAGGCCACTATCCTTCCTCTGTCGAACTCGGATACTTGATCAAAAGATGATCGCTGTTTTCGACGAGGCATAATTGATCGTCTTTTTTTGAAAAAACCACAAGAAAAACACAATTGCCGAACTTGAAATCGTCGAAATCTCCAAGCCTTAAATAGCGCTTTGAAGTGGCGCCGCAGGCGCGCATGATGTGTGTCTGCGCTGAAATTCTAATTATTTGCATATCTCACCTCCGCTAATGCATGTTGTAAATTTCATGTTATTTGCATGTTTCCTTCAGGGTGTTGTATTTACAGTGGCCAGCAGTGTATTTGTGATAGATAACTTTAATAAAATTTACAAAACAGTTAATAGCAATAACAAATTGAATGTAAAAGTAAACTTTAACTAAACATAAGAGACTATAAAAACTTAAAAATGAACTAGTTGGTACCCGTCAAAACAAGACGGCTGGATAGTAAATAAATGTACAAATACACAAATTATACTCAACACATCGTTGCCAAATGAATATGATTCTTAATATTAAGAACAGAGAAATATTCTTTAAAAAATCATTATTGAACCTAATAAAAAGATATAGGATTACTCAGCAACGCGAAATAAAAAAAAATTCCGTCAGGTTTAGTTCTATATCTCACAAACATAATTTAAAATAAAAATGCCAGAGAGAGAGCGAGAAAGACTCCTCGGAAAAAATAAATTAGACTGTTTATGGGTCCTTGTTCTCAGTAAGTATCTAAAGCCAAATTTAAACACGCCACTGAGCATGCGTAGAAAGCAACTTTTAATTGTAAATTATCTCTAATTAATAGAAATTGCGAATATATTAGGAATTTTTAAACAGAACAGTGATATTTTCGCATCCGAAAGTTAGGAAATTGCAGAAAAACAGGAATTTTTGGAATCTGAACGAAAAAAAAAATATTCAGAATTTTGTAAAATTGTTAAATTCCTGGTCAATTTGAAAGGATGAAAATGTTAGTAACCCGGTTCTTTACACTTCCCATTTTTATAGTAATATTGCGTCATAGTGTATGTATGACGCCAGTTTGAAGGAGTGAGGTCATAACACCGTTTTTGTGTTTTTATTTATTTCCTTTTGTATCGATACTAGCTTCTTCAATCGATATGAAAATTGGCCGTAGTCACAAATATGTACTCCCCTTTTATACTTGAGTACTTACGTACAATTTTTAGGAATATATTCCTAACTCAACAGTTTCTCCTACAAGTCAGCAATATTTCTTTTATCATTGCGGACTTATAGGAGAACCTGTTGAGTACTTACGTACAATTTTTAGGAATATATTCCAAAAAGGACAATTATGGATAATTTTTAGGAATATATTCCTAACTCAACAGTTTCTCCTATACGTCAGCAATATTTCTTTTATCATTGCGGACTTATAGGAGGACCTGTTGAGTACTACCGGACTATTTTTAGTCCGCGAACCACCTGTTAAGTATCACTGGCATAGATAGATATTTGAATCTGTGTGGAATTTTTTTTAAACTGCGTTCTCAGTCCGTTTACCCCAGTGTACATAGACGTAGCGTCGCCCCCCCCCCAACTTAATTTGAAATTAATTAAAACGTTAATAGAAGTTCAGTTAAAATCGGAAAATTTTAGAAAACTTTTAAGAAAGTTGTTTTTATCCCGCTTTTTCAAACTGTGAAACTGGAGATTCCGATTATGTCTTTAGCCTTCACATAGTTTTTAACAATGATATGATCCATAACAAAAATTCGATGCTATATTAATTTTTTTTCTCATTTTATTAATATTATATTTATTTTTCTCATTGTTTAATTTTTGAATACTACTCAAACATCAATTCTATTGTTATTCAATTTTAAAAAAAAACATATTTCATATTTTAAGGACCGACCGGCAGTCAATGTGCTGAGGAGGGCTTTAAATAAGATCAATTCGTGCCCCCCCCCCCCAAAAAAAAAGCTAGCCAAGCACGATACACCTATGCCAGTGTAGCTAAAAGTGAGTGTGGTGTCTCAAAAACTAGCCAACTAACGTATCTGTTAATTGAATTTGCCGGAAATTAAATTCTGTTACTGTTAACTTTAAATGGGACATTTTTAATTTATTTGATTGCCTAAACATGGGATTGCTTGTCGGCTTTATATAGTCTCATGCAACTATATTTTAAATAAACTGATTGTTATGTATTGAAGAAAGCATGTGTAACGGTATTAAATTCCTTTTCTATCAAATGCAATCCTGAAAGTCAAGGGAATAAAAAGAAACACCTGTATAAGATAAAGAAAGCCCTGAATGAGTATTTCTTAGAACTAATCTAGCATGAAAAGTATATTTTTTACTTTTCCACCTTATTCTAAAGGCTTTCCGTTTAAAGGTAGAGGAAGTTCTGGGTTCAAAAGAGAAGTTAAACCCCTTTCAAAATAAGAAGAGAAAAAAATGTGCCATAAAGGCTTCAGTCAACGGAGAATGCATTTACTTCGGAAGTTGTTATTGATGGCATTCGATTGAAATTGCTGCAAAGGAGGAAGCTTGGAAAAGGAAGATGTCAAGTAAAGAATGCTGAAAAAGGGCGATAAAAAAAATTAAACGTGGGATAATAGATTCGATCGTGAAAGGAATTTTGTTTATTTCTCCCTTTTGCCCAACAAAGCAGAACAAATATCCTGCTTTTCACGCAAGTATTTGTTTTTCGGCCAACCTCTATAAATGCCAGCGTGTCTCAATAGTTAATTTCTACTACAAACGTTTACTTTTGTTGCATCGTATTTGTTAGAAACATAGACAGGCAAATAGTTACAAACAGATAACATTGTACGTTGTGTTATTCGATCAACTCTGAATCTCGGACATCTAATGTGTAAGGAATTTTCTGACAGAAATAACGTGAAGGAAGGATCTTCTACATTCAACTGTTATTGTTTATTCAGTAACTAATAAACCAAAGTGATAGCAGGCATTTTACGTTGGAAAATAATTTTAACTTAATGATTAAAAAATAAGGTTGCCTTTAAAAAGAGACTCGAGAATACAAAACCGAAATTTACCATTAAAAAATAATTATTCCGTTGTATATGAGTAAAGAATAATTTACTAGGCTTCATACTATGACTACGTAGCTGTTTAAAGAAGATAAAAGGAAAAAAAAAATCAGCCACAGATTTATAATTTTACCAACGATAATTTTACGCTTATATATATACTGTTACGAATTTTACGAGTCTATGGTAATCTATCCAAATATGAGAGTTAATGCCAAATTGGCGATGGATTTGGTGACTTATTTTGGTCGTCAAATTTGGCGATGTGGCAACAAACGGTCGCCAACTTGCCGTCTAGACATTTCTAGATGCTTCTGGAAATATATAGCTGACTGACCGATAGGGGGCACTTTGGAAGTCTATAAATTTACCTGACATTGGCATTGGAACTCAGTGTTCTTTATCTACTGAGAATTGAATATGTTGAAAGTTCGTTAGGGGTATCGTATTGAAGACTCTTGTATCCTGACTTGCGTTTTTTTTTAAGTTTTCTGCTGTACAGAAAACAATTGTTGCGTGTTTTCTGCTTATATTTCTGAAAGTGCCTGAAGAATTTACAGAATAATAAATTTTATTTTGTGTGCAATGTCTGAAGAGATTTTATTCAATCTTATCGAACCCAGTAAAATGGATATATATACATATATAATCTTACAAATGTAAATAGAGAATTTTAATAATTCAGATAAAAAGCTAACTAATAATGAGTAAATAAAATTTAGGTGCCAAGCTGCTCACAAAGTTTATTACATAATATTAGATACTTGAAAATTAACAAACAATGGGGACTGATGCGACCATATAATACTATAAACACAGATATCAATAAGGTAAACAGAATAGTGCTAAAACAGAATGGAAATGGAGGCGTTATAGTTGATGACAGGGGGGGTTGTGACCCCCCAATCCCGGTTAAACATGTTTTAAATCCGGATAACGCTCCCGGTGGTCGGCTATAACACTAAAACCTTATAGATCAATTAAAGTGAAAAAGCAATTAAAGTGAAACAAACAAATTAAACCAGAGATTATCATTAAATAATAAAACTAATTATAACCCTAAAAAACTAAATAAATATAAACGTAAAATAAATCAATACATCTAAAGACATACCACTTCACCAAGCTGGTGTCACGACTCACCAACACACACACTTTTATAGTTAAAATAGGGAATTAATGTTGCCAACTATAAAATGAAACGTTGCTTGCATACAGTATTATTTTAATTGAAAAACTGGGTTAAGATTGACGTAAGGAATTAAACAGAAAAACCCTGATCTGAAGCTATTTTTATGAATTTTTTTATTCTAATATCCATGTTTATTTCACTTGAATGTAAACGTCGGAAACGCATTAACTGGTTTATTACTACATTACGTTTGATATTTTTGTGCTGATCGTTATTCCATGACATAATCCTTACAGTATTAAAATTATAATGATCTCGTTTATCATAAAGACAATTCGAGACGTTATTTTGTTGATTTACTTTTAAACTTAAGTCTAAATATACTAAATAACCTTCGTTGTCTTTTTTAGTTTCTACCAATTTAAGATTTTCATTTTTTTCCATTTTGGAACTTATTGGAAAAATTTGATAAATAAAGTAATAAATCTCTTAATTCTAATTCTATTTATTGTTATGGAAAACTAAACAAAATTTTGAAATAATTATAAGAATATAAAAAAAACCACGGGAAATCTTTATCTCTTCATGAAACAGAGCTTGGAACACATAAAAATAAATATTGATTTACGAGAATACGTCACAGGGGAACTAAAAACTCGCAATTGTAAAACACAATAAAAAGACACTTTATGTTATATATTAACAACTGATTCATAAGTTTCTTAAAATTTCGGTTAAGTTAAGCCAAAATAATGCTTAAAAAGAGTGGGGATACAATGTATCCCCGTGTACCCCAGAAAAAGAGCACTGTATATATATATATATATATATATATATATATATATATATATATATATATATATATATATATATATATATATATATATATATTCCGAAGAATTCATTAGCTTTAAAAGATATGGCACCAGCAATAGAATGGAAATGACATTTTAGACGTAAGCGCAAACTGCACATCTAAGCGAAAGTGTGTTCACCGGAAGCAGCATGTTGCTAAAATGATTAGGTGAGCAGCATTGTATAGCATCTGTTGTGCTGTTCTTTCTGTGTGTGCTCTTCTTTACATCTGTATTTACAGTCTATTTATCTCTGAGCGGAACTTAACAAAATCTATGTAAAATTTTACATTTTACATGATTTACATGAATCATGTAAAATTTTACAATTTTGCATGATGTTCACTATTCCGTTTTAAAGTGTAGCTCATAATTTCCATGGATAATATCTCTCTGAAATTTCATAATGAATTTTTGATAGAATTGTAATCAGCATTTTGGATTTTTTTTTTCTAAAAGATCTAAGAATATTTACCCCGACTATTATTAAGAAAGCAAGTTAAAATTTTATTTCAAAAACGCTTTAAAATTATTGGGATATTTTACTAATTATACATTTATAGATCCTGCATAAAATTCAAAGCCTAAAGGAGAAAATTATTACTAATTGAGTAATTACTCCAGATGTATCGAGTCATACTATGTATTGCAACAATAAGACATAATAACTCTAAAAATATTCTCTAAGTATTCAAAACATATTCTGTAAACAAAAATGTACTGAATTTCCATGGATGATATCTCTCTGAAATTTCATAATGAATTTTTGATAGAATTGTAATCGGCATTTTGTATTTTTTTTTTCTAAAAGATCTAAGAATATTTACCCTGACTATTATTAAGAAAGCAAGTTAAAATTTTATTTCAAAAACGCTTTAAAATTATTGGGATATTTTACTAATTATACATTTATAGATCCTGCATAAAAATCAAAGCCTAAAGGAGAAAATTATTACTAATTGAGTAATTACTTCAGATGTATCGAGTCATACTATGTATTGCAACAATAAGACATAATAACTCTAAAAATATTCTCTAAGTATTCAAAACATATTCTGTACACAAAAATGTACTGAATTTCCATGGATGATATCTCTCTGAAATTTCATAATGAATTTTTGATAAAATTGTAATCAGCATTTTGGATTTTTTTTCTAAAAGATCTAAGAATATTTACCCCGACTATTATTAAGAAAGCAAGTTAAAATTTTATTTCAAAAACGCTTTAAAATTATTGGGATATTTTACTAATTATACATTTATAGATCTTGCATAAAAATCAAAGCCTAAAGGAGAAAATTATTACTAATTGAGTAATTACTTCAGATGTATCGAGTCATACTATGTATTGCAACAATAAAACTCTAAAAATATTCTCTAAGTATTCAAAACATATTCTGTACACAAAAATGTACTGAATTTCCATGGATGATATCTCTCTGAAATTTCATAATGAATTTTTGATAGAATTGTAATCGGCATTTTGTATTTTTTTTTTCTAAAAGATCTAAGAATATTTACCCCGACTATTATTAAGAAAGCAAGTTAAAATTTTATTTCAAAAACGCTTTAAAATTATTGGGATATTTTACTAATTATACATTTATAGATCCTGCATAAAATTCAAAGCCTAAAGGAGAAAATTATTACTAATTGAGTAATTACTTCAGATGTATCGAGTCATACTATGTATTGCAACAATAAGACATAATAACTCTAAAAATATTCTCTAAGTATTCAAAACATATTCTGTACACAAAAATGTACTGAATTTCCATGGATGATATCTCTCTGAAATTTCATAATGAATTTTTGATAGAATTGTAATCGGCATTTTGTATTTTTTTTTTCTAAAAGATCTAAGAATATTTACCCCGACTATTATTAAGAAAGCAAGTTAAAATTTTATTTGAAAAACGCTTTAAAATTATTGGGATATTTTACTAATTATACATTTATAGATCCTGCATAAAAATCAAAGCCTAAAGGAGAAAATTATTACTAATTGAGTAATTACTTCAGATGTATCGAGTCATACTATGTATTGCAACAATAAGACATAATAACTCTAAAAATATTCTCTAAGTATTCAAAACATATTCTGTACACAAAAATGTACTGAATTTCCATGGATGATATCTCTCTGAAATTTCATAATGAATTTTTGATAGAATTGTAATCAGCATTTTGGATTTTTTTTTCTAAAAGATCTAAGAATATTTACCCCGACTATTATTAAGAAAGCAAGTTAAAATTTTATTTCAAAAACGCTTTAAAATTATTGGGATATTTTACTAATTATACATTTATAGATCCTGCATAAAATTCAAAGCCTAAAGGAGAAAATTATTACTAATTGAGTAATTACTTCAGATGTATCGAGTCATACTATGTATTGCAACAATAAGACATAATAACTCTAAAAATATTCTCTAAGTATTCAAAACATATTCTGTACACAAAAATGTACTGAATTTCAATGGATGATATCTCTCTGAAATTTCATAATGAATTTTTGATAGAATTGTAATCGGCATTTTGTATTTTTTTTTTCTAAAAGATCTAAGAATATTTACCCCGACTATTATTAAGAAAGCAAGTTAAAATTTTATTTCAAAAACGCTTTAAAATTATTGGGATATTTTACTAATTATACATTTATAGATCCTGCATAAAAATCAAAGCCTAAAGGAGAAAAATTATTATTAATTGAGTAATTACTTCAGATGTATCGAGTCATACTATGTATTGCAACAATAAGACATAATAACTCTAAAAATATTCTCTAAGTATTCAAAACATATTCTGTACAGAAAAATGTACTGAATTTCCATGGATGATATCTCTCTGAAATTTCATAATGAATTTTTGATAGAATTGTAATCAGCATTTTGGATTTTTTTTTCTAAAAGATCTAAGAATATTTACCCCGACTATTATTAAGAAAGCAAGTTAAAATTTTATTTCAAAAACGCTTTAAAATTATTGGGATATTTTACTAATTATACATTTATAGATCCTGCATAAAAATCAAAGCCTAAAGGAGAAAATTATTATTAATTGAGTAATTACTTCAGATGTATCGAGTCATACTATGTATTGCAACAATAAGACATAATAACTCTAAAAATATTCTCTAAGTATTCAAAACATATTCTGTACAGAAAAATGTACTGAATTTCCATGGATGATATCTCTCTGAAATTTCATAATGAATTTTTGATAGAATTGTAATCAGCATTTTGGATTTTTTTTTCTAAAAGATCTAAGAATATTTACCCCGACTATTATTAAGAAAGCAAGTTAAAATTTTATTTCAAAAACGCTTTAAAATTATAGGGATATTTTACTAATTATACATTTATAGATCCTGCATAAAAATCAAAGCCTAAAGGAGAAAATTATTACTAATTGAGATGTATCTTCAGATGTATCAAAAATAGAGCATGTAAAATTTAAAATTTTTTGTCACAAAATTTCTAATTATAAAATTATATTTCATATGTAAAGTTACTTTTATGTAAACATTCGTTTGAGTGAAGAATATCCCTAGAAAATGACTATAAATACAAAAAATGTGCCTTTAAATATCAATTTTCAGTTGCAAAAAATTAAATAGTATAAATCGTTTGCCCTTGTTAATGTGTCATCAGAAAAAAAAATGTTGAAAAATCTCCATAATCTAACACAGAAGATCAGTGAAATCAACTGATATGTCTCCTTAAAATAACCACTAAAAATAAAAGTGTCTGATGCGAGTTCAATCCATTTTAAAATCTCCGTACGTCATAGTACCAGTTTTAATGTTTAATATCTTTAGGAATAGCTTCAATGCATTACTCTCTTTCAATCTCTCTGCAGAAACAAGAAATTCATTGAAAAATATTCTGTAAACAGAAAAGTAAGAAGTCCACCGAGTATTACGGAGATGAATATTTTTTCCTTTGAGCATTTTTTTTTTCGTTTCCTCAGTTCTCGAGGGAGCAATTACGTGATATAATATTCTTGAGATACGTTATTCGAAGAAACACCTTTTCGGAAGGTATTCTTTTTCTTAACTCTCCAGATATATTTTATGTGATAACATTGATACATTCATACTAAGATAGGAATATATATATATATATATATATATATATATATATACGGCAACATTCGTATAGTGACAAGAAGTATTACTACATACTATGTATTGCAACAATAAGACATAATAAATCTAAAAATGTTCTCTAAGTATTCGAAACATATTCTGTAAACAATCACTAATAAAAAGTCTTCAAACCAGAATATGTTCAAATGAATATTCTGTGCACAAATACACATTTAGGTGGATATTCCTTTTCTCATCACTCTAGATGTATTTAATTTGGTAACATTGACACGTTCATACTATGTTATATATATATATATATATATATATATATATATATATATATATATATATATATATATATATATAATCTACCAATAAGTATTACGACGCCTGTGATAGAAAAGGAGAGCAAAATTTATTCATATTCTATAGTTGGTAGAACCTACACGAGAAGCAATTACAATCTAAACCCTCCGGGGCATGCTTTCGACAAATTCTCGTATGACGGCTAGTGATATTTTCTTCTACACGGCTTGGAGAAGACATGTAAGTTCCTTCACCGATTTTGGACGTTTGTTGCACCCCTTAAATCGGCGATTCAACTCGTCCCAGGGTTCTCAATAGGGTTCAGGTGTGGACTCTGGTCGGGGCCAGTCCATTCGGTTAACACCAATGTCACCATACCAATCCATGGTGGACCTCACAACATGACAGCTGGCGTTGTCGTCCTGGAAGTAACATGGGTACAGCCCGTAAAACGGTCACAACGTTGGAATCACACTGTTATAAATAAAAGTGCAGTAGGCTCCGGCATTGTGCTTACCATGAATTGGGACGTAGGGTCCCAGTCCATACCAGGAGAAACACTCCCAGACCATAGTTCCACCTCCTCCGAATTTTACTGTGGGCACAATGCATTCTGGCAGGAGGTGTTCTTCAGGCAAACGCCAGACCCAAACCATGACATCCGAACAGTAGATGGTGAACGTTAATTCGTCGCTCCAGATAATCCATTTCCACTAATCTACGGTCCACTTTCGACGTGCTTTGCACCACATCAACCGAGCAGCGCGGATGGACTTTGTGATCAAAGGTTTATGGGCAGCTCAACCATGAAAACCAGCATATATGCTTCCTTAAGGGTGGTATTCATCAAACAATACTCTCGGATGCCTGTTGAAACACCTGGAGTATGTAGGTTATCGGTTGGGTGCGGTTCTTCCGAATTTGTAATGTGTTCATATATTAATTAGTTGATAGTATATATATATATATATATATATATGCTAAAAATGGCTTTTTAAGAACACCTTAAACATAGTGACAAAAGAATTACTAGATGCGATGCACTGCAAAAATACGGTTAAATAAATCAAAAAATATTCTGTAACTATTCAAAACATATTCTGTAACTACTCAAAACATATTCTGTATACAAGTTATATTCAAAATACTTCAAACCACAATATGTTGACATAAATATTCTGTAAAAAATATTCATTTCAACATATTATGGTCACAAAATAGTCTGTAACTGTTCAAAACAAACGTGTATTTTAAAAAAAATTAACATCTATATCGTCCTCGTAAGAAATATGATGAGTTTTTTCATGAAATATAAAAAATTGATATGTATTAAACAAAAGTAATTATTCAAAATATAAAAATTAATAAAACGAAAGGTGATTGCATCACATAAACGTTTGTGATCGCATTTATCGGTTGTTTTTTACTAAAATCCTGGCGTACATTTGGAATTATAAAATTGCTAGAGTTTTATCCTAAATGCTATATTTCGGGTTCATTCTAAACGGAAACTATGTTGTCCAGTCCAAATGTATTGTGTCGGTTCTAATTATGAGGAGAGGAGGACTGAACGACAATCCTTCCTTTTGACTGTGATTTCAGACGGTAATTATAATGAACTGCCAACTCATTATGTTTCAGCTATTAAAAATCACGTACTTTTGAAATGAAGCAAAATATTAATCAATATAAAGTTTTTCTAAAAAAAATGTGATATCTCCTTGGAGTCGCGTATATGGGTATTTTTATTGGTTTAATTTTGCGACCATTTTTTTTCACTTCCGGTATTTTGTATAATTTTCATAAAGTAATACTGTCACATTTAAATTTTTTGATCAACGATGTTCATTGTAGAATTGCCTTGGAATGAATCTTTCTTGAATGAATCATATGGTCCAGAAGCTTGACATCATGAGCATTGCCGAGTGGAGCCCCAAGTTTCCTCTTTGCAGACGTATCAAGCTTTAAGTGTGGAATTCTAAGAACATTAAATCATTGGTTTTCTGAGTCCTTTGATGAGGTTTTGATGCTTAGAAGAGAACGTCCCCTTTCTCAGATACTGATACTTACGTAAACACTATTTGTGCTGGGTCGAAGAAATTTATGTTTTCCCAAGAGTGCTAGTCGATGAACAAATACAGGTGGTTTTCAAAATAATGGAAACACCTATCAATGATAGTGGTGTTTATGAATGTGCTTCGTATTCATTTAAAAAACAAGTCTGGCCACCGGTATTTTTTATATAATATAGTGTATGTATTATTCTACTGTTAGATAGCAGTAATGAAGCTAAGGGCATCGTGCTTTTTGGGGGAAAAGTGTAAAATATCAAACCGTGCAGACCTTGCGAGAAGGGCAAATTTTTGGAGCGCGTTTGAATTGAAGTATCTGTTCCTGCAACCCCCAGGTTAATGGGTGTTTTTCGCGCTATGGTATCGAAAGGCATGATAGCATACAGAGTACACGGAAAAACATCCTTTGCCATATAGAATAGTTGACGAAAAGGAGAGATGAGTAAAAGTGACGGCGAGGTATTGAAGCGGATTGCGACATAAAGAAAGAAAACAAATGCAACCAAAATGACCGAAGAGCTCAATCTGCATCTGCATGTTCCGGTATGAACCATTACAGGTAGAAGGGAACTTCACAAACGAAGCCTTTACAGAGGAGTAGCTATTCCAAGCCTCTTGTAATAGATGTCAATACAAAATATATCCCACAATGGTGCCATGAACGTTAATCCTGGTCTATTAATATGTCGAAAAACGGCATTTGGTCTGACGAATCATTCTTCACATTGTTCCTTGCAACAGGTCTGTTAGCAATGTGAACTACGAATTACTACTTTAAAGGTCCATTAATTACTTGCCTTTCCGAAGTTTGACGTCATACTTTGCATTTCCTTTTTAAGCTTGTTCAAGTTAAAGAGATTCAATTCATAACTAAGCCGAATTACGGACGCAAATTTCTTGTGATTACGTCATGTTTGACAGACTGCCGTACGTCATATAATTAAACATAAAAGTCTCTAGTAGAGGGCGTATTTCGTAGAAGTTACAACCTGATATTTGAATATCAGCTTTTGACACGTGTATATAAGCCGTGGATACTTTCAGGAAAGATGAGTAGGGGTGTATAGAGGTGATGATATGGAAGTTATGAGATTAGTATCGGTATTATTAGGTAGTGTCAAGCTGCTCCACGTGTATAGTCGTTTCATCAATGCGTTTATTAAGAAGTCGGTGTCTGCTTTGATAAGATAACAAGATATTGTATTAAGCCTGCTAAAAGTAAGGTATTTTATATTACTTCAACATTTAAATCCCTTTTGATAGTCCATCACAGTATAGGAAATGAACTGTTTATTTAAGAAATTGATTCAATGTAAAAACCCGGTATGCATTACTAATGTTACCAGTGAAGAATGAAGATATTGACATTGTTGTTTTTAACTAATTTTAACTAGTTTTTCAAATGAATAAATACTTTTATGTTATTGTTAAAAGGCTTGTCGTCTATACATTATTTTAGGCATCTTCAATGGTTTTAACTTATACCTTTTTTAACAAACATAGCTTTTACTGCACAGCTTTTACTCTGCTATTCAAATACATATAATAGAAGAATTATTAGAATTGTTGACGTACATGTTTTACATGTACGCTGACAACAAATTGGTTATGGGCAAGCGAAGTTATTGAAGGATTCGACCATGAAAATATTGATTAAAATATTGTTATATTGTTAATAACAATATAACAATATTGTTATATTGCTGTGATGGCCTTAAAGCCTGAAATGTTCTTCTTAAAGCCTGAAATGTTTTGAATTTTTAAAGTTTTATAAAGCAGTATACCAGTAGCCCTGAAGATGGGGGGGGGGGACTGCTTTAAGTTTAGTATTAATATACAGCATCTCTACAGGAACTTTCACAATTTTTCCCTGAAGAATGGTATAATATATCCTTAACCGCTATTCATGACTTGTATAATCCGATTCCAAGGTGAATCAGGCGATCCACCACAGCATCTCTACAGGAACTTTCATGATTTTTCTCTGAAAAATGGTATAATATATTCTTAACCACTATTCATGACTTGTATAATCCAATTCCAAGGTGAATCAGGTAGTATTACACGACAAAGGTGATCCTGCGCCGTATTAATAAATGTTTTCATGATGTTTCTTAGTGTTTCCAGTATTTTGATAACCACCTGTAGATTGTCATTATTTCCAATTATATATTTCCAACGCTCGTTTATTAAGCAATGAATTCTTAGGTTGGATAGTAACAATCAAATAAAGAGTTGAAACAAACCATCCGTTTATAAAGACTCAATTTGAATTCATAAATATCGTATTTACTACATTGGATAGAAAAGGCACTTCGTTTTCTAAAATCACTCCCACACTTTTTAAACGAATTTTTGCTCTGAAATATTACAAACTAGAATCTTTCCATCAAAGACTATTGGCACGATCCCCGGGGCCTGTAGCAGTGGGTCTAGCCAGACTTTGCGAACAGCAGCGATATGTTTTATGTCGGCCACACATATGACTAATTCTCCTCGAGCTGCTCCTCGGCCCACGTACTCTTGGATGGGATACAACTCGCTCTTTTTCAATAATTCAGTTAATTCTCAGGCTATCGGATGCAGTTCACAATTTTTTTAGGCCAGCATCTCCATGTGTGTTTGTATGCATAAAATTTCGCTTTTTCTCACGACCAACTGTTTATGATTCGAGGCTTTCGTGAAACGTTTCCAACTTTTGCTATTCAAATAAAAATTTGAACAAATTATCAATAACTAAAACAGGTAGCAAAACTCTAAACCTCTCTGAAACACTACTAACACAAGGGCTTTATATGAAATTCCTTTGCACAAATCTTATTTCTCGTACGTGTATGTCATCTAATGTTTATAAAATATATTTATACATTATTCTTATTTACTCTAGTTATATACCGGTTCTATGTATAAATATTTTACCTGCTATCTCTATCCTAGGAAATATTTCCTCTTTTCATTTAATTATTTCCCTACAAGCTAAAGCTTTTGAATAGTTACCTCGACAATACTTCACAATCGAGAATAACGAATATTATTTAAAGGTTTTGACAACTCAAACTTCGTAAGCGAAGATATTGATGACCGAATTAAAATTTGCGCTCATTTGATCTCTGTATTCATCTGCAGATTTCGTTTCGTTCTATTTATTTCATCTGAGCAGCACGAGAGCCATGGAGTTGAAATTTCATCATATTTCAACATCTTCATTAAGTATGTCGAGTATCGTATACAATTTTTAATCAGGTGATACGTGCGCTTCAAATTAATAATCAGCAGACTGAAAATACATCGATTAATTGAGTTAGATAAAATGCATTGTTTAGAGGAAACTTTTCTGTATTGTTATAGGAATAACTGAAAAAGCAAAACTGTAAAATATTTGACATTTTTTTAAGATAATTTAATAACAACTTACGTATAGTGTTATTTTACTAAACGTAAAGCATCGCTTTACTGTGTCATCTGAAATATCCTAAAACGTTCTGAAAATCAATGAAGAATATGTTTTCAATCTCCTCATGCTTCTTTAATTCTATTAACAGCTCAAGAGATAG
This sequence comes from Dolomedes plantarius, assembly GCA_907164885.2. NCBI lineage: Eukaryota > Metazoa > Arthropoda > Arachnida > Araneae > Dolomedidae > Dolomedes > Dolomedes plantarius. The sequence goes on from OU015495.1 coordinate 97,364,712, forward strand.
GACTACAATCTTGAGGCACTACATTTCATTATCTATATATATATAAAACAATACCGTGACTGACTGACTGACTGACAGATAACGCACAGACCAAACCGCTGGACCTAAAGGGCTGAAATTTTGCATGGCAATTCTTCTTATAGTGTAGGGGTGCACTACGAAAGAGTTTGGAAAAATTTTTCATAGATTTTTAAAAATTAAATTTTTAAGCTGTTTTTGTAATATTTTTTAAAGTTTGCATGTAAAATATTAATCTGAGGGTTATAAAATTTATATCACGAGAAAGATCATAAAACTTCCTTTAAAATGAAATCTTTTTAGAATCTGTATTTCTATTTTCTGATTTTTGGTGAATTTTTAAAGATTAATTTTTAGAATTTAATTTATTAAATGCTGATCACGTGGTTTCTTTTCTCTTTGTGATACTTTAAATTAATTTTGTGTCACGTGCATAACAACAAAATAAATTAACAAAAAAAATAATTAAAATACGGTAAAATATAAAATTTTACCACTAGACTAATTGAGATGGAAGTTTAAGAATTTAATTCAAATTAGTATGTTTTATGGATATTAAGCATACAAATTAATTGCATAGATTGACCGTTGTATTTACTATATATATATATATATATATATATATATATATATATATATATATATATATATATATATATATATATATATTGGCATACATTGACAATTGTATTTAATCTGAATGTACTCCGTAGCGAAGCACGAGTATTCAGCTAGTAATAGATATATAACCCAACCACAGAATTTTCCTTTTATTCATCTATTTCTATCCCTTTTTGTTGGTTATTTTCTTGCTCTTACTTTGTCAGATTTTTTTCCCTATATACTTTTTCCCCACCTTTTTAAATGTCTCACAGTAAAGCAATACTCGCTTTTCGCATTTTTTCTGCAGGAATGGCAACACTCAGACTGAGTTTCTGTTTCTCGTGATCGTTATCAGGGAGTGCGATTTGTTATTCATGAAGAGGGCAGAGTTTTCGCCTTTCGAAATTCTAGCCAGTTTTACGGTATGTCTTATCCTATCAGGCTGCAACGCGAGATCAGTCGTCAGTTATTCTGTTAAATTCAGTTTAACTCCGCATTCCTTGGGGTAGGAAGGTTATTCTTTTAGATTGCGTATATCTTAATCATTTAAGCTTTCTTTTATTGCTAGATTCGAACCATCTCGGTGCACAGCTGGTCAGGTTTTATGTATATTTAATCAGTGTTATTTTTTTATTGTTCAGTACTTTTTAATTCTTTATTTATGTGTTAATTAGCATGTAGGCAGTTATTATCTTGCTCCATCCCTAATTTTCCCTTTTTTATCGTTTTCTCATCTATTTTTTTGTAACTTAATTTGACAGTTCCCTCTTTTCACCGTTTTTGTTTAATACGGCAACATTCCGAGAAACGTTGTCAGCCACTGTTTATCGCCATTGCTTGCACGGTGTGCGATTTGTCACTCGACGTCTGGAGAAAGTGGCCATTCGGTCGATTAAGGCTGCTGTCTACTAACCCTATTGGTTTCACTCATCTGAGTGTTAACCTATGGAGAAGATTTGCCTACTACTTTCAACAACATAAATTCTGATAATCCAATATAAATGATATTTTCAGATAGTCTAAACTTCTCTGCAGCTTGTAGAAAGATTCATTTTATAAATTTCGTTCACCAAAGGAATTGATGAGCGTTTAAAACACACTATAGCAGATTTTTTTTCTCTGGATAATTCAAATTTTAAAGTGTCATTTACTTTTTTAAAAATTTAAACGAGAAAAACGCCCCAAGGTGTAAAATTTATTTCTCTATTACGGAGTACAATTTTTGGGAAAAAAATCTTTTAATCCAAGTCGGCAATCCCTAGAAAAATTTTCTCCATAGATTAACATTGAGGTGAGTGAGCGAATCCAATAGGGTTCATACACATTAGCCTTAACGGACGTTTACTTGGAGATATTTATGAGGATAATGGGCACGTTAAAATTAATAAGATTAATTTACAAGGTACGGCCATTAGTTTCCAGGACTGTTCTAATAACTCCAGAAAATATTACATGAAATACATACCCATTTAATATGTTTCGAAGTAACTCTCACCTGCCGTAATGCACTTCTGTGCTCGGCTGTATAAGTTTCGGAAACAAATTTTAAAGTCTTCATTGGGAATGCTCTTTAATGTGGACGTCACCGTTTTCTGGATGGCTTCGACATCCTCAAATCTTGTTCCCTTCAGAAAATTGACCCAGCATGAGGAAGTTGAGATGCAGCATCCTCCACACTCTCCGAACTTACCACAAGCAGACTTTTTCTTGTTTCCAAAACTGAAAGATTTGCTGAAGGGAACAAGATTTGAGGATGTCGAAGCCATCAAGAAAACGGTGACGACCACATTAAGGAGCATTCCCAAAGAGGACTTTAAAAGTTTTTTTCCGAAACTTATACAGCCGAGCACAGAAGTGTATTACGGCAGGTGGGAGTCACTTCGAAACATATTAAATGGTATGTATTTCAGGTAATATTTTATGGAGTTATTAGATCAGTCCTGGAAATTAATGGCCGCACCTTATAATTCTGTGTGTACGTTTCGGAATTTTAATTCGTATCTCGTTTCAAAAATTCCTTTTATCGCTATGCTGCTCTAATCTACTTCTCCACTAATGTTATTTCATAAATATTTAAACATATTACATTTTCATTTTCGAGAACGTACTTCATGTAAAATATTTTCTTACTAAAAGTTTCAATTAAATATTCATATCCCACAATATTATTTATGTCTTTCCCTCATTCATAATTACTTAAATACGTCAGATGCTTCAGAAAATGTTATAAACATCTGTTAAACAAGAAGTTACAATAAATTGTTTTCAATAGAAAAATATCTTATTAATTTTTACGGGAAAGCTTGATGATTAGAAAAAATTGAAGAGGCGATAATAGCAAGTAGCTTAAAAAAATGGATTTTACCTTGAAATTTCTAAACCCGTGTAATTATCTAAATTCCTTTGAATGTTATTGAATATAAACTTTTCTGTTATAAGACATTCATTGTTAGAATTTTATGAATAGCTTTTCTCAAATCTGTTAATCAGGAGATAGGAATATTCTCCGGGGAGAAAGATTGTACATTATTCATGCAGTTGAACACGTATGAAACCTGTCTGAAATATAACATTAGAAATGCTTTAGTATTCATAGTGTATTTTATAAGTTTGCATGTAATATTTCAATGCATTTTTTAAAATTGAATACTTAACATAGATATGAATAATATAAAACCAATGTTAATTTGAAATTTTAATTTAAAATATCGTGCTAATTGTTCTGAACATATTCTTACCTTGGTGCGTTATTCTTTGTGTTAATTGAGAAATAATTTACCGTCATGTTTTAGTTTGGAAAAAAATATTTTTTTCTCTTGAATGTTCGTGTGTAGAATTAAATGATAACTTTCAAAAATAATATTACTTGAGAATGGTAGATTTGAAATTAATTGTGATTACTTCTTCTGAAATTTTATATTGACTTAAATAGGATCATTTTGCCCTTTTTATATACTCCAGAATACCACAAAATATTCGATCGAATATACTTACCATTATTTGTTGTTTTATTTTATTATTACCCTTATCCTGGGTAGAAAAGGCTTGATATGCAGGCATGGTGTGGTCTGTCCAAGAAATGAAACTTTTACAATAGTAGATACGCTATAACTTTAAGAATGAATTTACAAAAACCCAAGATTCTTTAGCAACATTTTTGCGACAAGGAACATTTTTATACTGTACTCCCTAAGCATACTTCTCTAAACATTTGTACTTCATTTATCGAGGAATCTAATATTTCAGTGATTTCTAAACATCTTTATATGGTATAAATAAATTTCCAATTTTTGTAAATATCACCGCATTGATCTGCAACTTTTTCTTGAGACTGTAATACAAATTGCATTTTATCACATGCTTAACATTAAAAATTTCTTCATGTTGAATTATTCTATATAATATAGGTTTTATATATATCATAAAACCTTTATAATGTACTTTTTATGTCGATGTTAAAAGTAAAATTTTGCAGAAAATTTAAAAAATAATAGACTTAACATAGCTTTTTTTTCTTGTGAGCAACTGTTTTTACTACTTGCGTATGAAGATTGTTGAGTTAATAAATTCAACAATTCAGAAATTCAATTAAATTTGCCGCCAAAATGCCATTTAATATTGTAAGAAAAACAGATTGCCCTTGACATTAAAAAAATGTTTCTTCCTTGTGCGTTTAATTACAGAAAATAAATAATGAAAAAATATATTTTTATAAAAAAAGTTTATTTTTCATTAAAGGGAAAACAATTATATGGCTCTTCAATACATCCACACTCATGATACAATATATTACATCAAAAACAATAAAAACAGGTATTAAATGTACAAAAATGTGATTATTTACACATGAAGGGTATGGAGTCAGTGCAGTAGAAAATTTACTTATTTATTGGTGGACACAGAAGTTTGTTTAAAAGTTATATGCCGAAACCAATGAGTTTTTATAAAAAAAAAATACATATATGACATATAGAAAATATTTTTACTGTGATATTTCTTATTAATTTAATGTCTCTTTTTAATGAGCAAAACCGTATTTTTCATGCACGCTGTCACGAAATATTGAACATATTAAGCTAATATTGAAAGCTGGTGACTAACACAAAATTCTCATTTCTACAATTATTACCCGCATGTGAACAAGCATTTGACTCGAAATGAGAAATTATATATTTTTCCTTTAGAAAATTATTTGAAATAATTGAATAATTCGAAACTCATGGAGCCCATCAAAGTAAAGCTGTATAAAGTCCATGTTGATATCCATATACAACACCTGAATCTTAATCTCCTTAAACTCGATCGAAAATCTCTAGACCTTTAAATTTTCTTGATGGTAAATATATCTGAATTGAGCCCACAGGGTGTAGTGGTTAGAGTTCTGAGTTGCCAAGCAGTGCACTTGGGTTCAAATCCCGAATGAGGCCTGGTCGTTTCCGTGTCGTTAACTTTATAGGGAGCAATGTTGGCTTACCTAATTTGTGCTCCTATAATAAAGTAGCCAGCGGCAAATAATAAAAGGTAAATGTCTGACGACAAAGTGCCTCCCCATTAAACATAGAAAAGAAATCTTTCTATAAGCATTGGTTTTGAAATATATGAATTGTTTAGTTCTTTTTCTTTTTTTTTGAGGGGCATCAGATGCTAAATCAGGGGATAGAGGCACGATTATGCTTTATAATCTATCTTTTACTAGTAATAGCCAAGGTAATTTTTGATTAATCTTTATTTGCGGCCTTGACTGGCTCTCGAAAGAGGGACAAGTCTACCAAACTGCCTAAAGCAAATCTCTACCAACATCTCAGTAATTTGTTACACAGAGTTCTTCAAACAAAACAACTTTTGGTATTTTCCTCTTGGTCTCCATGAGCCTCGTGCATTTGACGGGCTATGATTGCGTGCCAAGAATCAATTATGATAGGATACTATGACCTAGGCTGGGATCAGTAAAGGTAGCTTGTCTCGTAGGATGAATCGTTAAGAGGAGCGCAAAAATTATCTTCGCATAACAGTCCTTCTTCGCACTGGCAAACGTGTAGGTAGATGTCCTTCACTTCCACCGATTCTCCGCCAGGATAGTGGAGCGTCCTGTTTTCCGGATAGCTGTCATCTCTGCAGTAATCCTCCACTTTTCCAAGGGGCATACATTGGGCCATGCTGTAACGCATCATACCTAAAATAAATGTGTACAAATTATCAACCATTTGCACTCCACTGTCTCTGCTTTGGAGACACTCATATAATTACATAACTCCCCTGGCTCCTCTACAGGGACATGGAAGGCTTCATGTAATGCGAAAAGCTGTAGAAATGGATTTTGATTCATGGTCAAGGAGAAAGGAAAAGGGTGGAAGACATTTAAAGAGTGATTTCTGCGATATTTGCCCGATAAGCTGTTATAAAGCCATGCTCTTTATAAGTTGCTCAATTGTAATTTAATTGCATTAAAAAAATATCGAATGAAATTTTTTCCACTGGGGGCGATGCATGCGAAGTAGAACAACCTTCCATGTCTTTTGCGCATGCGCTTGGCGTAATATGTATCTTGGCGACATATTGAATGAACGGGTTTTTCTGGTCTCGCTGAGAAGCCACTCTCTGCTTGGCTGCGTTTGAGGTAGTACGCTTTTTTTGTGTGTGGTGTGGGGTGCTGGGAGCGAGAGAGATGGATCTAGGCCTTCAACCAATTCTTACCATTTTTAAGTGAATGTTCCTGTTGAATATTTTTAAAGTGAATAAAGTGAAATGTTGTAGTTTTCAAACGTCTTGTCACTATAGTAATTTTGTGAGTCATGTTTTATTTCTATTATCTATTTTAAGTCTTAAGTTTTGCACGTGGTGTACCCGAGCCACGTGGGGTGTTCATAGAATGTAGGTGTAAGATTCCTACTTTAAACTTAAATTAAGTTTTATTTATATCTTTAATGCTCCACAGGGAGACTTGAATCTGATGCATTATTAATTTTTCTGGTAAATTAATTTTATTAATCACAACGCTTTTGAATTAGTTTCCACAGCGATCATAATACAACATAAGTAAAGAATGCATATAGGAGGTAGTTCACATACGTACTATGACGTGCACAGATTCAAAATATAAAAATTAAGTGTTATTTTCCGTACAATAATGTAGATTTACAAAAGAAATAAAGAAGGATTCTTACGCACTAGTAATTTTCCCCTTTCAAAATTAAAGTTTTCGCTTCCAAACGCTGCACTGCAAAAGTGTGCCGTAATTATTTCGGCTTACGAAATGATTCTTTCAGTAGCTTACAGTTCGCACCAAACATTCAAAAAATGACCTAAGTTTACTTCGTAATGTCTACAAACTATTGTCAGACTTTTTTCCCATCTATCTAAAAGTAGCTACGTGGCTTGAACTTAGAACCTGGAGCCTCTATTCATCCGCCAAGGGATCTTACCATAATAATAGTGTGTCACGTTTACGATCTCTTTTAATAACTTTCTATACTGTAAAGTTTTGACGTCTTTCCGGAACATTAAAATGTTATACTCGCTTAAATGTTCTCTTACGTATGGAAGCATTGCATAAATTTATCTCACTCCGTTACTTATTTTATTAATTTAAAACCTTTAGTAAGTAAAGAAATTGCCTACTATTCTAAACAGGATTACATCATAGGCGTAAATAATTTACAGTACTGATTATTTTCTATTGAAATACCTTCTTACTTGTCCTATTCATTCGAGTTATGTAAACTGAACTTCAGACTTTTCAAACCTGAACAGAAATGCAACTATTTATTTGCAACTATTTATTTTGGAGATGAAAATGCTAGGTAGTTATAAATTAATGCAGCAAGTAATGGTGAACTTACCGACAGAAAACACTTCAAATATTTAAAGTTCAATTCAATTTAGTTAATGAGGTGGAGTCGAGACTCTGTGGAATTGTAGCCTAGAGACTGGAGTGTGTTTGAAAGATTTTCAAACATAAAGGCATAGTTTTCATTTTTATAATAGTAACTATTTCAACTTGTTAATAATCTTAATTTAAACTATAAAATTTACTCATTTAAAATCTTTAATATTTGAGTATAATTATTAATGTATACAAACTATTTTGTACAAAGCATTGCGAATTACTGAAAACATATAAAGGAAAGAGAAATCTCTTTCATGTGAAGAAATTTATCTAACTCAAAATTTACTGTTACTGAGTCTTCAAATAAAAATAGGAAAAGGGTTGAATGTAAAGCATTAGTTACGATTTGCAATGCTATTTCAATATTAGTTCGAGAACTTTTGCATGGTACTGAACACGTTTGAAGTAATTACCAGAAAGAAATTTTAATCTACAGATAAAAGCATTATTTCATGTAATTTGAGAATATCAGCAAGGAATCAGAAAGAAAAATCTGTCATTTGGTACAGAATTTATTACAAAAGAAATATATTTAACTGAAAAACTTTGGGTCCAGGAGACAAAATTCTTTGAATTTTCAAAAACAAAATTATTGCATTAAAAATTTTTGTGATCTTTCCGCTTAAAATTATGTTTAACTCATGTTTCTATCTTAATTACAACAGGAGATATTTTTTTTTGTTTTGCAACATTCCAATAGTAGCCAATCTGTGTTTAAACCTGTAAATGCGTTTTTCCCCATGATGGGTTTTTCACCATTTCTCGTTTTTAAATTGTTATAAGTCCAGAACCGTTAATGATAAATAGTTCAAACTTGGAACTTGCCCTTTTTCAATTATTTTACTTTAATTTCGATTCAGCAAATTTGAAAAAAATATTTACTTTTGAAAATATAATTTTTAAAAAATAAGTTACATAATTTTTTTTTGAAATTTTAATATAAATATTTTTAATTTTTTAATAAATTAATATTTTAAACAACGCTGAATCAGATTTAAAACTTATATATTTCTGTTAAATTAAATTGAAGAACTTTGAAATTCGATAAATAATATTTCGAGTTCTAACGATTTTTAATTACCCCACTTTTTTTAAAAATTTAAATTTTTTTAAAACGTTTATCAGAAGTTTTGTGATATTATTTTGTTTACAAATTATATGGTTAACTATCACAAAAAAATTCAAAAATTTAACTGAATGAACAAAAATTGTTTTTAAATATGTCCTCGACCCCCATAAGCGACCTTAGGGCTTTTGAAATTGCTCATCTAAAAGGAAGTTAAGATAAACTTAATGCTTCTATGTTTACCTGTTACATTACTTGCACAAAATATATTTATAACATAGAATTGTTTCCTTATAGAAAAACAGGCTTCACTCTAAGAACAAGATATTGAAAAGGTCATAATCATTTGCTCAGGATTGTGAGTAGATGTTAATGCGCGTATGAGAGCATGATCCATATTATTTTAAACAACCTGCATTTTATTCAATAATGATTCCTCTGTTACGTAAAAATATATCTTTACTATGCTTAATATCGGAATGGAAAGAGGCCAGTTTGATTTCCAGTTTTCAGAAGTTCTTTTATTACGAGCACTATTTTTTACATCTTTATGGCATCTGGGGTCCAGTTTTTGTAAACATCGCAGATCGCATGTAACCTAAAGTCATAAGCAGATTATTGAAATTTCTCAAAAGAGTGCAGTGTGCCAGAAAACCTGAAATATGCCAACCCTAATATCTTCTTCACGTAAACAGTTTGTGGCTTAGAAAGCTACGGATATGCAACAAGGTACCAAGCTTATAACTATTACATTTAATAGTAAAAGTGTATTAAAATATTAAGTAAAAATTATCTCATGAAAATTAATGTAACATATGTTTATCATTCAGGAAAATTATTTTCATAATTTTTTTTTATAAATTGCTGTACGGACTGCATTGAAAATATTTCTAGTGATTAAATTGTGTATTTGAAGATATTCAGTACAGAAAAAATATCAAAAATTTCTCGCAAATTCATGTAGCAGTTCAGATGTGTCTCTGTCTCTATCGTTAAGTGAAGAGCAGTATTTTATTAAGTCTAATAACTTTATATTTCTTCATATCGTTTTCAACCAAAAATAGAGATTACTTAAGGAGATGGTGTACATTACAAAGCGATTCTAGATATCTTTACGTCTGAGATATGAAATTTTGCATATATATTCATTAAAGTATAACTATATCAAATACTTTATAAAATTTTATAAATATTTTTTTAAAAAATATATTTTAAAAGATATTATTATTATTATTATTATTATTATTATTAAATGCTCCTTGCGATCTAATTTTTAACTTTTCCCCTTAATTTTGCATTTATATTGCTTATTAATGCATTTTGAAAAGAGTTATGTGTTACTTTGTACTTTCATTGAATAGTTAATTTTTAGGAAATATTTTATGCTTGTACTCTGAATTTTCGTGAAAATTTTGTACTTCTCTAAACTTAAGCTAAACTTTGATAATCTGAATGATGTCGAAACTTGAAATGGATACATAACTTTATTTTAATGTATTAGAGGAGTCTTTGTTATAAATTTTATAAAATTTCGTCAAAACTTATGACGCAAGGAACATTTCAAAGACTTGCAAATCTGGAAATGACTCATTTTGTGAGAAAGCCATTTAAAAGATGTGTTTTCACCTACCTTTAATATTAACTTTTCTAAAGCCACCAAGTTTTCATTTTACTTTTCACTACATATTTTAAAGGAATTTTATTTGAATATTTACATATTTTAAAAATATTTATACACCAAAAAAATTCCAAATTTTGTTCGATTTTCGGTAATTTCAAAGTCCACCATCCCCTTAAGGCACATCTCCACCTTAGTCCGACCAGTTGAAAGAAAAGAAAAGAGCGGTTTGGCAAACACTATCCCCATCATTTGTTTAGAAAAAGAAACGCATCATCATAAATTCAATAAATGTATACTGGCCGACATCATGTGCCAATGTTCTCAAAATGAAAGATGGGAAAAATTGAAAATTCGTATTCGAAAACGAGATTTCTTCCCATCTCCGGTTAAAAAACCCTCGCACTTTTTCTGATGATGGCCTTCCAGACAAAGAAAATTTGATCAAAACACTAAACATTGCTGTTTATCAGTACAATTTCCGTGTTGTACTAAGTACACTATATACGCAATACTTACGCATGTCATTACATATGCAAAAATATAATATCTGTAACTGCAATTTGGAGAATGCAAAAATTTCTATTGTGTGACCTTCCTGTATATTAATTATGAAAATGCAATTTTCACTTGACATGGAGCTGCATTAGTAATATGCAAAAGGGATTTATAAAACTTAATTAGTGACAGTTAGATAATTCCTTCTGATATAGCAAAAAATATAGGATTAAACAGGGCTAATTAATGATGATTAATAATTATGGTTATTAGAGGAATTTAAGTAATGCAATGTCCCTAAATAAGAAATGCGATTTTCAATCAATCATAAATTTATTCTAGAAGAACAGAATGTCTTAATGCAATTTATGTGGCACATTATAAGATCATAATTTCTGCATAACCATTGTATTAATTATGACAAAGCTTATAATTTTGAAAATGCCTTAACTAAAAATATTCTTGATATATAAATAAAACATTCCTTTTGTGATTATGAATAAAACAAAGATTTACTGCCATTTACTGAATTAACATTTCATTAAAATTAACTAAAAAAGAAAGAATTTACAACAAATACATGACTATGGAGGATCTATGGAGAAAAGTACATATAGGGTGCCGCATGATGAACTCTCAAAGGGTTCAAAGGTTATTTTTTAGCCCTTTCAAAAAGTGTATTTTAAAGGGTAATAAAAAAACAAACGAAGCTTTTTACAAATAAAAGTTTTTAATTTTTGAAAAGTACTAAGAGTGTAGTTTTTCCACTAGGTTTCGTAAATAGCATCACTCAGGTGGCGCCAGTTATTTGCGATACACTGCCGAAGCCGTTCCTACAGTTTTCTATCACAATGTCGGTCAACTCTTGGGGAATAGTGGCTACTTCCTCACGAACAGCGGACTCACGGGCTTGTTGCGAATTTTCAGGTGTTCTTATGTTCCGAGGACGACCACTTTCCTTGGTAATGCAGACCCACTTTTTCTCACGTTTTAAACTCGTCGCAGGATAATTTTTCGGCCAGGAACGGCATCAGTGACATAAAGCCCGAAGCTCATTCTTAATGACGCCTGATTCTCGGTTACAGAATCGTTGTTTTTAACCCTTCAGCGGACGCGCCCGTATACAAAGTGCAACATTTTTGTAATTTTGAATGGTTTGATTTTACATGTAAGGTTTGAATGTTCTAAGTAGTTTCTATTTATAGCTACACCCTTTCTAATGCAGATCTGATTTTCTGAGCCTTGTATTCCTTTCCATTCATTGTTAGTCGTGATTTGACCGTGGTAAACCAGCGGTTATACTGGATTACAATACGGCAAAAGCAGGAGTTGATGTAGTCGATCAAATGTGCAGCTGTTACACGGTATCCATCAAATCACGAAGATAGTCAATCACTTTGTTTTTTTTTTAGCTTTTTGGATATAATAGGAATCAATTCGCAAGTTGTCCTTAGATCCAGTAACCCGGACAGTTTTGAAATAAGGCGATTGTATCTGCATTGTTTGGCCTTTAATTATAAATATATCTCAATATTATCAACATTTTATATCTTGTCATAAAACGCAGAATTATTATTTTCAATTTGAAAAGAAAGTTCATTAGGAATAATCAAGGTTGTAATAGACTCTGTACTTTGTGCCACGCGCGCCTGCTGGTGTCCCAAAAATTGGCGCTCCCTCTGAAGGGTTAAAGAACGCCTAGATAACGAAACTGCCATGTTTATCGGACCAACTCATGGTGTCCACTGACAACAAGAAAATCTTTCCAAACTGTTGCCACCTGCAGCTTCACCCTTTTCCCACCACTTCCTTACCAGTGACATTCAGAAATGTGGTATTCATTCTGTTGCATCCTACACTTTTGCTGAGATTATTTTTCAAATGCGGAGGCACTATTCGCTAGACATTCGCCCGAATGTGAATTACCGGGCAGACAACGCCTTGCAGACACCACACCAGTAGTGATCAACATCGAATGCTGACGTCCGCCTTAACGCACACCGCGAGACTGCTGGCCATTATTTGTTGAGGTTAAAGCACCGAATTTCTTTTCAAATAAATAAGTTTGAGGGTGATACATTTTACATCCATTTTTAAATATTAAAATCTTTCCTTTTTTTTCTAACTACAAAAGATACCCATTGTAAATAAATTCTCTTTGAAAAATGCCTTGTCCCATTTTTGTCTGAAGTTATTTAGGGAGTAGGAACTGTAACCTGTTTTGAATTTTCTGTACAAATATATATTGACGCTACACTCAATCAATCTAAATAAAGCTTTTCCATCTATTGGCATCGCATAGGGTAAAACATTTTCATTAGAGAAAGACAGAAAAGTCTCAAAAACGATCTTTCGCTACAGGGGCTATATTAAGAGAAATATTACATTATTAACCTCTCTAGAAAATATTTCACGGACAGCGTATAAATAACAGCTATATAATCTTTATTGATGCAAGTTTATGGACTGGCATAAAATGGTATGAGACAATAATAAGACATTCAAACGGCTAGATATAAAATGAAACTGATTTATGTGCCATAATATAATTCTGAAAGCAACGGATTCATAAACCTGGAGCATCATAAACTTTGAAATGCGTTCAGAACGGCAGCAAAAATTGATTTTTAGAGATCTGTTCCATTTTAAGAATTAACTAAAGAATTAAGAAACGAGAAATATGATTTGATTATAGAGTGCTTAATGTTTATTTATTAGTTTCTCTTGTAAGTTCGGATTTAAGCGTTTTATTTTATTAAGCTAACTCATCGTTTATGATAAACAAGGCTTTTAAACACTCGTAAACTGAAATGGATATTGACGCTGCTAGTAACTTCACTTTTCTGAACTTCTGAGCTGTATGGAAGGATAACACGGACGAATAAAATTGAAAGTGACACCGGATTCCATCTCTCGGTACCCGTGGGCTTTTTTAAACATTCAGCTTCAGTAGTTACGTGTGCGCCTATGTCACTTCGATTTTGTTTCATATGTCAGTAATACGGTTAAGGTATTTCGAATGCCCATAAATGTGAGATTTTTTTTATGTATTCATTTCCGCAAAAAACTAACATAGAAACCATCCTTGATTTTTATGCTGCATTGTTGTAACTGACAGCACCGATCTATCCATGAGACCTATGTTGCATTGATAAAGAATTAATTCACGGGTTTTGATACAGATATCAAATAAGTCAATATCTACTAATTTAAAGAATTGTTTTTGTCAGTACTAAGAATTCCCGCTTCGCCGCGAAAAAAAAATGCAATGGGTTGTTTATGTTATAAAACATAAACAATCTATGTTAGTAAGTACACACACAAGCTCACACATTACAGACTCACAAATATATATAAATTGATAGATACGTAGATATATATAAGTAAAACCAGGGGGTTACACTCAAAAAATTAAGAGGAAATTAGAATTGTGTCAGGTCGAACACGTGGTAATAACAAATCCACTAGACTGAAGACTACTGAAGTATTTATTCTCTTTGCAACTGTTCATGACAAATGTTTATCAAGTATTTATGTAAGAAGGTAACTGCTATAAATTCAATTTTCTTCATTATTTTCTCAGGATTATTACATTGAGTATCTGTTTCTCAAATAGTTTTAGCTTCAATTTAGATTATTTAGAGTCTCAATTTATATTTTGAACACTTTTTGTCTGTTATTTTAGTTTAGTTTTTTTCTCTTTGAATTGACTTTTAAAAATTATAATTTATTGAATTCAAATCAAACATTACATAATTTTTATAATGTTACTTTACTAGCAAAAATATTTTGCACACTTTATTAAACTTTTAAACAGTCGGTACGGTTTATTTTAATGAATTACAGATTCCAGAGGATATACTGTACATAAATCTTCAAAACAACAGTTATTAATACGTTGTTGTTCTTGTCTCTCGCCCCCCTCCCCCCTGCCCGGAAGTATTCCAGAGAAGATTCCCCAAAGGCTTGCTCGCCGGACGATGGCCGAATAGCTAGGGCGCTGGCATTCGGTACCGGAGTCTGTGGGTTCGAGTCCCACTCTTGGCATGGATGTTTGTAGCCGTTCGGAATCGGCTTTAAGCTGTAGGTCCCGGTCTAATTAGCCCTCGTGTAGCAAAAAATGACCGTAGCGCTCCAAACCAAACCAAACCAAACCAAAGGCTTGCTGCCTGAAGGGTGCCACTCAAGTTTACAATGGCACTACAAGGGACGGAGTCCGATTTAGCCACGTACCACCTAAATTGTGGTCGTTCAACCCTAAGGACAACATCCGGGGGGATAGTACCTTCTCTCATCCTGTAGACCTCGTAGAAGAGCTTTCCGGTCAACGGTTTTAACGTGCCCATATCAGGCTTACGGCTCCAGTTTACAATGGCATCACAAGGTACAGAGTCCGATTTCACAAGGTACCACCTAAATTGTGACCGTGTACCCCTAAAGACGATATCTGGGGAGATCGTACCTTCACCCATCCTGTCTGACCTCGTAAAAGAGCTTTCCGGTCAACGGTTTTAACGTGCCCATATCAGGCTTACGGCTCCAGTTTACAATGGCATCACAAGGTACCACCTAAATTGTGACCGTGCACCCCTAAAGACGACATCTGGGGAGATCGTACCTTCTCCCATCCTGTCTGACCTCGTAGAAGAGCTTTCTGGTCAATGGTTTTAATGTGCCGATATCCGGCCTAGACACGGAGGTATTTATCGGTGCTCTTTCAGGATTCGAACCCTTCATCCTCATTGTCGAAAACCGACGGGCTACCACTAGAATTCCTTGAGCCAGTTATTATGTAAATGGCATAATTATACAATCAGTTTGATTTTGATTCCTTCATTTATAAAACACGTCATGTTTAATGCTATAGAAAATTCCACAAAAGTGTTACCAAGGTATGTATCATGTCAGCGGTAATTATTCTATACCAAACCTATTTTCAATAATATAAAACAGCTGATATAATCTAAGCCAGGAAAACTTCTCTTAATACCCGAAATTGTTGAATTCTGAGTTGTATCTGGGCAACATACCACATAGGTTAAAATAATGTTCTTAAAGGGATAACTTTCCAACTCATATTATTCTAAAAAATTTGAAATATACTAAAAGATTTTTATACCTATTATGACTCAATTCCCGTAAAGACAACATTTAATGACTGTTATATCAATTTTGGAATCATCGCTTAGGGGGAATGAAAAGCATTTAATAAAACGTTTTAACAACATAGAGCATTTTAATATTCAGTCAAACCAAAACATCGTTGGTTAAGAAAACTAGTTTTTAGAGTTTTTAAAAATTTTTCTTAAAACTTTAATTTAAAAAAAATTGTAATTTTTTATGATATTAATTTTTATGCAACTCTAACAAGGCTAAATTAATTTTTTGAGTTCCACTCTTTATTTTTGTAAACCTTCTTATAGCCAATAAATGCTTCAAAAAGGTGCTAATAAATTCTTGTAAGTATAGAGAATATGTCTTTAATTTTCAGTTAGTTTAAAATCTAATCGCTTAATCTTAAAATTAATTTTTATTGGCATAAACAGACGAAATCTTTGTTTTGAGAAACCCTGTTTTAACTGTAAGTGCCTCCTACGGTAAAAATTACTAAATATATCTGTTTTAATAAATCAGAACAGGTGTGTGTGGGTTTGTCAGATCAGAACGTTTTTGATCAATCAAATTAATAGAGCATTGTAATATTCATTCAAACCAAGGTATCGTTGATTAAGGAAATCAGCTTTTAAAGTTTTTAAAATTTTCTCTTAAAACTTTAATTAAAAAAATATTGTAATTTTTTTTATGATATTAATTTTCACGCACCTCTAACAAGGCTAAATAATTTTTTTGAGTTCCACTCTTTATTTTTGTAAACCTTCTAATAATCAATAAATGCTTTTTACTTATATAATGATTAAAATGAGCTAATTAATTCTTTTAAGTATAGAGAATATGTCTTTAATTTTCAGTTAGTTTAAGATCTAATCGCTTAATCTTAAAATTAATTTTTAGTGGAATGAACAGACGAAATCTTAATTTTGCCAAACCCTGTTTTAACTGTGCCTCCTACGGTAAAAAGTACTAAATAAATCTGTCTTAATAAATCAGAACAGGTGTATGTGTGGGTTTTACTCAGATCAGAACGTTTTTGATCAATCAAATTAATTTTTGACGCTACGAAGCAGCCCTCGTCTTTATTTTCACAAGCACTGTTATCGTCTGCAAATAACCCTTAGGTATAAACAGAATACGCAGTTTCCTGATTTTAGGAAAAAAATTCAAAATGATAAATTCAACAGCGGCATTCAACAACGGAACCTAGAAAACTAATTGGCAGAGATGGATGCAGCTGTTTCATTTGGCGGGGAAAATTATTATTCAATCACGATAACATAGCATGCATGTCTACCATTCATCATAGACTATAATTTCATTACACTCTAATCTCTGAACAACTTCCATGCCAAATCATTCAAAATCTATGTTAGTATAAATCCTTCCTGCAACATATGCTTTTGTCACGTATTCCATCAGAGTTTGCTATAACTGAGAGAAAACTTGTTAATTACGAGTTGCTCCAATCGCGCCTCTCTGTTCCACCCCCACCCCACTCAATCAGTTACCGTAGAGTGCAATTCTCGATAAAACTGATCGAACACGGAAAAGGTTGATGAAATGTTAGTCATTAGAAGAGGTTAAATATGTTTCGAAACGTTAATATATTTCCCTCTCTACTAGTTTATTCCCTAACAATCTCGAATTTCCGAATACTTACAACATACTTAGAGAACCGATTTCATCAGCACTGTATCATTAGTTTCTGCAGTGCGTGTTATTGTGTTTATCATTATAAAGAAAATTATTCAGTTGATTACTTATAATCAGATGAAAGTTATCGGACAGACATTCGTTTTGGAAAATAGTGAGAGACGTCAGAATCTCATTATTGTTTGTTGTTGTTGTTCCTAATGCCCCCTGGACGGTAGTTCCAGAACAGGTCCATATAGGCTTTGGGACGAGCAGTGTAAGACTAGGGTTTATAATAGTTCCACAAGGGTCGGCGTTCCGTCTTGCTATGTACCACCACAATTTTGATCGAGCATCCCCAGGGCCGACATCTTGGGGACTCGTACTTTCCCCACCCTATGACCTGATAGAACGACTTTCCGCTCTACGGATTTATCATGCCCATATCCGGCATAGACACAAAAGTATTTAACGGCGCTTCTCGGGAATCGATCCGAGCACCCTTTAGTACCGAAAGCCAAAGCTCTACCGATAGGCTACCCCCGGGCCCGCACATGTTGTTTATTCCTTTGGGTTTTTATATCCTATTTCACTTTGGGTGTATACCTAGTGGAGCAACCAACCTCAAGAACGGCGCATGCATCAAATATGAAAAGAAGTCAAGAAGACATAAATAGGTATCCCCAATATTAGCTGAGGGATTGTGGCGGACCTATTATACAGCGCGCTGTTTTTCGGTGCTGAGGGGGCTCGGATCGAATTCTGGCGTCGCGCCACGAAAAATGCCTCCGTATGTGTCGTCCATTCATAGGGGGCGATGCTGGTCCACATATGCGGTGCCCCCATATTAAAGAGGCCATCAGAACGACGGTGATAATAGGTGAATGTTTAAAAGAACAAGGCCTACGCAATTCAATATATATATATATATATATATATATATATATATATATATATATATATATATATATATATATATATATATATATATGAAACAAATTTTAATCCTTTTAAATACTCCTAACATGCTTTTTTTCCAAATTCGATTATCTTATTGCATCAGAATACCGTCCCCTTATCTTTGGATTGCGACCTATATTCAACCAACATAAATCTATCTTTCCCCTAAAGCTGTTGCACGCGGGGACCATTATATAACACTTATATAACATCGAACCGGGTCGAACGCTCGAGAAATCATCACCCCATATGACGCGTTAAAGTCAGGTACTAATTCTAACCAATTAAAGTTCAGCGCGCCTGTACTCAAGGACATACAACTTAGGTTTTCGCGGGTCTTTGGGTGTCTGCCTCCTTCCTGGAAACTTGTCGTAAATTGCGCTGCGGTTTTTTATGTTGCTATGTGCTGTTCCGACAGCCCCAGGACGATATTTCTTATGCATAAAGTCCTATAGCTACTATAACTGGAACTTAAATAGTGTACTTGAGCCAGTATAATATTACTTAATAAAGAACTGTGTAACCAGCTATGAGGAGTATTATGTTTTCTCGCCTGGACTTCATCCCTACGCCAATCAGCCACTTTCTACGACTATATTTAGGACTTTTCCAGTTCACCGACCTGTTGCATCGCCCCGCAACAGTAATCCTTACACACACACACACACACACACACACACACACACACATATATATATATATATATATATATATATATATATATATATATATATATATATATATATATATATAAATAAATAAATATATATAAATATAATAGTATCGGCACCGCTGGAGAAGAGATGCAGTCAAAAACATTTTAAATTCTTATTCTTCCATGTTTTTAGTTTCACACTGCATAGTGTAATATAGCTTATGCTAGTTTTTTCACTTTCAACTTTGTCTTATATATATATATATATATATATATATATATATATATATATATATATATATATATATATATATATATATATATATATATATTAATTAATTAATTAGCAGAAGGGGGAATTGGGATCAACTGCAGAAAATATACTGTCATAGCACTGCCATTTGAAGTATTTTATAAATGTCACCGCGAAGTTAAACTGTTGGATTATAAAATGGAGCAGAATCTCTATAAAAGCATTGACCGCATCAATTTCTGCAGTGCTATCCTCTCCATTGGTATTCAAGTGTAGATATTAATACTTTACTATCATCCGGAGGTTAAACAGCGGCTAAACTTCTCTTGCTTCCTTACACTGTGACACTCGAAATACACTGCTGGCCACTGTAAATTTAACACCCTGAACGAAACATGCAAATAACATGAAATTTACAACATGCATTAGCGGAGGTGAGATATGCAAATGATTAGAATTTCAGCGCAGACGCACATCACGCGCGCCTGTGACGCCACTTCAAAGCGCTATTTAAGGCTTGGAGATTTCGACGATTTCAAGTTCGGCAATTGTGTTTTTCTTGTGGTTTTTAAAAAAAAACGATCAATTATGCCTCGTCGAAAACAGCGATCGTCTTTTGATAAAGTATCCGAGTTCGACAGAGGAAGGATAGTGGCCTACCGAGATTGTGGATTATCTTTCAGGGAAATTGGTAGTCGTGTTGGACGAAACCAAACAACTGTAATGCGGATATGTGATCATTGGATGCAGGAGGGTACGACGGACCGGCGTGTTCGATCGCATCCACCTCAGCGCACCACTTCACGTGATGACAGGCAAATTGTGCACATGGCATTGACGGATCGCTCAGTCACATCACGAACCATAGCACAGCACATGCAGTCTGTAACGCATCATCCAGTGTCTGCGCGTACCATTCGACGCCGTTTACAGCAGAGTGGTCTGTCCGCAAGACGTCCATTGCTTTGTCTACCCTTGACGCAGAACCACAGACGTCTCCGCCGCCAATGGTGTGATGACAGAAGGATGTGGACGGCAGAATGGAATGAAATTGTCTTTACTGACGAGTCACGCTTCTGTCTGCAACACCACGATGGTCGCATTCGAGTCTGGAGACACCGTGAAGAGAGGATGCTGAACAGCTGCGTTATGCACCGCCACACTGGTCCTGCACCGGGTATTATGGTATGGGGCGGTATTGGATATCACCTTCGCACACCTCTAGTACGCATTGTCGGTACTTTAAAAAGCCAGCGCTACATCTCTGAGGTGTTGGGGCCAGTTGTCCTTTCTTACCTTCAGGGCTTGCCCACAGCCATATTTCAACAGGATAATGCGCGACCACACGTGGCACGCATTGTCCAACGGTTCTTCGTCAATCGCCAGATTGAATTGCTTCCCTGGCCGCCTCGCTCTCCGGATCTTTCGCCGATAGAAAACATGTGGTCCATGGTTGCTCTACGATTGACCCAGATTCCATCCCCAGCTGCCACAGCAGATCAACTTTGGCAACGTGTGGAAGCTGCTTGGTCTGCTGTACCCCAAGTACTCATCCAAAGTCTCTTTGAATCAATGCCGAGGCGTGTGGAAGCGGTGATCTTCAACAATGGCGGCTACTCTGGCTACTGATTTTGGCAGGAACCACACTTCACTGAAGTCTATAAATTTAATCATTTGATACTTGGTCAACATGTTATCTACAAAATAAATTTTGTTGTGATATCTCTTGTCTTTCTTGGTGTTGCAATTTGGGTGGCCAGCAGTGTATTTAATTCGAGAGTGTGATCGATTCAAAAGTAGTTGAAGAAGTGATGTGGGCTTAAATACTCTTAGATTTTGCGTTGTGCATCCAATCCTTGAGATAATGTCTAATGTAAGTAAAAATTCGTCCTCAAGAAATCCGATGTTTGCTTGAAAGAAAATCCTCTGTAGTAATAATGAAACCCTAATTATTTTCCGATATTGAGTAATCAATCCAGGTTGTCATGAGATCTACTGCCGAGTCTTTCTCAGATATACCTAAGAGAGGTGCACAATACTGCAAGCTTGTGCGAAGGTAACCCTAGCAGAAATGCTCTGATTACCTCACATAAGCCTTTATAAAATTATCTGTCTTTTAAGAGAAGTAAAGTTTGATCTAGTCTAATATCTGCTAATTGTATTCATCTTTACTTCGTATGACCTGCATGAATTCATCTCTTTATTTGACACTATCATCTGCTAGATCAACAAAAAGGGGGAAATTTGCGATACATATAAGTTCGAGCTTTATAACAAGGTTTTAGGATGAGAAATTTTAAGCAACTCTCAATTATTTATAATTATTACATCATTAAGACAATAACTTTCGGCTATTATATAAGGCCCTACTGGGATGTCAGCAGGATGTTATAGTAAGCACTGTTATGCGAACAATATGTTAAATGGTATTGTAAAGCGGAAATATATTTATTAGAATTGTTAGGCATCTGTGTTACATATAAATTGTATAATGTACTGAATTCAGAGGTAAAGAGAGTTATGTATTGTAACTGTTAGGAAACTGCGATAATACATAAATTGCAATTTGCGTTGAACTCTGTAACTGTGGAAAGGCAAGCTGTGTATCTCTAATATTGTAATTGTTATTGGTTGAGTTTTATTCTATATATCTTAAGTGATGGAACTGTGCTTACACAAAGTGTGTAGGAATAGTGAAATCTAGGAGTATTGTACTTCAAAATGTTGTTAGAAGCATATTATCTTTTTTTACTTCATTGCATATATTAATTTATTTAGAAAAGGCACGTTGTTGCAGAACGTTTTTTATGTTGGATAGCAAGTTTCTGTCTTTTTTTATACAAAAGTTTTGTACTTTAGTTTATTCTGCAATAATAAAGTGTTCGAAAGGATAGGAGACGGAGGGGGCATGGCAGTTATTGCATAATCAGTTTTAGTATAAACTTCGTTATGGGTTTTTCTTTTATGTTTTTACTCGGCCATAGGTCGCGTACACCTAAGGGCATGTTCACATAGGAGTCCGGTAGAGGAAGCGTTAAAGTATTGAAATATATTCACCCAATGTCAAACCTCTAAACGATTAGCAACGAAATTTTTAACGCCAATGATTGGTTTATTTCTCTCTCAGCGCCATCTTTTCTTTTACGCTTCCGCTACCGGACTCCTATGTGATCAGGCCCTAAGTCGTTCTTTGGTTTAGTTTATTGTGCTGTTGAAATTTGGTGTTTGGGAATTTTAGTTGCTTATTCGGCCGTTAAGTCTTTGGTTGCTCATCGACTGAAATTTCAGCGAACGCTCTCCTGGCGGGACTGCTGTGGAGCGATGGACTGTCAGTTTAACAAGGCCGCATACCTTCGGACTGGAGGGTGTACTTTAGATTTTTTTATATAGTAAATATCTTATATCATTGCGTATAGATTGTTCTTCACACATGTATGACACACCAGTAAAATAATCTTTAAATATTCTCTAATAAATGTAAAGAATTTCTCACTATAATATCCTTCTCTCATTTATTTTCCTACACTATAGCAATTGTCTTTACACTCTCGTAATTTTTGGGGCAGATCCTCTCGTGGAGAAGATCCAAGCTATAGTGATTGAACTCACGGATCCTGAACCGTGAATCTTTCTTTCCTCACTAACCAATCACTGTCTTTCCTCCTTCTCCTACTTGCCAATAGAAATCCAGCTTACAGACGGCCAAAGACTTCACCTATCTAAGTACCGACCGAATTGGAAGCTTTCTCTTTGGTGAAGCAATTTTTGGTGAATCGCTTCAGTTTTCTGAAGGATCCTGCAGCCGACCAACCGGATCACTGCGTTTTCTCACATCCACAAACTCTCGCTCTCCGATGTTATTTACGGAAATATCTGCGTAAGAAGGCGTGGCCTAGGAAACGCAGCTCATCACATCTATCTTCCTATGGTGCTATGGTCAATATAATACTCTGATCTATCGATTATCTGATAACTGATTACATATTTTTTTATCATTTTATGCTTGCTAAAAATATTTTAATATAAATGACAAACCGTCTCTACAAATGCCACCATCGCTTGTAATAAAGGAACACATGAGACTAATCTTAGATTATAAAAAATCAAATATCTATGACCTGTTATTATTTTTAATAAACCTAATATATTCCGTATGTTAAATTTGTTTCAAACTAACCAAAGTTTGATGCTGTGAAAAAGAACTGAAAAGAAATCATCGCCCCAACTAGCCTCGTAACCAGGAAGTACAGCTCATATTCAAAATATTAGAATAATTACATTTTTTACAAATTGAAAATATCATTTGGTAATTTAATGTCTTTTAATGCAAATATGCAAACGTTATTTTTATTAAGAACTTATTGTTGATTAAACTTATTTATTATCTTAAAATTAATATCATTTTTGAAAAGATTAATTGAAAAAAAATTATTTGGAAAAGTCAAAATATTAGAATATTTATTCAAGTGGTTCAAAATATTAGAATATTTCACATTAATTCTCCTTTAATTATCACCAATTCATAACTGGTGGCATCATTGATTAAATTCAGACGATTTTATTTAAAATCAGTATTCTGTTTGCAGTTTGTTTGCTTTTTCGTCTTAAAATGGGTCGTATGAGTGATATTCCTGATACTATTAAACTTCGTATGGTTGATTTGTATCGGCACGGTAAAAATTAATGCTATATAGCTAATTATTTACATTGTTCGCAATCAAGCGTTAGTAAAATACTAACACAATATTCAAAATATGGAAAATTTCAAAATAATCGCCGAAATGACGGCCGAAAACCAAAAACATCTGCTAGAGATGACAGGAAACTGAAGCGTATAGTTAAGAATAACCATTTTAAAAGTGTGAGATTCTTGCACCGAAAATGGAAAGAAGAAGGTGTTGAAGTTTCTAAATCGACAACATTAAGACGTCTCCATAAATTTAAGTTTGAATCTCGTGTACCGAAAACAAAACCTCTCATGACTGCAAAACGAAAGCGTATAAGATTGAATTGGTGTAAATCAAGACGTTTATGGAGCGAAGAAGATTGGAAAAAAATATTATTTAGTGATGAAAGTATGTTTTGTGTTTCATATGGTAATCAAGGTATTCGAGTTTGGAGAATGAAGCAAGAAGCATTTGATAAAGAATGCCTTAAACGTTCGGTAAAATTTGCTGCTAGTGTCTTAGTTTTGGGTTGCATGAGCGCAGAAGGACCTGGAAAGTTATGCATCGTCTACGAAAAGGTTAACTCTCAGATATATCAAGAAATTTTGGAATATTACATGATTCCATCATCAGAAGATTTATTTGAAGATGATTTCATCTTTCAACAAGATTAAGCGTCACCGCATACCTCGGTGTCAACTAAGAATTTGTTCTGCCAACGTAAAATTAAGGTACTTCCTTGGCCACCAAACTCACCAGACATTAATCCAATCGAAATCTTATGGGGTAATAATGAAGAAAAAACTCCAAGAAAGTCCTCCTTCAAGTAAAACTGAGTTAGTGGCACGGATAAAGTCTATTTGGGCTAATATTGATAGAAATGTTCGTAAACACCTTGTATATAGTATGCAAGATCGATTGTACGCTGTTATTAAAGCTAAAGGGGATGCTACAAAATATTAACTACCATTTACTTCATAAGGTAATATTTTTGCGTAAATAAAATATTCTAATATTTTGAACCAATCTAAATTTTATTCTAATATTTTGATGTGTTTCAGAAAGCTGTTGTATACCTAATTTATTCTATTTTATATTTTGTAAATGTTAAAATCTTATCTAAACATTCCAGATTTAATTTATAAATTTAATTACATTTACTTAGTATCAAAAATAAAAAAATGGAAAAAAATTTCTTTCTTATTACTTTTTCTCAATTATTCTAATATTTTGAATCTGAGCTGTATGCTGAATTTTATTCTATTCTATGTCAGTTAGTTTTTAGATGTTCGTAATGTAATAAATAGTTTTGTGTTGTATGAAATAGACTGATATTTTGAGTCCATGAGTAATAATTCAGTTATAACTTTAATAATTGAACTTACTCGTTAGACAAGCCGCTCACTGTTTACTTATATGAGATTTTGTTTAGTTTTAATAAATCTGAAGAACGATCTAAGCAATGGGTCATCTGTGGAACACCATGGCTTGTAATAAAGGAACACTTCAGACTAATCTCAGATTTAAAAAAATAAATATCTATGACATGTAATTATTTTTAATAAACCCAATATATTTCCCTACCTTAAATTGATTCAAACTGCCCAGTAGTTCATTTATTTTCTATTTAATAGATCGAATTTTGGATTATCTACATTTTTTGTTGTTACGTGCATACACGTGCAGTAATTAGCATGAAAAACAGGGAGCGCAAATTGCACTCAAATACGTTTTCAAGATTTGGAGCAAAACCACATTAATTAAATGCTGTGGACGCCTTACCTAAAACACAGCACTCTCCTGGACCACAGTCCGACGGGGATCTGCATTCAGATGGAGCCAAAGTGTAACACCATAACTGCGAAAACATAAGAAAATACAATTAGTTGATACTGTATTCAAATAAGATGTAGCATGACTGATGAACGTAAAAATCATCGATAATAATTTAGAACCTATTTATAAATTAAGTGTACATATTAATTTGTTTTGCGTAGCAGTTTGGAAACTAAACATAATCCTTAGTTACATCTATACAATACTTTTACTTTATTGTCAAAGATAAGTTTGAATGCATTTTATTGTAAAAGCTCGTTAACTGCATCTGCACGAATTTTTATATTCCTAGAGCAGAACAGCCTAAAACACTCACACTGATTATCAGGAAGGTGCTTTTGTAAACAGAGTTTGGGAAATGAGTGCCTGAAAAATAACAAAACAATACAAATATGTACCACCTGCTGCTCACGTTGTTCATATCTACCTATGTTTGTATACCCTTTAATTTCAGAACGACATAGACGAAGAGCGTATATAAAAATACTGATTATATAGCACGTATATAGAAATAATGATATAGCTTACTGATTCTTACCTTGATAACGTATTGAGAGTAGCGTGTAGAAAGCTTAAACCTGATTTGTCTAAAATACTTAAAAGTTTGTCCCAACATTAAAAAGAAATCACAATCCTTTTTAAATAAACGTTTGAATACAATTAGGTTTTGTGTTTTATTTTTAGGTTATTATATTATGAGATATACAGAAGCTGTTCACACATTTTTTACACGACGTATGTGGTATTCACAAAACTAAATTACATAAAATTCTTGTGTTTTAAATGTTCTATTTGGCATCCCTTATTCTGAACTATCTTTCGACACCGCAATTTCCAGGATAATAATGCCTTTTGAAGTGTCAGAAGAGGTATTCTATCCCATTCCTCCTGAACAGCTTTCCAGAGTCCTGTAAGGGTTTTGGGACGACGTTTGGCTAATGCAGATTTTAAAAGTGCGAAAGCACAAAAATCCATAGGTGATACATCGGGAGATTTAGTAGGGATATCAGTGAAGGGTATGGCCTTGATACCAGTTTTTTTGTTCCATTTCTTTAAGGAAATTTACAGTGGATTTTGATGTGTGACTGCTAGCTTTGTCCTGATGGAGTCTCAAAGATTGATGGCATTGTGGGTAAAGCGATGGTATTTCATTCAGAAAAATTGGCGATAAAATATGTTCCTGATAATACTTGGAGTTAATCTTGACATTTTTTTCCACTCTGTTTATTTTTAACTTGCCATTATAAGAAAAACCAGCAACAATCATGAATCCCTTATATAAACTTTCTTTCGATTCTTTGAACCATGTACATAACTTTTTTTCTCCCCTTTTATGATAATAAATGGCTCTTTTTTTTGTTGCAATCATTTAAATACACCCATGATTCATCTATTGTGACAATTGTTTTCCGTTTTTCTTTGGATAAGTGTTTCTCATATAGAATTCTGCAGCGTGTCCTGCGTTCAGCGATATGATTTGGAAGAAGACGATGCACATTGCGTTGTTTCGCTTTCTTAAGATTTAAATCAACGTTTATCATTTTGTTTACAGTGGACACCGAGCATTTTAATGATTTTGCAACTGTCCTTTGACTAGGGGGATTTTCTTTTAACATTAAACAACGTACCTTTGCAATAGTCGAAGATGTCCATTTTTTCCTTGGATACTTGTTTGGAATTTTTGTCCCACTTGAGGCTCCAATTTGACGTTTTTTCCTTTCTTGTTGACGATATTACCTGTCGACGCTTTATATATCACAAAACCATGACTCTCACATCGTTTTTGGATAATGGAGTATGCATATTTCTCTTCGGAAAGAGCATAAATGTAGCCTTCGAACCACTGCTTTGTTAAAAACGCCATTTTGAATAAAAACAAAACTTTCAAGCCGCAGACGATAATTTTGACTTTTAAAAACATAGTGCAATTGCAATTATTATTTCTTTTGCAGCAAACGATTTTTTATTACCGCTTACCAAAATCGTCTAAAAATGTGCGAACAGCCTCTGTATTGTACAGTACTATGCTGCGGTCCGCGTAACGTTGCAATCATATGCATGTGGCCCGAGAGTAAAAAATGTTGAGTATGACTGAGTTAAGGGGACACAAAATATTATTTTCTTAATACACTGGTGTAAGAAATTAAGAGAATTTGTAGACTAGGTCGATTATCTCTAGAACTACTGTACCGATTTTAATAAAATTTGATATGTACATACATTGTTACAATACAAAACAAATAACCATTCAATAATTGTAATACACACGCATGTTTGTGCGTAACACTCGTTGGAGTCGGAAGGTATGAAACAGCGGTTGCAAAATAATCAAAAAAATGGGTTTAATAGATGAGTTAATAGGGGGTATGGTTCCCTCTTACAGATATACAGGTCTCGCACCGTGATTTCATACTTGAAATAAGGCAGTTTATCATTTCCTGTGGTAATTGGTCCCACTTGTTCAGCAACGCTGTTTTCATTCCCTGGATGGTTCTCGGAGGGGGGATGCGAGTTGCAATTGCCCTCCCCAGAGCGTCCCAGACATGCTCTATAGGGTTAAGCCAGTGGTTCTCAAACTGTGCGCCTACAGCTTTTTCAGGTGCGCTCCGTAGTATTCCTAAAAAATCTATCCAGATATGAAAGCAAATGTATACTAAGTTACTATATACTAAGTTACAATATACCATTTTTTACGAACACTCGGCTTGTTTCGTTGCGACATTATTATGATAGTTATAAGTTACTTTTCTTGCTTCTGATCTGCAAATTTTTTACGCATTTAAAACATGCAAGAAACGTGGCTGGAACGGCATGTTAAAACCGGCAGTAGCTTTCGTCACGTGGCAACTGGCAGTGTTGCATGATAGGCGTTGGTGAGTGGGCATGTCGTGTCTTGTGAACTGCCGTCAAAAGTAAACGAATTGTGCCTTTTACAACTTTCAGAATAATTACCACATAATTAGAAGAAATACCGAATAATTAGAAGACCGAATAATTAGAAGAAAATTTGATTTATTATTTTCTATGAATTAACTCTGCGCAATATGACTGGATTAGAAACCCTTTTGTAGAAACTGCAATAGATTCTAGTTTAACACTAACAGAAAAAGGAGAACTGGAAGCTGTGTCCACTGATCGTGCATTGATGATTAAATACAGAGAATTGTCTCTTGAAGCTTTTTGGGTTTCTATCAAAGAAGAACATGTGTCGATATCTAAAAAAGCGCTGGCCATTTTATTACAATTTTCCAACTCATATCTATGTGAACTGGGATTTTCAACCCTCGCCACAATTATTTATTTATTTTATAAATAAGGCAGTCCTTGTGCACCACAAAGTACAGCACAAGGCTTACAGAAGTAAGTAGAAACAACAAAAAAACAAAGAAAAACAACAGAAAAAAAACTAACTAACTAATTACAAACAAGACTAATTAAAAACAGAAGCAGCAAAGGCAATAAATTTACAGAAAGAGAAAAAAGCCAGTTTGTGGTCGACCAAAACATGAAGCGGAGGAGGAAACCTAATGTTACAGGAATCCAATTCCATAATAAAATCCCTTTTCCCTT
This sequence comes from Dolomedes plantarius, assembly GCA_907164885.2. NCBI lineage: Eukaryota > Metazoa > Arthropoda > Arachnida > Araneae > Dolomedidae > Dolomedes > Dolomedes plantarius. The sequence continues at coordinate 97,394,089 of OU015495.1, forward strand.
CAGTAAGCTTGGAGCAATCAAAAAGCAAGTGTTCGACATTTTGAACCCCGCCCACGCTGCAGGAGCACAGATCAGTGTCTGATAAACCAAATTTCTTGAGATAGCAATTGAAATTGACATGGCCAGTGAGAAGTTTTGTTAAGGGAAAATCACTGTAAAAATGCTTGTTATTTAGTCTTTCCGAAATTGTGGGGAAAAATAGTTTATTTAAAGAGGCAGTTGATGAATTCTGGTACAACTCATTCCATAAGGCAATGGGCTATTTGTGATTCTCATTGCGAACGTGAGATTTAGGGATGCTCACAGGATCAATGGTGTTTAGATTTGTAGCTTGATTTGCCAGCCAGTCGGCTCTTTCATTCCCCAAAATGCCAGAATAACCTCGGACATGTGAAAAACAAACATTAATTCCTCTAGATTTAAGCTCGTAAAGAGTGATTTGAAAATTCACTACAATTTTGTTGCAGGAGGAAATATTACTAAGCAAAAATAAGGATGAAAGAGAATCAGTAAAAATAAGAAACTTGGATGACACAGTACAGTGGTTTGAGATCCATTTGAGCGATTTACTGAGGCACAGCAATTCTGCTTGGAACACACTACACTCATTTGGAATTCTGAAGATATAATGTTCCATTTCGGCAGCGTCTTGAAACACAACAAAGGCAAGTCCAACACGATGGTTGAGTTTACTGCCATCAGTGAAACACACTACAGGAAAATTACTAAGAACACTGTCATCATAACCGATAATTTCGATAGGAACACGTTCAGCAGGATGTGGAAGATTCGAAATAAACATTTTGGAACCTTGGGTAGTATTTACAACATTATCTTTAAAGTCTTTATTTCGCAGGACGAAAAGGTCAATTGGGGGAAACCCCGCTATGACAAAGCAGGCTTCGTAACTTACAGTTCTGTAGCCACGTATAATTCTGAGTAAAATTCTTCTTTGAATTCTGCGTAGACTACGGCAATTGATCTTTTTTTCAAAGCGTTACCCCAAACTCTAGAAGCATAGCAGACAAAAGGTACGATTCCCTGTTTATAAATCCTACCAATAACATTGAATTTCAATCCAAAGGTGTTACTGGAGACACGATTAAGTCCTTTAAGAATGTTTTCACGTTTTTTGGAGAGATATACAATATGATTTTTCCAACAAAATTTGTCATCAAGCATTACTCCTAGATATTTGATTTCATTCACCATTTCAAGCCGTAAATTATCAAAATAGAGTTGCCTGCTGTAAAAGTCCACATTCTTTTTCTTTGTTGCCATAACCTTCGATTTATTCGGGTTGAATTCCATTTTGTAATCTCTTGCCCAGTTTAAAATATCATTCAATGTGTTTTGAGCAAGTCCAAAAATATCATCAAAACAATTTCCTTGAAAGCAGATGAGCAGATCGTCCGCAAAGGCTATAGTTTCACAACCGGAGAGCTTCGAAAGCCTGACAAGAAGGCTGTTCATAATTAAATTCCAAAGAAGAGGACCAGAGACGGAGCCTTGGAGACAGTCCCTCTGCATCGAACGGGAAACTGAAACACGACCAAGCATAAGCGAGGCAGACCTATCATTCAAAAAAATCACTGACCAGATGAAAAATGTTGCTGGGAATAGCGAAATGTTTGAGAAAAACGAGAATTTCCGGCCATCAAGCATGGTCAAAAGCTCCTTTGATATCAAGAAAAATTAAAATTGTAAGCAAATTATTTTTCTTGCCTTTATCAACCATGTCTTTCAGGTAAAGGAGAGCATCTTCACAACTTTTTTGCGGAGTTAAACCAAAGTGAGTCTCGTTTAACAGTTTTTTACTGTGCAAAAACCATGAAATACTGTTAACAATTAGCTTTTCAAGACATTTTCCAACAGTTAATAAGAGGCTGATACATCTCAAATTGTCCAGATGCGGACCACGAAAGTCATTCTTTTTCGGAATTAAAAAGATGCTTGCTCTCTTCCAGGAGCCCGGAAAGGTACTAAGCTGTAAACAAGCATTAAAAAGTTTTGGAAAGAAACAGGGGAACATCAGATGAATACGCTTCAAAGTTTCATTTTGAATGCAATCAGGACCAGGAGATTTATTAAGCTTAAGGGAGTTAATCACTCCATCTATTTCTGCAGTGGTAAATAGAGGATCAAGACTCGAAGAATAATTTGCCAAGGCTTTAGTCCGTTGCAGACCGTGAAAAGGAGTATCTGTATTAATAGTATCAATAGGAAAACATTTTTAAGAATCTCATTCATAGTTTTTTCAACAGAAGTAGTGGCGGAACCATTTGGAAGACGAATCCCAGAGACTTCAATTTTTTCATGAAGTTTTGCTTTATACCGTATGCATAGATTTTCTTCCAAACATTATATTCGTTAATATCCTCTAGATAATCCTTCCAAGATTGGACTTTAGCTTTTTGAAGCATTGAGCTATAATTTTCTTTTATTTCTACATACTTTTGTCTATAGAGATTTCTAAGAATAAGATTTCGGGTTCTTTGATACCTGCGTCTAGCAGTATTGACCCTTTTCCTCATACTCAATCTCAATACTCCACAAAGGAACCCAGTGCGTTCTAATTTTTTTAAGAGGCATTGAGGTTTTAGAAGCAGAAAAGACTACATCTTGAAAGTTTTCTATAACAGAAGTTAAGGTGCCTACATCAGCACAAGAATCAATACGATTAGAAAGGTCAACAAAAGGTCGCTTGCAGTAAGAGTAAAAGCGATCCCAGTTTGCCTTCTTAACATTGAAATATAGAAAATTGTTTAAGCTGTTAGACGTAGAAGGATTAGTTGTTGCAGTAACTTCAAACTCAATTGTATTATGATCGGAAAGGGATTCATATTCTGGTAGGCACCAATATGAAACGTCACCTAACACATCAGTTCCCACAACAGTTATATCAATATAGCTGGAACCCTGAGAGCCACTGAAGGTAGGACCACAATCTTCATCAATTACAAATAAGTTGCTCATACTAAAGTCTCAGAGCTTTACACCGCGAGAATTAGAAATTGGACTGTGCCAGAGTTCGGACTAACTGTTAGCGTCCATACCCCAGATCAGCCTACGGCAATCTATTGCAGCAAACACTCCACTGATTTTATGTAAACCCAAATCAATATATTTGTTGGGTTCAAAATAGTAAGATAGAAGTATAAAATTGGAAGTATTGAACATGATGTGAATAAAAACCATATTGTAATCGACATTATTTAAATAAAAAAATAGAAAACATTTGGTTACGAACAATGATCGCCGCCTTGGTAGCATCACAACCTGCGTTGAAGTACGTGCGAAACGAAGATGGGAAAAAAGGAAGAGAACCATTGAAAGCATAAGGCTCCTGAACAAGAGCAACGTCGATATTCGAAGAATCCATGTTAAGGATAAGCTGCTGAGTAGCAATCTTTGAGCGGTGAAGGTTAAGCTGAATCATCCTAATATTTGAACTGGATGAATTAAACATGAGAGATTCTTGAAATATTTCTGCTCTTCATAAAAATATGCGTGGGGCACTTATCCGCAAGAGGTCTTTGTTTTGCATCAACTTTTTTGCTGGCATCCTTTGTCTTTTTAAGTGTAAAAAAAGAGGAGCTCTTCAATGCGTTGATGAGGAAATGAGAGTTTGTCTCTCAACATAAGACCAAGCATTGAAGAAATCGCAAGGTCTCATCAATCTCATGTTTCTCATTAACATAGGAATGAATGAACTTCATACAGGTATGTTAAGTATGCTTTTATTAAATGCGCTATTTTTGTATATATATAACTAAATTATAACATATTAGTCCTATTTTGTATACAGTGCGCCAGCAAGTATCTGTAGTATTCTAAGTGCGCTCAGACTGTATAAAGTTTGAGAACCACTGGGTTAAGTTCTGGAGATCTAGCTGGCCGATCCATCCGGCGAATATCCTCACTCTCTAGAAATTCGTCGACCAGAAGAGCTCTATGTGGCCTCGCGTTATCGTCCATTAAAATGAACTCAGGGCCAACTGCATCCCTGAAAAGGCGAACATAGGGCTCCAAAACCTCATCCCTATACCTCACACCAGTCACAATGCCTCTTTCAAAGACATGGAGAGGTGTGCGGCTTTCCAACATGATGCCTGCCCAGACCATTAAACCTCCTCCGCAATAATGGTTGATTTCGCGGACATTGGAGGGTAGGTAGCAGGTCCCTGGTTCTCTCCACATGAGCGTATGGCGAGAATCGGTGTTTAAGCTGAACCGAGACTCATTAGTGAAGAGAACGGTCGCCCATTGATCCATACTCCAATCTCTATGCTTTCTGCACCATAATAAACGGATTCTCCTGTTCGTAGAAGTAAGCGGGACGCAAACAGCAGGTCTTCTTGCAAGCAACCCACTCACATAAAGTCTTTTGGAAACAGTCACCCTTGATACACGGGTTCCTGTGGCTGCATACAAATCACGAGAGAGCTGAGAAGCTGTAGCACTCCTGTTAAGCCTCGCTATAATCGACAAATGGCGATCTTTTCTGGCCGTCGTGGCTCGTGGACGACCTTACCCAGGCCTTCTCTCGATGGATCCGGTGTCTTGGAACTGTTTCCATAAGTTACATACGACGTTGGGCGTTAAATTGAACACTCTACAAATTTGGACTTGAGATTGGCCTGCTTCTAGCCTTCCCACAATTCGCCACCTCATTTCATAATCTAAACGTTGGTGGTTACTCATTTTTACTGTTACAATTTGTAATTAACCGATTGCTGCAAAATAACACCAAGAAATTCGCCGAGGTGTGCTAGCGAACGAAATGCGTCTTAACTTATGCGCGCTTATAAAGCCTGTTTCTCTACTGGCTCCGTCTACACACACGTGTACGCTTACGTATTGGACGTACAAGATTTGCATTTTTGTCTAGAAGTCGTTTTACATTCAGTTCGTTTCTTTTCATGAAATTCGATAAAATATGCAAAGTCTCTTAATTTATTTCAACAGTGTATATGCTTATTTTGAAATTGTTTTTATCCTTGCACGTGTGCTAAGGAAAATATCAGTATTCTCGTAAATATATTTGAGATAATGTTTGAAACATTGTTTTTAAAAAAATTGAATTCAAAATTTGAAGTAAGATTACCTTTCGATATTTCTACCAAGCCAATTGTTCAAGAGGCACAGGAAACACTCTGGAATTATTTTTCTCTACAGTATTTATAAAAATCTTGTCTTAAAAATTTTTAATCAATTTTTAAAATAGAAAATATGATTTCGTTGAGAGAAAATTTTGCTTAGCGAAAATATTTTAAGAATTTCTAATATATTTGAAAAATCTTGTAGATATTTTAATTAAAAAACAATACAAAGGAACTGTAAATAATATTTCTTAGAGATTCGATGTGAGGTGTCTTAGATGTATCTTTTAAAAGTAGAGAATTATGAAGACTTCCATTTGGTGGTTAAGAGACTTTAAAAATAGATTCATTGTAGACATAGTAGTACAAATTTAAAGTGTGTATACGGGGGAAGAACGCACGGACGAGTACGGAAATTAATATGAAATATTCCTTCCGTAGTTGGTAGTTGAATTCTTCATGCAAGCACGTTTGTAAACAAGAGAAATTTTTTATAAGTTTTGTTAGATTGTTTGTATTTAAAGGATGCCTGTATATTCACGTACATGTTTGTATGCTCCTATGTATTTGCATATAAAGCATTTTAAGAGGCTTATCCAACCGATAGGTAATATGACGTCACTCAATCTAGCCACCATATGAATATTCTATGAAAGGAGATAAGTGATACTCTAAATAGTTAACTATTATATTGAGAGCCTTAAAATATGGCATAAAGTATGTCATAATTTTCAGGGCAAAGTCGCCTAAACTAGTCCTATTCTCAGCATCTAGAATATATATACAAACAATTGCTAGACCATTTTTGTACGAAATGGAAGCTCAAAAATTCCATATTTCTGCAGAGGACGGACGATATCTTTCATAAATGCCAAATGCATAAAAATAGATGGCACATTTGAAAATAGAAAGTTTTCATTCATCATTTTGTGAAAAGAAGCGATTTCCTAATTCCTATTGCGAGCCAAAAAGATAAATATAGCCGGTTTGGTAAAGGAAAATACTTTTCAAATTTTATTTTTTGTTTATAGGGATTACTTTCTCTCTTCACAGTCAGCATACATAAATTAAAAAAATATACTTAAACTGCTGTTTTAAAATATAAATTAACTTCAAAACAGTGAAATATAACAAAGAATATTTAAACTAGTAATGCAAAAAATAGAATCTTTTTTCTCACGGGGGTTATTATTATATTTTCAGTTCCACATCTCAATAAGGTAGTAATTAAACTTAGTTCAAAAAAACACTTAGAAACAAACTTTTGTAAGATACCTATTATATATTGAAAAAGGGAAAACAGAAAAAAAATCTTTTACCATAGATAGAAACTTTGACTGAAAATATCAAATTATTTAGTGCAACTATGATAAAGAAGAAAATAAAGGAGTTTCATAGAGATGGGACAAATGCCTTTTAACGGGAAAATATATCAATTTTTTATAAGTGCAGTTGAATCGTGAATAAAAATAATTTCCTATTGTTTAAAATTGTGCTTTCAATCAAGAATAAAATGTTAAATATTGTTATAGCAATATTTTCCATTTTATTCTTGATATATGCATAATTTCTTGACATATTGTTTGATTTTATTCTTGATCTTGCATTTTTTTCTTGACCTATTTTTTAATATTGTGCTTTCAATCAAGAATAAAATGATAAATATTGATATTGAAAATGCGTTTAAAAAGGCATATAAGCAAACGTAATTTTCATTTCTGTCATGTAATATGCGAAAGTAAAGACATGTATACTATATATATATATACAGAGGTGCCTTGACTTACGAGCTCCGTCATGGAACGAATTAAACTTGTAACTCGAAATACTCGTACCTCGAATCAATTTTCCCTATTGAAATGAATGGAAAAGCCAATAATTCGTTCCGGGCTCACCCAAAACACCGCAACTTTTTGTTACATGTTTTTAAATAAGAGAAATGTGCTTTGAAATGATGATCATTGTATGAAAACGCAATACAATAGAATGTACTGCAATAAACTTGTATTATTAGGTGTAATGTACAACATTCACTTTGCAGATCAGACTTGAAGATTCTGATGTAAGAGGAGGAGAAAGGCTGAACTGAATAATTAAATCTTTTTTTTGATTTTTAACCAAGGTCATCCCATCCCCTAGACCCCATGGCGGTTCCAGTGTGGGGGAAGGTAATTGAAGCTATTTCTCTGTGAGAGAGGTTGGACGCTGTTAAGTTTCGCATGGCGACTCAAGTGGGGCAGAGCACGCAGCCCGGGTAATAATTGTTGAGTGTTAATCTCTCGGTTTAAGACTGGATAGTAGTCTTAGAATAATATTATACAATTGTATAATAATTGTACATAAAAGTTATAAATATTATATGCTTCTCGGGTTCTCATTTGATGAGCACGTAACATGGCGTTCGCTGCGCAAACTAGCGGTGGGGTACCTGAAGCTTGCTCGTAACCCGAATTATAGCTCGTAACTTGAAGCAAAAAATCTGCCAACAGAATGCTCGTATCTCGAAAAACTCGTAAATCGAGGTACCACTGTACGTACACACACACACACACACACACACACACACACACACACACACACACGCGCGCGTGTGTGTGTGTGTACAGTGGTACCTCGATTTATACACTGTCTACCAATAATTATTTATAACCAATACCAATAATTATTTATACCAATAATAATTTATATATACACTGTCTACCAATAATTGCCCGGATAGTACGGATTTCACGTATTTGGAATATTTTGTGATCGCCGGTAGGTGGACGATCGGGTATAAAAATGTAATGGTTGAGTTTAGTAGTCGGTTAGAAGAAGCATGGCAACTCGTACTGAGTTCAGTGATTTTGAAAGGGGAGTTATCATATGATGGATGATATCGTATGATATGTGGAATGTCTATACGTGTCATTAGAGTTGAGTTGGAGATCCCAAAATCAATGCTGTCCGATGTTATAATGATTTGAAAACATTTCGGAAATTTAGTTCCAGAAAACATCCAGGTAGAAACGGAAACTGATTAGAGGGAGGAGGGCGCTTGTTAAAATGCATACCTAGAAAAAAAAAACATTTAAACTCGGTCGAGAATATACAGCAAGAATTCCAGAGTAGCACTTGTATATCTGCCTGCATCAAAACTGTCAAAAAAAATTCATGCACATGGATATCAAGGTACACTGGAAGCTTACAAGCCGCTTATCAGAAAGCCTATTTCGAGGATACGATTAACTAGGTACAAAGAGCAGAAAAACTGGACGCTCGATTAGTGAAAAACAATCTTATGGAGTGAGGAATAAGATTCACATGTGTCCAGTCAGATGGTAGAGTATGCGTCTGGAGACAGCGGGGAGAACATCTACTGCCGGGGAGTGTAGTACCAACTGTGAAATTCTGCGATGGTGGAGTTTTGGTGTGGGGCTCTTTCTGCTGGCACATCTTGCACCACTGGTTGTTGTTCCTTCTACCATCCTGGGAGATCAGTACATTGACATTCTAGACAATCCCGCCCTTCAGGCTGCGTACCGTATTACTGTGGCAGTAATACGGTAACTGGCAATTTTCTTTACCACGAGGGCAAGCCCCCAAGCTACACAAGTGCATCTGCTGTGCAGTGATATACAGACTTGGGTGTGAAACGATAATGATGACTCTCTCAAAGTTCCAATGTCAACATAATCGAGCATTTGTGGGACAAATTGGAACGACGACTGAGGTTTAGACCAATACGGCCGAGCTCTGCCGAAAGGCTTCCTAAAGGCCTATTCTCTGTAATCACGTCGAAAGGTTGACCAAACCCTTTCTAAAATAATAAAACCTTCCGAATAAATTTTTACGGACAATTATTGGCATATAATGTATGTATATATATATATATTATTTATTTATCTATTTTGATCTCTTTTACAAAATGGATGTTGAAAAATAATTTTAATATATTACTAGTTACTCTAAAACAAAGCTTTTAGTTGTTAGGTCGATAAAGAAAATGAGAGATTTGAACAAGAAAACTTAGACACCACAATTATTAATTTACAGCGACAACTTTAACTTACCACGCATGTGCCACATGCAGCTAATGTATTGTCAGAAATACGGTCAGTTCAGAATTAACGAGCAGCTATAATAATTATTTATTTAGCCAAAGTTTTTAAATTTATCACTTGAATATTTCTGGACTGCTTCATCTTTAATTATGATCGATGCAGATAATATTTCACAGCGCTTGATATAGATTATTTCTCGTCACTGGCACAAAGTTCAAGATTTTTAGTTTGTATTAAGATCATGATGATTTATAATGCACTCATATCTAATTTAATTAATGGCTACGCGCAAACTGATACGGCCATATTTTGCTGTGGTAAGTTTTCCGTACCAGTAATTGTTTTCGGCGAATATTATTCATTTTATTGGCAAAGAAAGTACCCCAATGTTTAACATTTAATGACGTTTATAATAAAATTTTAAATAAGTGCATATACATATAATAATTAATTAGTAATTTTAAATTAGTGTGTATATATATATATATATATATATACACAGGGTGTCCCCAAAATAATGGTGAGGTTTCAAATTGCTATAGCTATGTAAAAAATTATGTTGCAGGTACGAGTCATACGTTAAATGAAGAGAAACTCTTCAAGTTTATGTGTGCGCCAGAAAATTTCGGAGAATTCCTTTTTCCAGTTAGACGGAACTACTCCACATTTTGATACAATCGTGTGGGAATTTCTTAACGAAACATTTCCCCAGCAATGTGTCTGACGAGAAGAGTGGATTGCCTGACCTCCCATCGTCTCCAAACCTTACCCCCATGGTTTTCTATTTTTGGGGTTATGTAGAAACACAAGTGTATTCCATTGACGTCCGAAATCTGTTCAAAAGAAAGGATCACTGAAGTTGTTTCGTCTATCACGCCGTGTGTTCACCGCCGTGTATGGGAAGCGACAGAATATCATCTTGACGTCTGCAGGGCAGATAAGGGAGCCCACATCGATGTCTTCTGAACAGATAAGAAACTTAGAGGTTTTCTCTTCAATTTGACGTATATTTCATCTCTCAACAATACTTTGTTCCCAATCTAAAAATACTTAAAACCCCACCATTAATAGTGGGGGGGACACAATATATATATATGTATATATATATATATATATACATATATATATATATATATATATATATATATATATATATATATATATATATATATATATATATATATATATATATATATATATATATATATATATATATATATATATATATATTAGAAGCGGAACGCTCCGCCGGTACCTCTCTTTAGGAAAAAAAATTACGACAGTTAAGAACTTTCATTTAATCACATATTAATCTATAGTTAGTGACTTGTTCCGGCCTATTATATTCATATAAATTAAACATTTATACACATATATATATATATATATATATATATATATATATATATATATATATATATATATATATATATGTATGTATGTATGTATGTATGTATGTATGTATATATATATATATATATATATGTATGTATATGTATGTATATATGTGTATAAATGTTTAATTTATATGAATATAATAGGCCGGAACAAGTCACTAACTATAGATTAATATGTGATTAAATGAAAGTTCTTAACTGTCGTAATTTTTTTTCCTAAAGAGAGGTACCGGCGGAGCGTTCCGCTTCTAATATATATATATATATATATATATATATATATATATATATATATATATATATATATATATATATATATATATATATATATATATATATACTAGCTGAAAACCCGCACTTCGCTACGGAGTACATTCAAATTAAACACAACGGTCAATGTATGCAATTAATGCCAATATATATATATATAATAAATACGACGATCAGTGTATACAACTGATACTAAAAAAAATACATATATTTATAAAAAAATTGTAAGGGAAATTTTTATAGGCAAAATAATGTAGAAGAAAATATTCAAATTAAATCTAATAGGACGTACTAAAGAATATAGAACAGTTTGAGGAACATTTCTTTTACTGTATTTTAATATTTTTTTGCATAATGTCCAGTCGTCTGCCGCATTTGTAAAAATTTTTTTTTTGTCCAGTTCGTTGTTATGCACGTGACGATAAATTTATTTAAAGTACCAGAAAAAGAAATCACGTGATCAGCATTTGATAAATTAAATTCTAAAAATTAATATTTAAAAATTCACCAAAAATCAGAAAATGAAGGTAAAGATTCAAAAAAGATTTTATTTTAAAGGATTTTTTAAGATCTTTTTCGTGATATAAATTTCATGACCCTCAAATTATTATTTCAAATGCAAACTTAAAATAAGTTACTCTAACATATTAAAATTTTAATTTAAAAAAATGTAATAAGAATTTTTCAAAAACCTATCTGAGTGCACCTCTACACTATAAGAAGAACCGCCATGCGAAATTTTAGCCCTTTAGGTCCAGCGGTTTGGTCTGTGCGTTGTATGTCAGTCAGTTACGGAACTGTTTTATTGTATATAGATTACTAGCTGAAAACCCGCACTTCGCTGCAGAGTACATTCAAAGTAAATACAACGGTTAATGTATGCAATTAATGCCAAAAATAAATAAATATATATATATATATATATATATACACTGCTGGCCACCCAAATTGCAACACCAAGAAAGACAAGAGATATCACAACAGAATTTATTTTGTAGATAACATGTTGACCAAGTATCAAAGGATTAAATTTATAGACTTCTGTGAAGTGTGGTTCCTGCCAAAATCAGTAGCCAGAGTAGCCTCCATTGTTGGAGATCACCGCTGCCACACGCCTCGGCATTGATTCAAAGAAACTTTGGATGAGTTCTTGGGGTACAGCAGATCAAGCAGCTTCCACACATTGCCAAAGTTGATCTGCTGTGGCAGCTGGGGATGGAATCTGGGTCAATCGTAGAGCAACCATGGACCACATGTTTTTTATCGGCGAAAGATCCGGACAGCGAGGCGGCCAGGGAATCAATTCAATCTGGTGATTGACGAAGAACCGTTGGACAATGCGTGCCACGTGTGGTCGCGCATTATCCTGTTGAAATATGGCTGTGGGCAAGCCCTGAAGGTAAGGAAGGACAACTGGCTCCAACACCTCGGAGATGTAGTGCTGGCTGTTTAAAGTACCGGCAATACGTAATAGAGGTGTGCGAGAGTGATATCCAATACCGCCCCATACCATAATACCCGTTGCAGGACCAGTGTGGCGGTGCATAACGCAGCTGTTCAGCATCCTCTCTTCACGGTGTCTCCAGACTCGAATGCGACCATCGTGGTGTTTCAGACAGAAGCGTGACTCGTCAGTAAAGACAATTCCATTCCATTCTGCCGTCCACATCCTTCTGTCATCGCACCATTGGCGGCGGAGACGTCTGTGGTTCTGCGTCAAGGGTAGACAAAGCAATGGACGGCTTGCGGACAGACCACTCTGCTGTAAACGGCGTCGAATGGTACGCGAAGACACTGGATGATGCGTTACAGACTGCATGTGCTGTGCTATGGTTCGTGCTGTGACTGAGCGATCCGTCACTGCCATGCGCACAATTTGCCTGTCATCACGTGAAGTGGTGCGCTGAGGTGGATGCGATCGAACATGCCGGTCCGTCGTACCCTCCTGCATCCAACGATCACATATCCGCATTACAGTTGTTTGGTTTCGTCCAACACGACTACCGATTTCTCTGAAAGATAATCCACAATCTCGGTAGGCCACTATCCTTCCTCTGTCGAACTCGGATACTTGATCAAAAGATGATCGCTGTTTTCGACCAGGCATAATTGATCGTTTTTTTGAAAAAACCACAAGAAAAACACAATTGCCGAACTTGAAATCGTCAAAATCTCCAAGCCTTAAATTTCGCTTTGAAGTGGCGCCACAGGCACGCGTGATGTGCGTCTGCGCTGAAATTCTAATCATTTGCATATCTCACCTCCGCTAATGCATGTTGTAAATTTCATGTTATTTGCATGTTTCTTTCAGGGTGTTGCATTTACAGTGGCCAGCAGTATATATATATATATATATAGACAAATAAATAAATGAATATATATATATAAAAATATCGTAAGGATATTTTTATAGACAAAATAATGTAGAAGAAAATATTCAAATTAAATCTAATATAAAGAATACTAAAGAATATAGTACAGTTAATAAAGTACAGTTTGTTGAACGTTTCTTTTAATGTATTTTAATATTTGTTTGGATAATGTCCAATCGTCTGCCGCATTATCAAGAATTTTTTTTTTTTCTCTATTTAGTTTTTATGCACGTGACGATAAATTTATTTAAAGTGCCAAAAAAAAAAAGAAATCACGTGATCACCATTTAATAAATTAATTTCTAAAAATTAATCTTTAAAAATTTACCAAAAATCAGAAAATGGAGGTAAAGGTTCGGAAAAGATTTCATTTTGAAGGAATTTATATGCTCTGTTTTGTGATATAAATTTTAGAACCCTCAAATTATTATTTTAAATGCAAACTTAAAAAAGGTTACTAAAACAGCTTAAAAATTTAATTTTAAAAAATCTAAGAAGAATTATTCAAAAAACTTTCTTAGTGCACCCCTACATTATAAGAATTGTCATGCAAAATTTCAGCCCTTTAAGTTCAGCGGTTTGGTCTGTGCGTTGTATGTTAGCCAGTCAGTGAGTAAGTCAGTTACGGAACTTTTTATACACTCATGGACAAAAAAATTAGCGCACCAAGAAGGAGTCGTCAAAATGAAACGAAATTTTACATACGTAATGACTACTTTGATATAAGTAAATGATAAGAAAATCAAAGAAAAAGGATAATTTATTTCAGAGAAAAAGGCAAAAGAACGGAGGAGTTAATACTCCGTTGGACCCCCTCTAGCGCGAATGCTCGATGCGATACGATCGGGCATTGAGTCATACAAGTTCTGTATGATGTCTTGAGACATTTCGTTCCATATTTGCTGTAACCTTGCCTCTAGTTCATTCAAACTCGTGGGATGCCCAACTCGTCGTCCCAAATGATCCCAGATATGCTCGATTGGAGACAAATCTTGGGATCGGGCAGGCGAAGGAGGGGTAGGAACAGTGCGGAGACAGTCTTGTGACACCCTTGCCGTATGAGGCCGAGCATTGTCTTATTGAAAAATGGCTCCTGGGAGCCGTTGTATGAGTGGCAACACATGTGGTTGCAGGATTTCATGACGTACCGCTGGGCTGTCATGGTGCCACGGAACAATACTAGGGGTGACCGTGTATTGTAGGCAATGGCACCCCATACCATCACACCATCTGTGGGAGCGATGTGTCGCTGTACAGCAAAGGCAGGATTGAAGCGTTCACCACGGGCTCTCCACACACGAACACGATTGTCATCACTGCCGAGATTGAATCTGGATTCGTCGCTAAAGACGATCTGGTTCCATTCCGCTGCAGGCCAGTTTCCTCGTGCGCGGCAAAACTCCAAACGGAGGCGTCGATGGGTGGGCGTCAAGGGCAGCACACGTAATGGACGCCGCGATACCAAATGTCCTTCAGCCAGGCGCCTTCGTATGGTTCGAGAAGACACAGAGGCCCCTAGTGAACGTGCTACCTGTGCCTGGATGGCGGCCGATGAAGCAGTTGGCTGTACACGAGCATTTCTTACGATGTGGCGGTCTTTTCGACGACTGGTCTGTCGAGGGCGTCCTGAGCCCGGTCTTCGTGTACATGACATCTCTCGGGTCCACTGGTCACAACACCTCCTCACAACACAATCAGAGCGGACTAATTGACGAGCTACTCGCCTAGCTGACCACCCAGATTCCATCATCCCGACGATTCTCCCCCTCTCAAACTGCGACAACTGCTTATATTGTCTTCGAACACGGCGTAATGGCATGTCTATCTCAGCTCTTCCTTTGTAAATGATTCAGCACACTCAAAAAAGCTTTGGTTACCTGTTTTATGCTCCACAGAGTACAATGTTCAACGCCCTCTACCGGCTATACGTAATGCGCAATCATGCTGCATTTCTAATCATTTGCATATCTCCCCGACATGTACCTTCATTGCAAGTTTCGTTACGATCCCGCAATTATTTCTTGGTGCGCTAATTTTTTTGTCCATGAGTGTATATATATATATATATATATATATAGATATCGTGGAATACCCCTCAAACCCCGGAAGGTGACAGTTCGGCACCCCTATTTCTAGAAATCGATCATTGTATATATATATATACAGTGGAATCTCGATCGATCGTTTTCGGATCCATCGTTTTTCCGTGTATGTCGTTCATTTTATCCAGTCCCAATGATCATATTGCTTTGTTATGTGTCCGCATCTATCGTTTTCCCGCATTTATCGTTCATTTCAATCGGCCCCTTGAAAAACGATAGATCGAGATTCCACTGTATATATATATATATATATATATATATATATATATATATATATATATATATATATATATATATATATATATATATATATATATATATATATATATATATATATATATATGGAGAAGGATGAATGTAAAACAAAATCTGGCGACAAATTCTCCCGTTTCTTTTACATTGATCACAGTAGTGTAAAGCTCTTACCGTACTGAATCGTAAAAACGTCAACAGAATTAATGATACGTACAGTTTTAGGAGTGTTGCGATTTCTACAAATTCATCATGGGAGTTTTAAAAAGTACGCAAAAATATAAACTTTGCATCAATTTTACAGTTTTAAACGAAAATATTCTCCAGATGTGAGAAGGAATATCATACTTCGTACAGTGCTGTTTACCCTCAAAAATCTTTTTTCTTTCTTATCATTCGAGAACAAATGGACACCGGTTTAAGCTGTCACTACTCGAACAACGCTGTTTTTTCCAAAGCTTTTTAAAAAGTGTACAAAATTATTCTAATTTTTGGTAGTTTTTGCTCTCAAACGCTTGTTTTGAACATTAGTCTGCTGCCATGGTTCAGCTGGAAGAAGGGATATTTTTTCTGTCTCTATATACATTTTTTTACTAATAGTTAAAATTTCTGGATTTGTTCAAAGACCCCCCCCCCCAAACCTTATTATTTATTAATTTTTGCTTATTAATACCGATAAAATTGATTTTGGTCTGCATATTAATTTTTAGAGGGTGTTTCAATGGCGATGTGATAGAGCGATCGTTTAAAAGAAATGGAATGCCTCCCATAATTCCGAACTAACTTGTTTCACATTAATCTAGAGGAATATCACGATTTTGAGGAGGGTGATGCATAATTAAATAATCAATATAATGAGGCAGAGGGGAAGCTTCATAAGCGTTTGAATCAGCGTAATAACATTGAAAATATAGACGAGGGCATGCAGGTAGCAGAGGAAAGAGGAAATGAAACAGTTCGGTTTGGGGGGGGGGGAAATACGGTCACCAAAATGCATTCGAAGGCATAAGACAAAATCATTATAATTTTAATCGGCGCTAAATTTTTATATTTCTCCCACTCTCATATTATAAGTACTGAAATATATATATATATATATATATATATATATATATATATATATATATTATATATGTGTGTGTGTGTGTGTGTGTGTGTGTGTTTGATAACATTCACATCGCGTAGTGGAGGAGATGATTCTTCTAATAACGCCACATCATGGGCGAGATTCAAACACTTTTGTAGACGTGGCGGAGACACTCGTAATTGGTAAACACTTGATGGAAGGAGCAGGAATATATACACTTTTAAATACTTTATTCCCATGAATACGATGAAGACATATGCAGGACATTTCAACAGAGCAACTTTACAGCAAAAAACCTGACACTTATGCACAAACTAACTAGTCCCGGTCCTGCCGGAGTTTGAGTATCACTGGACATTACATTGTATGGATGGAGACGCGCGAAGATAATAGCAAAACAATGGCGATACCAGGAGAGGGCAAATGAAGCAGACAAAAAAGTCCTCGGAAATAGCTGTTTAGCCTTTTGTACCAAGGGTTAGTGACCCTACCGCTATGTGTCTCAAATACCTTTAAATTGTTTGGGACGAGCATCTGACATTACTACGTGAAGGTATGAGTCAACGTCGCATGATTTTACGAACAGGTGCGGCGTGACGAGATAGACGCGTGACGCTGACTCATGTCTAAAAATAATTTTACCGCGCGTGCATTAAGGATAATATATATAGTAAATTCATTTATAGGGGTCTGTATTTTATTCAGAGGATAACAGAAAAATTTAGAATACGCGTCAGAGTAAATAAAGGTGGGCGTTATCGTTACTCACACACACACACACACATGCACGCACGCAAGCACGCACACACACACACACACACACACAGATGTGTGTGTACGTACTGAGGATAAATGTACATATTTCTTGCCCAACAGCTGCTCTTGACCAAACACTTGGGAAAACCCAAAATTTCCTGCACTTTCATATTCGTATAATCTTCCATTTCCAGCTTTTCTCCAACAACCATCCAGATAAAATCCCTTTTTTAGAATACCGTGAAACAATCTGGTAACAAAATAAAAAAAAAACCCGTGAAATCAAGTACACGTTTCTATTGGTACGAGAAATATTTTTCGTTGTACTAATTTCCATGCTTAGAGCAAATGTAAGTAGCTTTGCTACTGATCCTCCCTTGATTTTATGAGTACTGAATAAACAAAAGTTAATGATTTCCATAATACTTTTCTTAATTCATGTTTAGAAACATTCAGTTATTTTATTTTATCCAGCCATGCGGCGTCATTTTACTGAAGGCGTCGGGAAGCAATTGTTGACAGCTACGAACACTGTTGTTCTTTTGATACAAACATCAGGTTAAGAAAAATTAAAAGCAATTTCAATATTTCGCCGAACGAAAGGCTTATTTTTAAAGCAGTAATGGAATGACATAGTTTCTGCCTATGGCAATAAATGCGTTTCATACCTGTCATTAAGTATAGAGAATCGGATTTCAATTTTCCGGTTGATTGTTTGCCGGTATAAAGTTTCCTACGTTTCTTTTGAAAAAAGCTTTTAGGTTTGTTTTCGTTCTGTCTTGTTACTACAGTGGTAATTAATTTAATTATCCGTGCGCATCTCTAGCGTACCCAGAAGGCATGGATTTATATTTCAACGTCATTACTTAGAGAAGCAACTTCTTTTTATTGAAGAATGAATGCTTTTGACATCAACATTTTAAGTTCATTTACCTTCTTTTTTAAACTGTCATCTAACATTTCCCTTTTTCGGATTTGGGACTAGAAAAAAATGCATCAACATTATTCATGACAGTATGACTTTTGTAGTTAGTTAAAATAGTTTGAAAGTAGTAATAATTTGGTCAAACCAGTTACTGCATAACAAGAATCATCTGTATTATATATATAAAACTCGTAGGTATGCGGCACAAAAATTGACGATATTTCTACTGTCAACATGGATTTACGCACTGAAATCAGGAATGTTCGAAAGTAAGCTGCACAATCAAGTGAAAATTGGGAACAATCTCAAGAAAGAAAGCGAAGAAGAAGTAATTCATTAAGAGAGAGAGAGAGAGGTGTGAAAGAGAGAGCATATATTACATTAGCGATCTTAGGCTTAATCGTCGCCGGCATAGCAACCAATAGCCAGTAATAGTTAATTTTCTACAGTTTTTTCAGCACTTGCTGAATATTTACTCCATTTTATAAGTGAAGACATTTTCCCTACAATTTATTATTTGTTATGATTAAGTGTAGATATCTGAATTGTGAACAATAGTACATACAGAGAGTGATGTAATCCACGCTATAGTTTAGTACTTGCTGAATTCTTATTCCATTTTTAAGCGAAAAATTTTTCCCCAACAATTATTTGATGTAATGATAAAGTGTAGGTATCTTAATTTTGAAAAATAGTATATACAGAGAGGGATGTAATTTATAAAAGCGACCATGCTGGTCACTCAGCGGCTAGTTATAAAAGAAAAATGTTGAAACCTAATGAATTGAATGCTTATCCTACTAGTGAAAAAATGTTCCATATTTTAAATATCAAGTTTTAAATGCTTAAAAAGGTATATCCAACGTATCAAGGTTTTCTCAAAATTTTCTTGTCGTAAGTAAATGTTTCCTTTCTAGATGACAGTTGGAAAGTAATGCCATTATTCCTTTTATTGTGTCATGTCGGAACATAATGATAAATTAAGTGTGAAATATAAATAAACCCGAAAGACTTATTCACCTATGGACTAATTATGACGAATCTAGCATTCCTATCAGCCGTTTGTGATGCACTGCTTTATAAACCAACAAATTCAGAAGTATAATATTATGTAAACTGCTATATGAAATATCATATTCAAAAAGCTTATGCTTACTTCTTGGAGACTGACCTCTACTTATATCAGAATATTTAGAAAAATGATTGCAATTATTCCAATGACGCGTGATCACTCTATTGTCCTTAATTCAGATTCTTGTAACATAATGCTAGCAATGCCTGATGCGCATCACCAATGATTGTCATTCGACGATAGTTCAAATAACAATCCGAGGTGCTACATTTTATTTGGAACACGATTTCGTTGCTTTTATTGTCTGCTAAAATGGCTGTTGAAACTAATAGTGGGTAGCTCAAGTAGTATAAACATACCGATGTGCATTACTTCATTTCAAAAGCAGGAAATCGTTAATGAATCGTTTAATCTAAACCTGATGCATCAGTATAAACAAGGCAAAGGGGAAATTCTATGCAGCTTTGCTTAAACACGTTGTGTTTCGATTTGCTCTCTTTGCAGTAAGCGGGTATATAATAATCACGTCCCTTTTACGGTTATAATTTACTTAAGATGGTATAATAGGTAGATCTTCACATCTAACGTCAAGCTACGGCGTATTTTTCTTTTCTCTTTTTCTAATCACAGAGAAGAAAATTCGTATTTTTACATGTTTTTATTAACACGCTTTCTTGTTTGTGTGTTTGCGTGTTTGTCTGGTACAAATCTTGCAATCGATTTTTACTAACTTCCCGACTGGCTAGACATTTGATACTTTTAGAATAGATCAGAACACGATGACAATGCAAAATTTTAATACTTTTAGCCACCTTTAAGCAGAATTAAATTCATATTCAGTTATTTTCAGTTAATTTTGTTTTGTAGACTAGTGCAGCCATCTATCGACCGGGACGGGAACGAAAAGTTAAACGCAAGTTAACTTCCATTATACTGCATTTTCTTTCAAGTTGATGGTATAATTCATCTGTTCTTTTAATTTAATAACGAGTTCCAAACTTAGACAGTTATTTAAGCATTTTTGAACCAGAACTTTCTACTGGTCTTTTTCACAGAAGAATTATAGGGAGACAAACGAGACCTTTAGGGGTGATCTATTTTTAGCTAAGGTCAAAGTTTATCACAACATTTCATCAATCGGTTGCTTTTGTTTGGGTGGGGGAGGAAGAAAAAACAGGTGTTGCGTTGGCGCAACGTCAGCGGGATAAGGGTAGTTCCCTTATTCACATGTGGCGTTCGACTCCGTGGAACTTTTCCCCTTTCTGTGCTTATAGAAATGCCTAAAACTAGATACTTTACGTTTAAAGAAGTTCTTCAAAGAATTTTCGATGAAGATTCAGATAATGATGACGAGAATGAAACTGATATTGTTGCTATTCTACCAGAGACAGCAGAGGCTAGTGATGAAGAAGAAGGAAATGATATCATTTTGAATAGTGACAGTAATGATTTACCATTCCATACTGCTGTAGAAATTGAAGTGTGAGTAAAAAAAGAAGTTTTTGCCTCCTAAAAGCAGTACAAGTTTTTCGAAAAAATTAAAAAAAACAAAAACTGAAGATTTGAAATGGATAAAGAAGGGACCATTGAATATGTCTCAGCCGAAAAATGAAGAATTTAAAATCGTGCATTTACTAAACGATGATAAGCAAAAAATAATGAGAAAAAAATTCCCCTGGCATATTAACATAGGACTTAAAGATCTTCGAAGTCGATAGGCGTCGTCGATGTATTTTACTCGGCAGAAAGTTTTTGATAATATACCATTTTTGAAAGAATGTATCTAAAGATTTTGCAGGGTTTTTCTCTAAAAATTCTTGTTCAGACTTCGTTCTTTAAACTGTAACAAGATTCTTCGCTTCAAAAAAAATTTCTGAAAATACGTATATATAAAGATATATATACGTATATATACATATATACATACAAATACGTATATATACATATATATACGTATTATATATATATATATATATATATATATATTAGCGAGGCAAAATTCGATGTTGTTGGCGATCGGTTCGAATCCCAGCGAGCACCACTGAAGCTCTCGGACACAGTTATGCACAAGTTAAATATGTAACTTAGAAAGTTCCCCCCCCCCCCCCGTGGATTTTCTCAAAGTGGGAGAAGGGTACGAGCCCTACCCTCAAATATCACCCTTATGGGTGTTCGGTCAAAATTGTGATGGCACCATTAAAAATTCCCACCCTGCCCTTGTAGTGTCCAATAGACGTCAGGTGCACATCTCTTCGCCCTGTGGCCATTACAGGCCTTGGTGAAGATTTATCCGGCCGGGGAGGGGGATTAGTAACAACGCAGATAATAATTTATATATAGCCCGAATAGGTAAATTATTTTGAAACCTCTCTCAAGTACGAAATTGATAATATTTACAAAAAAAGATTATTGGTACGGAAGATATAACAAAAAACAACCGTAATCCAAATTTTCAATTTCAAGTTTTTGTGAAAATATACCGAATTATTTAAAAAATTTTATGGATAATGATCTTTGTATAAAAACACATTTGAGAAAAAAAACCTCTCGAAATGTGAGTAAATAAAACAAAAATTAATTGTTTTTCGAACCCTTCAAAGGCTTTACTTTGGACTCAGTGAGCTGTAAAAAAATATTTTCGAAATAAATTAACTGCCAATATCCAAAAAGAGTAAATTTACAGGCTTATGGTGGAATGTCGATTTACTTTGTTCGACTGTAATATTCAACCAATATTAGTGGTATATTTCTTGCGGTTTATATATATATATATATATATATATATATATATATATATGTATATATATATATATATATATATATATATATATATACTCTTAGACAACAAAGAACGACGCACCAAGCAGGGGTAATGCAAATTGGACACAAATTGATATGCATACAGGTTTTGTCGTAAAATGCAAAATTTTAAAGTTTGGCGGCCAATGAATGAACATCTGACACTGCAGTACACCATATTGGAGAGGAAAAATTTCGATTCCAGGTCATAAATTCTTTGCCAATTTCATTTCGTGTACTCAGGTAGACAGTAACTATGCCTCGCATACAGGTGCGCGAAAAATATGCGCAGATATCAACATTTGAGAGAGGACGTGTAGTTGAGCACCAAAGAAATCGGTTTGTCTAATCGGCGAATCCCTCGACATATGGATAGGAGCGATACCACTATAAGACAATATTGGCAGCGATACATGAACCACAGCGTCAAGTAGGAAGCAGTCGGCCTCGAGAAACGACAGAACGCGAGGACCGAGCAATCGTCAGAGCGGCGCTCACAGCCCCAGATTCAGCATTATCATCGATCGTACGTGCAACTGGTGCTTCAGTGACCGCAAGGACCATTCTTATGCGGCTAAGAGAAAAGGGGCTGAGCTCACGGTGCCCCTTGCGCCAATTACTATTGACCTCTGTACACCGACAAGCCCGTTTGCAGTGGTTTCGGGCACATTCGACCTGGAATATCACTGACTGCAGTAGAATTGTCTTCAGTGATGAGTCCCGCTTAGAATTGAGCCCCGATGACCAGCGAATACGTGTCTGTGGTGAGATACCAACCTGGCTGTATTCCGCCTTACGGGCTAACAACCAGGAGTGATGGTCTGGGGTGCCATTGCTTTTCATAGCAGGACCCCTTTGGTTGGCAACCGAGGTATATTTACAGAAAGTCTTGAGCCTTATGGACAGGGTCCTCTCACCATCTCGGGATTTTGACGATCTAACGTGCCAAATGGACAGAATTTGGCACGATATCCACCAGGAGGACATCCGCCACCTCTATCAATCAATGCCAAGCCGAATAACTACTTGCATAAGGGCCAGAGCATTATTGACTTTTTCACTTTGTGAAGCTCTTTGTCTTGAATAAATCATCCAGTTTTTCTCAAATTGTAATCATTTGTTTTTATTTACATGTACTTCACATCTACCGATTTTTGTCCTATTCGGATAACTCCTTTTTGGTGTGACTTTTTTTTGTGTGTCTAAGAGTGTGTATATATATATATATATATATATATATATATATATACACACTCAGAGAGAGTGAGAGAGAGATTCGTTATACCACTTTACAAAAGTTGTATGACAACCAATAAAATTTAATTCACATAAATGATAGAAAAATTGTCTCAATTTATTTTCAAACAACGAAATATGATTTATAGTGGATATCTTAAGGCATTCCTTTTTCCGTCTCCTTTTACTAGATTTGGCACTAATTTTCACAAGATATTTATTCTTATAACGACATTACTGGTAAATAGGTCATCACTCATTGTCCTTTAATATTTCTTACGTTTTAATAAGCTTATGGAATGTTTTGTTTAAAAGTATTTACGAAATTAACTGTAAAAAACATATATAAAAAACTTTTGGTTTTTGCATTTAGCCAAAATGTATGGTAAACCAATTAATTTTAATGAAAAAAAATGTGGAATGCAAAATGGCCTTCATTAATTTACCGGAAATTTGTTCAGTCTATGACATTATTAATAAATGAGTTTTAACTAACAGTGTGCCTTAATTTTTATGTCATTCTAATTTAGTAGCAGACAGTTTTATTTATCTAATAAAAATCATTCGGGGTGGGAGGGGGGTGGGGAGATATGTGTTTTAACAATTAAACTAAACGAGTCGTGTTTACTCAACGATTAAAAAAAAACATTTCTTTAGTCAGCAATTTAAATTAAAAATTAAATAGAGAATTGAAATAACAGTTTGGTGTTATTTTCTTAATTAGAAATGTATTGATTATACATTAAATGTCTTTAGTTTTGATTCATTTCATCTAGCTTATTTTTTATTCATACATTTATAAATTTTTGCGAGCAATTTTTATCTGCGATGAATTTGTTTCCCAATTTGAAAAAAAAAACGGAATTTGTCTGCGAAATACATGATTTTTCCTCGATGTTATTATTCGAAAATATTTTTTATCTTAATTAGTTTTCCAATTACTGATTACATATTTCCATTTTGCCGAAGACATTTATGATTACATATTTCTATTTTTTTATAAATGTAGTGATCTTAAATGGAGCGTATTTGACTGTAATTAAGATATAAACAAACTCCATGAGACATGAACTGACTGAAAGGGAAAATTGTCAGAAACAAGATATTTTTAAAATTTTTAATGATGTCGTGAAATAAAATAAGCAAAGAGTTGTTTACATCAACTCAAAACATTGTTTGAAATATTCTATTTTAATCCTTAAGAAAAAAATGAAGGAAAAATGACTTTCTGGATTATTATTTAATACATATTTTCATATTTTGTCACTGTCCAATTTCGTTTTTACGAAATTCTGTTCGATGAAATTCATGGAAATCAACTAACCTAATCCACTTTCCTATTTTCAATTTATGGTTGTACTAATTATTTTTACAGCTAAACACTTATTTGTTTATCCGTTGAAATTCATTTTTCATCAACGACAAGTAAATGTATTTTCCTATAAATAGGTAAGTTTAAAATATATTTGAAACCAAATTTTGATAATTATTTTTTAATTAAAAATGTGTAACCAATAAGTGCTGATCCTTTGCATTTAACTATATTGAAAAGTTGAGTGTCATTTAAAAATATCGCTCTTTATATGGCTAACAATTCCAATACTGAAAAAAAATTAAATACTTTCTCCCTTTGTACAAAAAAACTAGGAATAACTTAATTCAGGGTTCAAAAGAATACTGAGCCTGCGACTCGAGGTCGTCTTTTTCGATACTTGCTGACTAGGGAACTTGCAATGTGGGCTTAAAGTAATGTAACTGGACTAATTAGCCTTCGTGTAGCAAACGAAATTACCGTGGCCCTGTCAACCAACGAACCAATCAACCTAAAGTGCTATACTGTAACGAATGATGAAGGAAAGCACAGCGCCTCTGGGCGTTATTAGAGGAATTTTGGCAAGTTTGGCGACATCTGGATAGCCAATCTGATTTGACCTAGGAGGCGATGTCATTTCCGGTTCTAGCAGAAATCCGTGTTATTTCCGGTTCTAGAACAATCCAGAATGTCGCCAAACATATATAAGCAGCCCAACCATACCTCCTCGCTACTTACCTACTGAAAATCTGCACTATAGGGCGTAGCCCAGGAAGTGCAGTTTGACCACTATTCCTATAGTCCTATGGTCTCAGTCAGTCAATCTCCAGCTATTGTACTAGTAACATGTTGTGCTATGTAATCAGTGTCCCCTTTTTATGTTCTTTTACCGTTTAGTAAAATTTTGTGTTTTGTGGCTCGTAGTTTAAAATAAATGAAGTTTGAGCTAGTCGGCGATATTTTTTTATTATTTTTACTACCGAGTTACAGTACCTAGTTATGTATGATCGCAAATGGGTGGGTGGTTCCGAGAGAATCATGTTTACAGTGTTCAAGTTTATCTGAATCAGGCCTTTTGTGCTGGCTTGGACTGTTGGCAAAAGGGGAGACGCCTTCATAGAATGCCGCACATATGGCCCTTGACTTTCTTATTTGGGCCTTGTGCTACCTCGAAATATTGGTAAAAGGGAAGGGAGTTCGTAAAAGAATGCATAAATACTTTAAGTTCATATTTTATCAACACAACCTTGGTAGCTTGACCTGGAATCGAACTGCTTTTTGAACAGATGTGCAGAGCTATGCCATATTCTGATTTCGTTTTTTGTGATTTTTCCCATTCCATACAATCTGGTAGAATTTCCCCCATCCAATAAACCCCGAGAAGTTACTAAAGCTATCACTCTTGCACAGAGTGCCGGTTAATGATTGGCTCCAGAATCGAACCTTGAAACTTGGGCTTTCCGGGTAGACGCGGCAGCCATTAATTACTCTGATGCTGGACTGGATCTTCCTTAACAAGCCAAATAAATTTAAAATATTTATAGTGAAAAGAGAATTACCTGTAAGTATCCAAACATAGAAGCTAAAAACACTGTAGCTATCTGAACGAGTAGACCCATGACAAACGCTGTTTCTGTGTTTTTAGTTTATCTGAAAAGAACGAAAAAAATTAATAAAAATCTATCATAGAAATATCCATCTTCTTTCAAAAATTTAAATGTAAAATTGAACATCATTTTTTTTTCAAAGTATTACATGAAATTTCAACCAAATTACTGGAATACGTTTTTAGTTACACATCATAGGGAAATTCTTACGTAGCAAAACTTTTTCTAACATGATGGAGCTGTAAAAGAAAAATCGTTATCTACTGAAAATAGATTTTCACGATGAAAAAATGTTAAACTGCACTTTCTGTAATTTATTGTTTTGCATATTTTTAAGGTTTATCTCAAGTAGCTGCTGATACCATCTTAAGCATTCTATCTAGAATAGCTAACATGAAATCGCGATCGAACTGTTTGTAGCACACATACTAGGTGATTATATTTTATGTTCTATACTAGGGGTGTCCAAACCACGGCCCGCGGAAAGAGAGCTCCAAGCGAAAATAAAATGTCAATAGCCCACCACGACAGACTAAATGTTTTTTTAATCCCCACTTCAATTCACCCAGATATTGATGCATTCTTCAATATCAAATATCATATTAATTTTATGACTCCTATACTAGGTGATTATATTTTATGTTCAAGGTATTTTTTGTAGCACACATACTAGGTGATTATATTTTATGTTCTATACTAGGGGTGTCCAAACCACGGCCCGCGGAAAGAGAGCTCCAAGCGAAAATAAAATGTCAATAGCCCACCACGACAGACTAAATGTTTTTTTAATCCCCACTTCAATTCACCCAGATATTGAAGTGGGGATTAAAATCTGGTATAAATTATTCTTTGTAATAATTAAAAGTATAATATTTATGTTAACAATATTATACTTTTTTTTACTCATTAGCTATTTTTAATGTTAAGATTATTTTTGTGCGGCCCGAAACAATGCGTTTTCTTTCAATGAGGCCCATTCCACAAATCTTTATAATTATAAATAATTACAAGATAAAAGGAACTTTTTATATACCATGTTTTTAAATTTTCTGTTGAATCATATAAACTTGACAATTCTATGTATTAATAAATACTTTTTTAATTTTTTTTTTATTTATTAGCCCACCAACTTGAAAGAAAATGAAGTTAATTGGAAGTTAACTTGCATATAACTTTTCGTTTCCGTTCCGGCCAATAGATGGTTGCACCAGTCTACAAAACAAAATTAACTGAAAATAACTGAAAATTAATTTAAGTATACTTAAAGATGGCTAAAAGTATTTAAAAATGCATTGTCATCGTGTTCTGAGCTATTCTAAAAGTTTCAAATGTCTAGCTAATCGGGAAGTTAGCTAAAAATCGATTGCAAGATTTGTACTTGACAAACACGCACACAAACACACAAACAAGAAAGCAAGTTAATAAAAACTTGGCAATAAAATTTATAATGGAATATGTTAACTATATTATACTTTTTTTTACTCATTAACTATTTTTAATGTTAAGATTATTTTTGTGCGGCCCGAAACAATGCGTTTTCTTTCAATGAGGCCCAAGGAAGCTAAAAGGTTGGACACCCCTGTTCTATACTCTCTATTTCTTCAAGATTCAACAAAATTTCTCATTTTTACGAAATTGTGTTGGGGCTCATTTTTTGACTATGTTGAAACTACCTTCATAATGTTAATATAGAATAAACGCGGCACACTTGTTGACCTTACAGATCTTCAATACCAATGTTAAGATATAGCTCGATAAGACAGATTTTGTAATAAAAACAGCGTTTTCGTTTTGTGCTTAACGAATGTTGATTCAGGAAATTATTTCTATGTGTGCTCAAACCTCCCAGAAATTTCTGAATTATTAAGGACAACTAGGAAACTAATGATGATTTTCGATATATCAGACCATCGGCACTGAAGAAAAGGAATTATATTGCAGTCTTTTCCTCATTCTAAACACATACTTACAAATAAATACCTCTTTTAGCATTCTTGAACAGAAAATCAGATAACCCTTGTTCGTATCAACCTATTGTGGCTACTAGAGTGCGCCAGAGTTTGCGTACGCCCTCAGAGTTGAGACGTATGCGATGTGCGATTTGCGTTTGGCCTGCTTGCATTCTGGAGAAAAGAAATTGCTGATGAATTGCAGTCTACTAGTGGCTATCTTTGTAACGCCAAGTTTCACGCGCATTTTTATTATATTTTATTTTTCGTACTGTGGGTTCATCTGTTAATTTTTTTTTACATAAGCGTTGCCATGGATGACTGTGTTCTTTTTCTGATAACTCAACCTAATAAATTTTAATTTTAGTTTGTAATTTTTAAAATGTGGTGTGTGGTATTTTCCCGCAACAACTAGTGGAACAGCTTTGTCAGACGCACCTCTGTTGGCGAAAACTTGGTGCCAAAATTTTTTTGCGCCTACGCACCTCCGTTGGTGAAAAGTTATATGCAAATGCTTAATGTTTATATTCAAACAAGAAAATAAATATGCAAAATAAATATTGAATTTGCATTTAATAGGCAAACTGCTCACGCATTTTATATGCAAACTGCGCATGCATTTTACATGCAATCAAGAAAATAAAATTCTCAACTCTGCGCTAATGTTAAAAAATTGAGAAAACAATCAAAATTATATATCTCATTATTTATTATTAAATTTAAACTATCAATCTAATTACTGCCACAACCGCACAAGACTAAATCCGCAAAAAAACAAAATCTCGCCTAAATCACATCGTTACCACGCCAATACAAAATCGCTAAACTTGGCAGGGAGGTGCGTCTGACAAAGCTGTACTTAAGTGGTATTTATACACAAGTCTCACCACTCACCGCTATACTATAAAATCCTTAAAGCAAAAATGTAGTTTTACTCTAAAATAATGCTGGTTGTTTTAGATATAGATAATTTAATATTGAAAATGATTTTTTTTCTTGTTTTTAATATGGTTTAGTTTTCTAAAACGCAAGTCGCATTAACTGTATGCAAATACTTTGTCCGATTGCCCGAGTGGTAACTAAATGTTATACAGTGTGTACATAAAAGAATATACCAACTTTGCAGAGCTATTAAAAGAAAACCAAACAAAGTACAAACTTGCTGTTCATCGGAAATCAAAAATAACAGTTGAATGTTTCTATTCGACAGAGTTATATGTGTTCAATGTGAGCCCCTTTAGTAACACGAAGGGTATCGAGGTAGTACGATAACTCCTCCCACACTCTTTTCAGTATTGAAAGGCTGCAGATATGCGTGTCTTAAGTTCGTCAACGTCATTTGGTAGCGGTGGAATAAACACCTGATGTTTGATGCAGCCCCATAAAAAAAAGTTTGAACTTTGTTTAGTTTTCTTTCAATAGCCCTGCAAAGTTGGGATATCCATTTATGTACACACTGTATATTAGGGTGGAGTGAAAAAGGCAAAATTTTTTTTTTGTTTTGATATTTCCTGACTCAACAAATGGTGCTGTTTGGCAAAAAAGAAACTGCAAAAAAATCCCAGCGCAATCACTCATCGTCTTTAGGTTCCACACAGGGGGTCAAAGAAAGGAATATTAATGTCAAAAGTAAAAAAATCATTTTTTAAAATTTAATTTTAATGTTTACAATAGCTTTATTTTCTGACTCAAAAACAGTTCTAATTATAAAAAAGAAACAGGAAAGCATTATCGTTTAAATAAATATCACTAACCTGCAATTTACTTTAATCAGTCTTCAATTTTGGATTTTACATGAGGACCAAAATAATTATCTTTGGTTTCAAACTTTGGAAGTTCCTTTCGTGACTTGATACCACTGCGAATGTATCCATCACTGGCTTCTGCGCCACATGTTACCAATAATGCTTGTGTTACCAGTCGCACATGCCTCTCTACTTTTTGAGAATAGCAAGAGAGCTTCTCTATTTCGAATTGTGAACCGTTTCTGGTCATACTTTCTATGTCTTCGTCACTGAGGATCATGGTAGCTGGTGGTTTCAAAGGATTGTCCCAGTTAATCATTTCAAACTATTCCTCTGCCTCGAAATTTAAATTTGGAAGATCAAATTGGCGTATTTTCCTCCTCTAGTCAATTTTTCTTGCTTTCAGTATTCTTCTGAGGCCACGTTCTCGAATATGTGATCGTTAATCTAACAGCATTGCTAACAGAATGTTTTCAGAGTAAGCAAAATAAGAGTTCCTCTGAATAACTTTGTGAACGATTGACTTAAAAAATCTTCTGGCAAGAATGAGCTTTTTTTTATCATTCCGTGCAGGTGATGTGCTCCATGAGTAGCTCTTGGGATTTTATTTATTTCATACCAGGATGACACGTAAACTTTCATGACATATTCTATTAGGAGCTTAAAGTGTTCTGTTGGTTCGGCAGTCAACACATATAGGCACAGGATTCTGTTGTCTGTAATGAGCCATCTTGAATGAGACATCATTCCGGGACTTCTGTTTGCTAAATCTCGAAGGCACGCCCCAAGGATACTGCCCTAGGAATATCGAAAAGGTATTTTTGGTTTGCACTGAGGTCTTTTTTATCAATTTCAGGCAGATCAACTGGAATAGAAACAAAACTTGTCACAGCAAGGGTTTTGCACGTTTGCAGAGATTTTCCTATTGTTCCGTAAAACTGGTGTGGCCCAGATGCCTTTCCTTCAATCTTCTGAAAAAGGTGGTGAAGAGGTAGTTCATTAGTATGCAACCGGCATACAAACCAGTGCAATTTATGGCCAACAAAGATTTCAAGTCGTCTAACTCCACCATTTTTATTCTCAACTTTGACGTTCGCTCCATCACACCCAACGGTAACCAGTTCCGAAAGTGTAATCGCTTCCTGTGTAACGAAATTGATTATGCTTCGTATAATATCCTCACTAGACCCAGAATCCGGAGTCACATGTCCTATATAAACAGAACCAGGTTCTGACAACGAAACAATATGTTCTTCCACAGCTATAGTACTATATAAAGAACTTCACTTCTTTTCTTGCACCAGTTTTGTCCTTTCTTCCATCGAAGTAGATGGCGTACAAAGACTGTGTTACTTGTGTAGAATTAAGCTGTGATCGTACCTTTTGATGTTCTCTCCCCAGCTTACTCGTGGCAATAACTTTAGATAAAGTATCTTTGGATACAATCCCTATATCACGAAGCACAGAGGATGCAATGATAGCAGCTGACCTATCCGATAC
Organism: Dolomedes plantarius; assembly: GCA_907164885.2. NCBI lineage: Eukaryota > Metazoa > Arthropoda > Arachnida > Araneae > Dolomedidae > Dolomedes > Dolomedes plantarius. Next base: position 97,425,615 of record OU015495.1, read on the forward strand.
TCCCGTTCTATCACAAGCAACGGTTAGATTTGGCAGTGATTTTCTCATTTGGCCTGTCTTGGAGGTTGAGGGAAATTCTTCGTCAGTTGTTTTCAGACATTTGGATTCATGACTAACGTAATCGTCATCATCTTCAGAGATACTTTCGAATTCTGAATCAGACGGCGTTTGCTTCTAAATCTGTAATATTTTTAGATGAAGGAGTATTATCTTTCAATTCCTTTGCCTTAGCTTCCTGATTTTCCCTTATACATTGCCTTTCTCTTATACGGTTCAGTTTTTGAGTTCCAGAAATGTCAATAGATTCTATTGCCATTTTTCTCTCATACCGTTGGTCTGCTAAAAAGTTTCGTTCAATACTTGGAACTTTCACGGAACACTTGCATTGTTCGTAATTTAAACATTTGCATACATAAATATCAAACAAAGTACTGTTTGCTTTGTCAAGAAAAATCTTTCCTAATTTTGTCAGCCCCTATTCGAGATTTGGGCATTCTTTTTATATTTTTGTACTTTTCATTGTCATTTCTAATAAGACTAATAACTTCTTGATGACTTACCACAGGCAATGAGTCTTTCTTCCAGATTCTTTCAATGCTGATAATGCTGAAAACAATTTCGCTGATATCTTTTACAGAATGATCTTTCTTGTTACCCTTCCTCCACAATAAATCATAGGAAATGCTTCATTAAATCAGTATACGAGTGGAACTTTGTCTCTTTTAGATGCACTGGAGTTCCAAAAACACTACAAAAAGTTTCACTTCTAGTTGAGGTCATGTTTATGTTTATGTTTTAATTAAAAATCCGTATTAATATAAATCACGATTGATACAACTTATTGCTTCAAACTACAAATTAGAAACAAGTTGTTGAAACTAAGCATCAAACAAAAACAACAGTCACAAAAACGAATCATTCCACATAATAAAAGTCACGAGCCTGCTTAGGTCATGATAAAATAGCTATCAGAATAAAATACGTGCTACCGTTTAGTAGATTTTTGGAGTACAAAATTGCGATTTATGTACGAAATGCCATTTCTAGCACTGACATTTGACAATAAATATTAATATTAATTATTAAATAAGTATTACTATTAAAAATTAATTAATATTAATTTGCAAATTAATTAATTATTTAATTAATTATTATTTTTTGAAAAAAAGGCATTAGAAACTTTTAAAAAAGGCAATACAAATATTCACTTGAGTTGTGGAACCTCAAGACGGTAACATTTTGAGCTGAAATTTGGAGAAAATTTGTTTCAGCCACTTTCACACCAAATAATGACTCAGGCAGTGTGAATTTCGAGAAAAAGTTTTTTCGCTCCACTCTACTGTATATTAGGGATATTAGGATGATAGTTATAATTATGATATTTGGCCATCCAAAAATCCACAAAATTTCGGGGGCGAATTGAAAAGTCAAAGCTATTGTGTTCCTGTTTACAGAGATGGGCGCAAAAAACACTACAACACTTCAACAAGCCTGGAAAACTACAAAGTGTTTCATCACAAACTGTAGAACATACTAAAGCAGAGAGTCTCTATGAAGTAACTGTATAAATTTTTGCGAACAATTCTTTGTATCTGATTGTGTCTGAAATAGCGTAATACCACCACCAATTGAAAATACCTTATAAAGCATTTTCTGAAAGTTAACAGTGGACTTAAGAGAACAATAAAAATGGTTTCTTGGATCAATAATGTTGATAGAATAAAAGTCTCTTTAAAAAGATTTCTGGTCCACTCAACTTTTACGCGAAAACTACATTTATTGTTAGCTAGAGGATGTTTGAACAAATCCTCACATTTCATCCTTTTAACTGTAATTCTCAGACATCTCCCCCTCCCCATACACACAAAAAGAAAAGACTTGACATAGATAAGAAACTTGTTATTTTATTCCAAACGTATTTACAGCCGATAACTCGCGTTAGTTTTTCCATACTATCACCGGTCAACAATGTGTTAAGAGTAGGATCAATAGAACCTTTTAGTATCTGCTTACGTCACGTTTCCTGTAAACGTCTACTTTTTTTAAAAAAACAGTATGATCGATTCTTTTCAGCATCCTGTTTTCATACGTTTGTATAAAAATAATGGAATAATATTAGCTAAGAATGATTTATAAAGCAATAAACCTGGTCAGTCAATTTACGTTCCTTTTCTTACAGCATCGAAATGAAATATCTAATAATTAATTGTGTAAAGGAATTGTTTATTCAAAATGTCTATCATATTTTATCACATGAATTAAACTTTTACATTTAAAAGATTTTAAAATTCTAATTCTTATGCAACAGATTTGAGGTAACATTTTATTTGCGTATTTATCACAGGAATGTGTCAAAATTTTCTAATTAATTAAATTCGTTATTAGCAATTATTATTAATAATTATTCGTTATTAATATGTATTATTTATAATTTTTATACTGTAAAGCAAACTCTTTCAAATAACCTCCCTGTTCATTAATTTTATAAAAAATGGTGAGGAACTGCAATTTTTAGTTTTGAAAATTATTAAAGGTTTGGTATCCGAACACATTCGGAGCACTTTTTTATAAACACATGGTGTAGGCACATTTTAAATACATTTTTACCATATTTTTATTAACTCGCTTTCTTGTTTGTTTGTTTGTGTGTGTGTGTGTGTGTTTGTTTGTCCGGTACAAATCTTGCAATCGATTTTTAACTAACTTCCCGACTAGCTAGACATTTGAAACTTTTAGAATAGCTCAGAACACGATGACAATGCATTATTTTAATACATTTAGCCATCTTTAAGCAGAATTGAATTCTTTTTCAGTTAATTTTGTTTTGTAGACTGGTGCAGCCATCTATCGACCCGGACGGGAACGAAAAGTTAAACGCTAGTTAACTTCCAATTAACTCCATTTTCTTTCAAGTTAATGGGATAATTCATCAAAAAATTTTAAAAAGTATTTATTAATACATAGAATTGTCAAGTTTATATGATTCAACAGAAAATTTAAAAACATGGTATATAAAAAAGTCCTTTTTATCTTGTTACTTCCAATAAAGATTAATGAGATATTTTAATATTTAAAATAAACTTCTTTGTTTTTTCAAAATCGTTAAATATATGTAGAATTTTAAGGAACTTTTTAAAAAACTTCAAAAATGCTACATTAAAAACAGTTAGTCTTATCTGAATAAAAGTTAAACCAAAATAAACTGCATGCTTTTATTAGGAAAATCTACTAAAAGTTTAAAATTATATTAAGAAATGAATATTTTACAACGAATCGAATATTTATTAGGAAATTTTTGCCTATTTTACAATGTTATTATTGAAATGATAGGTCATAAATTAGAAAACATTCATTTAATCAAAATTCTTTTAGTCTATCCTCTAGAAAAGAATATATAGACTAGGCAGACAAAATTTCATAAAATTTCAATGATAATATTTTGAGTTATCACTTTTGAAATCAGCATAAAATGGTCATATCTCAATTTTGAGAAAAAGGCGTTTTAAGTTGACGTGTGCTTAGAATTACAAGCTATGTGAAGTAATTTAACGTTGCCACACAATTTGCAAAAGTGTTCTTACTGTAATTGTTTCATGAAAAGTTTACTAAAATTACACTAAAGAATGAAATTTTGCTTCTACTAATTGTTAACAGGTTTCTGGCCCTTTAATAAACGGCCACTTCCGTTGATTTAAATCTCCACTTCCGGTTTTCTAGTTATTATAAAATCATTAATATCCCGGCTTCTAATTAACGTACAGACAAAAATAAACCTGTTTTGTAAAGCTAAATAATTTATCTATCCAATTAAAGAATAAACAATTTTTGTTATTTTTGACCAAATTAAACTTTTCGAATACCTTAAAGGTGTGATCGATATCTAGCCATGAAGAATAATAGTTATTACTTTCCAACTAATAATCAAAGATCTTCATCAATTCGGGTAGGCATTAGGTGTGATTGTCTCTATGAACAATTCACAAATATCCTTATGGACTAATTCTCTATGGACAAATTTCCATACTGTCAATGAAACAATATTCGTAACATTTGTGAATTGCCCATAAAGATAATGACACCTAATTCTCCCTTGGTTGATGAAGAAATATAAATATGGATTCAGCGCTAGTTTCCAATTTGTATTTTTATTAGAAGCTGTATTTGTTTATCCCAGTTTTGCATTTCACAATGGCTTTACATCAATATTGATCTTTACTTATAAAAAGTTTCACGAAGTTTATGATTCTTAAATGTAAATGCGAATGATTTCAAGTTATATTTAGCTTTTTTATTTACATAATCAATATGTCAAAATGCGTTACCCCAGTATATGTTTGATGATTTGGTTAGTAACAATATTTAAATTTATTTTATCAGAATCCATTCCCTTTTATTAAATTCACATAATTAAATATTAATAATTCTGAAATTATGTGGTAAATTATTTCAAGTAATATATTTTAAATCACTTATTATTCTCAAATTCTGTGAGAAATGCTTCTAGATGACTTAAAGATCATGTATTTTACAAAATTTAATCTTCAAAATCCATTTCCTGAATGAATTATATACCCAGGTATTATGACATTAAATGTTAAATTCTACAGCTAATGATTTTAAGTAGAATCTATGACTAACGTTTAATGCAATATACATATCGAAATATGTAGTTCCAATAAAAGTCTCCGTAGTTCATTAGACAAAATTCTTAAGCTCTGTAACAAAGTATTTCGGACTGTATCACAGCTTTTCATTTCACACAGTGGATCACAGTATTTTTATTGATTCTTGGGGATTAAATTCTTTCACAATTAGTAACAACTGCAACATTGTGCCAAAAATCATTTTAAATACCATTTCATGAATGAATTACATACCTAGATATTATAACATTAAATGTTAAATTCTAAGCTAATGATTTTAAGTAGAATCTATGACTAACGTTTAATGCAATATACATATCAAAATATGTAGTCCGCAATAAAAGTCTCCTTAGTTCATTAAACAAAAGGCTTAAGCGCTCCGTAACAAAGTATTTCGGAGTGTATCACAGCTTTTCATTTCACACAGTGGATCATAATATTTTATTGATTCTTTGGGATTAAATTCTTTCATAATTAGTAACAACTCCAACATTCTACCAAAAATAATTTTAAATAACATCTCAACAAATATCTCTTCGTCACTAACAGATTCTTCACCAAAAAAACTCTCACAAATTAAACACAAATAACACTGGCGTTCGTTTAAAATTTGATTACAGTTAATGTAACTCGAGTTCCAATTCAAACAATTTCAAATAACATCTCAGCCTTTCCCATCCTTTAAACACAAGTTATTTGAGCGTCTCGTGGCATTGTTTGCAGAGGAAATTGATATGTCAGTTTAAAGTTTTTAATCGCTTTAATGCCTAACTGAGAAAATTAAGTTGCTACAACTTTTATGGCCCGTTGAGTGGACATGAAGTTAAATGAAAGAGAAAATTGAAACTTGCTGCAATTTAAAATGACGCCACTAAACAAGCGGATACTGGTGGTTAAATTAGTGCATTAATCAAAACTTTAATTAGCACCAGCAGCAATTTTACCTCTTAGCGTGTGAAATAAATGCGTTTATTATTAAGCACGTTTATGGAATTCAGTTTTAAAAATGGGCTTCGAAAGTTTTAATTGCGACAATGTGCTTTAAAAATGTAAAAGAGTTCAGCATTTTCTACGACTGGAATTTAATTAGTTGTGTATAATTTTATATAGCATATCTCTGAATGTATGATGTTAAATTTTTTTTCGGGAGAAAAGTAAAGTTGAGTAATAACTCTTTAATAGACGATAATTGTAGTTAAATTAAATTGAAGTATTCTGTGTTTCAGTTTTTTAAAGAAGTATTTGATATTCCTGCATTGTTTACTAAAAAAACTTTTTAAATTCATATAATGTGACTCAAAATTCCTCGTCATGTTATGAATGCCTATAATAAAGAAGCCTCTTGGGAAATTCTTTTAAAGATTGTGATAATATGCGTCAAAAATTTTATAGTATCGTTAATGTACTTCAGTACGTGCACTTTTCATTCCATCAGGTACATCAAGTTGATATTTGGTCTTTTTGCGCGTACTTTATAACAGGAGTTCAGTAACAGATACAGTCAAAAGCCTCGGGTTTTATAATTTTCATGAAAAGATATTGAAGGAAAATTCGCATGGCGGGTAATATGTCTGGTTTCGTTTACTGAGTAGGTGTTCACCCACCAGAACTCCTGAAGAAGAAGCTGACTTTTCCTTTGAAATTCATGAAAAGAGTATAAATATCAATTTGTACTGAACGTTTTAAGGTTTTTCTAATGTTTCAATAATGACATGATACAGTACTCTAATGGTCAGTAGTCTAACAGAAAACAGACCCCAGATATCTGGGCTCGCCAGTTGTATTTTAAGCAAAAGAAAAAGGATAAAAATTAGTGTGAAAAGCAGAATTGTTATTTTGACCTTAAATGTTACTCATTACATTTTTTTGGAGGTGGAGAGGTACGTTTTTTTTTTTCGTTTGCAAAAGAGTTTTTTTAATTAATTTTTCCATTTGCGAAGCTATAAAGGCAAATATTTTTTGTCTGTGAACCTTACATTTTTTGCTCCCTCTTTGAAAGTGAATCGGAAAAGTTGCACGCCCACATGCTAACAGTTTGAAAAGACATACATGGGATAAGACTGTGATCTCAATTACGTCAGTTATCTTAAGCAACCTTAGGACCTGTTCCCATAGAATCAGTTAGCGTTAGCGTACAATTTTTTAACCAATCATATACCAATCACTGACCCATTTAACCAATCAGCACCAACGGAATCTTTAACACTGACGCTGAAGGACTCTATTTGAACAGGTCCCTAGTGAATATGCGTGATATTACCTTACTTTTTACTGTCAGTTAGTACGAATGGGAGAATCCGTGCACCTGCATGTAAAACGAGTTGACAGACGTTTGGGCTGCTTACATGAAAAATGGTGAGTTTTGAAGTAAGGTAGTTACCTTGAAAGTAGCTTGATTTTGCCTTGCTGGTATCAAGTCTGAATAGAATAAACTGATAGTCGTAGCCACTCACTGAGAAACTCTTAGAAATCATATATATTATTTCTAGAAGGTGAATTTTTTCTTACGAACCTTTTTTCTCCCTTCATACTTACCTAAAATCAATAAATGGGGTACATTTTAATGATTAAGCACTCCGATTCTGAAGAATAGTTAATTTAGAATGACACATTGTATTGTTTGTTTAAAAATAGAAGTTAAAAGCTGGCTTTGGACAGTACATTTCTTTCCCTGGATGCGTCTATACGGCACGGTCAAATAGTGTGCACAAAGAGGTGATGTAAATTAAATATCACATTTTCCCCCAGTTTGTATCATACTTAACTTTTAATATTGTCTAAAAATATGTTTTGTCGTGTACATATTTCATTTTCCCCTGTTTTGTGTTATGCTTCACCTCCAATAGTGTGTCCAGAGGTGTTTTGTAATCTGTTTTGTATTTTCCTTACCATAGTTATGTATTGGACAAATAAAGAGTGGCTACAAATGAACCAGTTCTTCGTTCCTCGTACTACCAACGACGAAAGTTGCTATGAAAATAATCGTATTTTATTCGCACGCGAAATTTTCTTAATGGTTACCTAGTGAATTATAATTCTTAACGCTTAAATTAGGTAGGGAATGAGGGAAATTTGGAGCCGTAGGGTGTAAGATTTTGAGTCTAATCTTAGATGGTAAGTAGTTCCTAGTAGAAGATGTTTGCATGGCAGTTGCTTTTTTCTAAAATTTATAACCACAATTTTAAGCTGGTTGTAAGCTGAAGTACAGAAATAAACTCTGGTATGATTTTAAATTGATGCGTTACCGACGAAAAGGAGTTAGGTTCCAAAATTTCCGAAAAGTATTTTTTCACTGATTCAAGGGTTTGTTCCAAGACAAATAGTGTGGAACAAACCCTTGTATCAGTGAAAAAATACATTTCGAAAATTTTGGCACTTACCTCCTTTTCATCTGCAAGGCCTCAATTATAGTTTAAGCCTTTTTACAACTGCTTTTACAGATGGTTTAGATTAGAAAGAAGGTAGCACTATACAGGTTCCAAAATTTTTTTTAAAAATCTAAGTTATATTTAATCAGAATTTGTTTTATTTATATCATTAAGCAACAAATACGTAACAGATATTTTATTCTTTTCAATAAAGAAAAAAATGCTACTATGTTAAAATATTTTTGAAATATCTCACAAAGAAATGCCATCTTTCTTGTAGCTTTATAAACTAATTTTAGGCTAGGCAAATCGAAAGATACTAGATTTTCTTCATGGTTACCTAGTGAATTATAATGCTTAAATTAGGTAGGGAATGAGGGGGGTTTGGGGCCGTAGGGTGTAAGATTTTGAGTTTAACCTTAGATGGTAAGTAGTGTGAGTTCCTAGTAGAAGATGGTTGCAGGCCAATTGATTTTCCCCACAATTTTTAACTTCAATTTCAAGTTGTAAGCTAAAGTACAGAAATAAACTCTAGTATGATTTTAAATTGAGTCGTTGCGAATGAAAAAGAATATAAGTGCCAAAATTTCCGAAAAGTATTTTTCACTGATTTAAGGGTTTGTTCCAAGGCTAATAGCGTGGAACAAACCCTTGTATCAGTGAAAGAATAACTTTTCGAGAATTTTTACACTTACCTCCTTTTCATCTGCAAGGCCTCAATTATAGTTTAAGCTTTTTTACAACTGCTTTAGATGGTTTAGATTAGAAAGAAGGCAGCACGATACAGGTTTAAAAATTTTTAAAAAAACTTTTATTTAATCAGAATTTGTTTCATTTATATCATTAATCAGCAAATGCCTAAGAGATATTTTATTCTTTTCAATAAAGAAAATAAATGCTGCTATCTTGAAATATTTTTGAAATATCTCGCAAAGAACTGCCATCTTTCTTCTAGCTTTAAAAACTAATTTCTGGCTGGGCAAATTGAAAGATATCCTTACTTTTTTCGCATTATAATGACCTCTGAGCAAGTTACCTAAATCAATTCCTCTGGAGGAGAAATATTACCCTCACGCACTCCCAATCGCAAAAAAAGTAGGAAAAAAAAAACACACAATTTTTTTTCTTTCTCGTTTCGGTTGTTCCTGTGATCCATTTTTTATCTCCATTTATCCCCACGAGCAAGATCCTAAAAGTATTAAACCGGGAGAAAAATTTAATTTTCCCGGAAAGTAGCACTCGATGAGAAGGGGAGAGAGAGATGGTGAGGATTTTACCCATGAGAGAATGGTTTTCTAATCGGATTTAAGATTCCAGAAACGTTGTTTACACAGTAAAGAAAAAAAACAATTACTTGGAATTTATTTCTAAAAACTGCTTCTTTGAAAAAATATTTTTTAAATGAAGCTATGCACAAAATTTCACCGATTGCATAAATTAATATGTTGAAAAAATTTAGGCCACGTATTTGTCATCAGAGTTGAAAGTGGAGGCAGGAAGTTTGAATTGAACCGAAAATCACTTTGTTAAATGAAGCTGTGCATAAAATTTTATCGATTGCATAAATTAATATATTGAAAAAATTTAGGCCGCGTATTTGTCATCAGAGTTGAAAGTGGAGGCAGGAAGTTTGAATTGAACCGAAAATCACTTTGTTAAATGAAGCTGTGCATAAAATTTTATCGATTGCATAAATTAATACGTTGAAAAAATTTAGGCCGCGTATTTGTCATCAGAGTTGAAAGTGGAGGCAGGAAGTTTGAATTGAACCGAAAATCACTTTGTTAAATGAAGCTGTGCATAAAATTTTACCGATTGCATAAATTAATATGTTGAAAAAATTTAGGCCGCGTATTTGTCATCAGAGTTGAAAGTGGAGGCAGGAAGTTTGAATTGAACCGAAAATCACTTTGTTAAATGAAGCTGTGCATAAAATTTTACCGATTGCATAAATTAATATGTTGAAAAAATTTAGGCCGCGTATTTGTCATCAGAGTTGAAAGTGGAGGCAGGAAGTTTGAATTGAACCGAAAATCACTTTGTTAAATGAAGCTGTGCATAAAATTTTACCGATTGCATAAATTAATATGTTGAAAAAATTTAGGCCACGTATTTGTCATCAGAGTTGAAAGTGGAGGCAGGAAGTTTGAATTGAACCGAAAATCACTTTGTTAAATGAAGCTGTGCATAAAATTTTACCGATTGCATAAATTAATATGTTGAAAAAATTTAGGCCGCGTATTTGTCATCAGAGTTGAAAGTGGAGGCAGGAAGTTTGAATTGAACCGAAAATCACTTTGTTAAATGAAGCTGTGCATAAAATTTTACCGATTGCATAAATTAATATGTTGAAAAAATTTAGGCCACGTATTTGTCATCAGAGTTGAAAGTGGAGGCAGGAAGTTTGAATTGAACCGAAAATCACTTTGTTAAATGAAGCTGTGCATAAAATTTTATCGATTGCATAAATTAATATGTTGAAAAAATTTAGGCCGCGTATTTGTCATCAGAGTTGAAAGTGGAGGCAGGAAGTTTGAATTGAACCGAAAATCACTTTGTTAAATGAAGCTGTGCAGAAAATTTTACCGATTGCATAAATTAATATGTTGAAAAAATTTAGGCCACGTATTTGTCATCAGAGTTGAAAGTGGAGGCAGGAAGTTTGAATTGAACCGAAAATCACTTTGTTAAATGAAGCTGTGCATAAAATTTTATCGATTGCATAAATTAATATGTTGAAAAAATTTAGGCCACGTATTTGTCATCAGAGTTGAAAGTGGAGGCAGGAAGTTTGAATTGAACCGAAAATCACTTTGTTAAATGAAGCTGTGCAGAAAATTTTACCGATTGCATAAATTAATATGTTGAAAAAATTTAGGCCACGTATTTGTCATCAGAGTTGAAAGTGGAGGCAGGAAGTTTGAATTGAACCGAAAATCACTTTGTTAAATGAAGCTGTGCATAAAATTTTATCGATTGCATAAATTAATATGTTGAAAAAATTTAGGCCGCGTATTTGTCATCAGAGTTGAAAGTGGAGGCAGGAAGTTTGAATTGAACCGAAAATCACTTTGTTAAATGAAGCTGTGCAGAAAATTTTACCGATTGCATAAATTAATATGTTGAAAAAATTTAGGCCACGTATTTGTCATCAGAGTTGAAAGTGGAGGCAGGAAGTTTGAATTGAACCGAAAAGCACTTTATTTGTTAAATGAAGCTGTGCATAAAATTTTACCAATTGCATAAATTAATATGTTCAAAAATTTAGGTCTTGTATTTGTCATCAGATTTGAAAATGGAGTCAGGAAGTTTGAATTTAACCAAAAATCACTTTGTTTCTAATGTAAAGTAAAAACCTATGACTTACAGCTATAAAATCTCAGATTTTTTAGTGGGAATAAAATTGGACGCCTTCTATATTAAAAAAACACTTGGTAAATTGTTGCTGTAGGGGAATTAATTAGACATTCAAAGAAGGTTCTGGGAGACATTGCGTCATAATTCTAAGTTACAGGTTCTTAAAAGCCAACAGATTGTAAGTTAATTTAATTTTTGCACAGGATACATGTACAGAGTAGCATTAAGGCTACTCTGTACTAATCCTATTGGATTATTCGCAGACCACAATGGTAACCTATGGAGAGAATGTGTCCAAGGATTGCCGACTTGAATTTAAAGATTTTTTTAATTGTACTCCGTAAAGGAGAAAGAAATTTTACACCTTGGGGCACTTTTAGTTTTTTCTAAATGCCAATATTTTAAAATTTAAATTATTTGGAGGGAAAAATCGTGTATAATGTGCTTTAAATGTTCATAATTTTTTTGGTGGATGATATTTGTAAAATGAATCCTGTTGAAAAATGAAGAAAAGTTCAGGTTATCTGAAAATACCACTTTTATTGAATTATCAGCATTTATGTAGCTGTAAATAGTAGACACATTTCCTCCATAGGTTAACATTGAGGTGAGCGAATTCATTAGGGTTAGTATACAGCAGCCTTAACCGAAAATAACTTTATTCCTTTTTTTATTTAAAGTAAAAACCGGTGTCTCACAGCTCTAGAAACTCAGATTTTTTAGTGGGAATAAAATGTGACGCCTACTATACTTCAAAGTACTTGGTAAATTGTTGCTGTTTAGGAATTAATGAGACATTCAAAACAGGATCTGGGAGACGTTGTGTCATAATTCCAAGTAAGAGGTTCTTAAAAGTCCAACAAATAGTCCAGTTAATTTATTTTCTGCCCAGGACCCATGTTGGTAGCATTAACTCATTCTTTCAGACTTTCTTTTTTTTAGTCACTGTCTAAAGCTTAAGAAGGTAGGTTCAAGGAGATTTTTTGCAGACCCAAGAAACAAATGTAACTCTGCAGTAGCTTTAAGAATGGGACAAATGCTTAAATTGAGTATATTTGATATGTAAATAACTATAATCATAAACTGCTACGGGAAGATATCGTACTTCGACGTTCAGCGTCTTATCTATTAGAACAAAACGCAATAAAATTTTATCTTATGAATACCTTTCCTAACGGGATAAGATACATCTGTAAAATCCAGACGTGCAACGGTCGAAATTTCATGGATTACCATGATTACCATACATCTGTTTTACCAGCTGCAATACACCGAGGAAACAGGTGGGTAGTTTTAATGATAAATAAAAGATATTCTATACCCATACTGTAAAATACTAAAGGGGAATATAATGAAAAGTAAACATTACTCGAGTGAAAGGAGATTAATTAAAGGAATTTAAATCTGGATTTTTAACAGTAGAGAACAATAACATTTACACCCCATGCCATAAAAATCCTTCACAAACGCATAAATTAAGGCGGGAAACATCATAACATATCTGTTTTTGTTATTTCTTATGCCCCCTGGCTGGAAGTCCCAGACCAGGTCTATATGGGAATCGGGCTGAAGTGTGCAGCTCCGGTTTATATAGCACCACAAGGGTCGGAGTCCGTCTTAGCTAGTTGCCACCTCAATTTTAACCGAGCACCCCCAGGGGTGACATCTAGAGGGGTCCTACCCTCTCCCACCCTCTCTGACCCCATAGAGGGAATTTTCAGTCTACGGATTTAACGTACCCATATTCGGTTTAGAGATGGTGGTATTTAGTGGCGCGTGTAGGAATTCGATCCGAGCACCCTCAACACCCAAAGCCAGCGCGCTACCACAATACAAAGGCTACCTCGTCATAATATATCTAAACCAATATATCATGACTTCTTCAATATTGTTATTACATCCCTAACTCATGTCATGATTGCAATTCAAAATCCCCCATAACCTACCTGGTTAATATTCTATTCGCTTATTGAAACTCATAATACACAACTCTCTCAAGGTTTAGTCTTTTAAAGTACGTGGATCTAACTTAAGGCAAAGTTTCCTTATTTTCTTCCTTTCAAAGTAATAACAGTTGATTAAATCTTTCAGATCGAAGCAACGTTGTAATAAAACAAACTATTATGTCCCTTCCCTGTAACGCAATCATTTGCAGTCATCAGAGCAGTTCTCTGACATCGAAGTAATTGAATTTAGATCGACATAAGAATGATTATTTCCGTTGATTATGGTGTTCGTAAGACAGGAAAGGAACCTACGAAACTACGGCAGTATGACTTTATCATGCTGGAAAGTTTTAATTAACGTAAACTTTATCCTAAGTTTCGTTCTAATGAAAGTTTAGATAATCAGCAGGTTGTAAGCGTTGTTCCCAAACTAATGGAGGTTTCATCTAAATTTCGGAGAAATTTTCGCCGTATTTATTTGATAATTTAAATTAGAGTTTAAATGTATTTTGGAGGAAAAGACGCTGTTAGTTTGAATAGTATTTTTTCCACGTAATGAAGTCATTGCAAATACAATTAACTATGCCCCAAGAACTAGTATCATCAAAGGATTTGGGATAAAGTAGAAATAAATATCGTACATTAAATATGGCTATCAACAAATCACTGTATTTTTGTTCGGTATCAAACATAGCAAGTCAATAAAAATCCTTGACTAGAATTATTCTTCGTTACAATCTGAGAAAAGGGAAACAAAGCTAAATAAATTTATTTACTTTCCTTAATGTATGAAATGTAAATATTTGGATTGATTAATTTAAGTAAAATGATTTACGACGTCAAATGGAAAAAAATACACGGACCATTCAACATAATGTTCACATTTGGCAAAATTATTGTTTTATGATTTATAGAGTATTTAGCTCACTTCTACCCAGACTTGGGTGTATATAATTTGAAGTGGCACTCTATTTGAATTTGAAACAAACACAGTTTATACATGAAACAATGTTTATTGAATTCGTTGCACATATATAATTGGCTTTTACAGCAATAAGCATACGTACTACTTGTACGGAATATATATATTATCATTCAATAGAAATACACATTTCGAATACTCACAACCCAGCAGAGAGTCAAACCAGCAGTACTGCCACGTAAACTTTGGGCCTGCTAAGCACTAGCGCAGGATAACACCTTTTCAACCTTAACAACTTTTTTTATTAATGACGCTGCATGGTATTTATACTAAGCGCGTATGCCGAAATTAGCATATCCCAAGCAGCTTCTTTAATTCAGTCACTCAAAAGTTCGATTCTTGTGAATCGAATCTTGTGTATACCTTACAGACTATCTTTCAATCCCTTGTTTGTATGAATTAATGTGCCGTAAAATCTCGA